>OW964191.2:11732590-12332590 GCA_943136025.2 Agrotis puta
CTCCGAACTTGAATTCCCGCGCTTACGGCTCATCTTCCCCGCGCTTACGTCTCTCCGTACCCGAGCTCACATCTCTTCGTCCACCCTTTCCCCTTTCCCCTCCCGCGACTTGCCTGCTAAAGACGAATAAAAGAGATATTTATTATATATTTTATTATAATGCTATAAAAGAGATATTTCGGCATATGAAAATAAATATAAAATTTCTCTTCATCATCCATCAAATGTTTTTTTATAGTCCGAAATTCCCCTTCAGTACTCCTTGCTTTATTCATACTGTGTACCCAATATCTTTTTCTTTTTTTCTTGCTATTTTCTTTTTCCTCTTCATCAAGTGCTATGGCTATGATAGCCAACTCACGTATTGTAAACCAAGACATAACCGTGCGCTACACTTAACGTTTGGATTCAAACTGATCTGGTGCCAACCAGGTCAGCCAGGGGGCGGCGAGGCGTAAGCGCGGTGTCGCCTAGCCGTAGCCGAGTTGACGTACAGGCGCTGCTGATACGCTTTCGTTACGTGCATACGGTAGGTTGACGCCTGGTTGACAGCGAGGCGAAAGGCGTTACGGTTACGATCCCTTTCCGATCCCATATGTGTGCTGAGACCTTTACAGGGAGCACTCCAAAGAATCAGCTAACATTCTTCTTGTCAATCTTTAGATCCAGAAGAAGAGGTCCACTGCTAAATGCTGTCCAATGCACAGAGTATCATGCCAACGACTTCTTCCCTGGTGGAACGAAGGTATCTAAAGTTAAATAAAGGGGTAGCATGCCTTTTATGCTCATAGGGTGTCCTGTTTCTTCGATAGGCAAATGATCAAAAATGGTATAAACATTCTTCGATAGGAAAAAAATTGTGCGCATTAAGATGATCAAAAATGATAATTATGACCCTATTGTAAGATATTGCATAGCTTTTATCGCGGGCGTTGAGCGCGGCGACTGAATCAAGAAATTCCGTAACGAAAATAAACTTAACACTATCACTGGCACATCTGTCATGTCAAAGTGAATGAATAAAATTTGAATGAATGATTTTTTTTCTCTTGATGTTTCACTTGATTGACGTGGCTGATCATAGCCTAATTAGTAGAGTAACTTCCCATAGAGCAACGATGGGATATTTTTTGATTCCCAGGGCGGGTAAAGTTCAAAGACGACCTTTAGCAGTAATTAAAGATAAAAAAAAATATATATGATTCTATCACTGTATTTAAAAAAGACCATCTGTTCAAATTATGGAATATCAAAAGTCTTATCAAATGATGTATGCAAATACAAAATGCGGGGAAAGTCAATTCGATTGCGCAAGAGTTGCGCTAGGAGGGAGATGGTTAGTGATGTACGCAGTATCGATACTTTCTGTCATTTTATTTTTCATTTACATTCAATTCAAATCAGTTCAAATCTGAAACGACGTGCGCAAAGTTTTTTTAATATTTAGGTTGTTCTAGTAATTATAGTCGTATTTTTCCTTTAATTATTTAACTTTATGATGCCTAAAATAAACTCATGTGAATTTGTGCGTATACCCAAAAAAAAAATGTGAATTAGTAATTATCTTTTACATAAATCATGAAAAACACATCGTGTCATTGTTATGTTCCATGCTTTAATTGTCTTTATGAGAATAGATCTCCGACTTGTAGTGAAACAGTTATGGGCTGATATTTTTTGACGATATATTTTGTATTAATGTGAGAAATGTATTTTACAATGCCTTATAATAGTTTATGATAAGATGAGGACGTGGAAATCTATTAGTTATTCTATTTAATTTTAATTATGAAAGATTATATAAAAAAAACAACAGCCACGTCATAAGATAAAACTCAATTGAACACACTTTTGGGCCATTCATAAGATCTATAGAATATGTTTATCGATAACAGACAACACTAACTTCACCTGCCATACTAAACTGCGATTCAATTTATTAATTTTCGATGTAATCTCAACTTGTAGAGTTCTTAAAAAAGTGAAATAAAAAAATCCTAAGGATGTACAAGTTAATTTCGTTCATGTGAGTGGGGGCTCAAAAACTGAGGAAGTTTTCACCTGAAACTGTTCAATTAAAGTGTTTTCAGTGTTTTTTTTTGGATCGCTTTAAACTAAATTATTATGTAAGTACAATCGGATAGTTTGATATAACTATACCCTAAAACAGCGATACGGGTTGACATTATACCACGACGTGAAGATAAAAGTTCTGTGGTATACAATTTCCTAATAAGACTTTATTTACTTTGTAAGTACTCGCAGGCGCTAGCAGCAGCGCGTCCTGGCGTGTTTCAAACATTTCTATATAAATGATCTTACCGATTGTCGCCGCGCGTTATATCACCCCTCAAAGCGGCCATGTTGTACTCGTATATTAGTTGTTTTTTGTTTTTGAAGTGAAAACTTCTTAGGCGGCGTTGTGCACTTTTTTTGGAATGGATAAAAAATGTTAAACTCGAGTCAGGACACTTGACCTGATCAAAAAATCGTAAGACGGCGCAGGGCGCTTGCGCGAATGTTCGTGTGTGTTTATTACTATTCAAGTTTTCACTTCTGCCGGCACTCCCAGAGTGCAACCCGTCGTTTTTTTATCTTGTTACGTGACATATAATCAACAAATAAATAACAAAACAAATCAACAAGTTATTAGTTCCGTTTGTAACATTTGTGATTAGTGATGTTCCAATATCGATAACTTCCCGTAGGCCGGGTCATGGTCACGGTTACCGATAAAAAATTGGAAGGTCATCGAATACTTTACAAATTAATATAATGATAAAATCTTTTGAAGGAATATTTGATTAGAGTCGCGTAACCGCCTGTTAAGGACATCTTAACCCTGGAACACAAAGGGTAATTAAAGAAACAGAGTGGATTTTTTTTTTAAATCATTTCATGATTTTACATGAAATACCTATATAATTCGTATAACGTTCCCACAGCTGGGACACAAGCATTCTCTCTGTGAGTGGGAGTGCAGGTTGGTAAAAATGTTTGTTCATACAATTTATACTACGAGTCGGCAAGTTGTGACAATTTTAATGAATCTTAAGTGACTCACATTATTGCTTTGCTGCATTGCATTTGTGGCTTAAAGCCACGAGGATTGTTTATGTGACCTTTATTCATATATTCCCATATCTTAGAGGAAAAACTAACAAAATACCTAAGCGAAATAGAACTGAAAATTCAGAGAATTTACTAGCTTAAAATACCTATAACAGGAAAATAAATAAAACGAATATTATAAACCCCTCTTTTAAATGTCATTTAATTCATAGTATTTTATTTTCACAAAACTAATATATTACCTAATAATAACCAAATTAATAAAATTATTGACAAAGGTCGTAGACTCGCAGTCTTCACAGAACATAACAAAATAACAGGAAAAATCACAATCGTTTTCAATGTATTCTCGTTCTCAGAATCAATTTTTAATAAAATAACCGTGTCAAGAATATCTTCTCTTAAGAAACTCCTCGATGAGAGAATTATTAACTGCTTCGATGACGAGGGTTACGACGACGACTTATAGAATGGTTTATTCCATTTTTTTCACCCAGGTATTTACATTCCAAGGCCACGGTATCCTGCTTAGTCCCGCGACCCCGGATTTAACCCATACTTGAAACTTACTAACAAGTCGAGTTAAATAAAAGCTTCTTAGGAAACACTTAACTATCACACGTTGCTTAGTATTAGTGAAAGTAGATACAAGTGATAGATAATATTGCTTAATGATCATTTCGTTGATAAAAACCTCTTACCATAGAAAGTGACGGAGAAGTATTATTATGCTCCGTCCATGACCTCACGCGATCTGATTCGCCGTCCCTAATTTTGTTTTGTCGAGTCGCAGTGAGCTGTGCTCTAAGGCTGAGGCTACATTCGGCAGCGATTTACAATACGTCTGGAAGAGCGAGAGCTACCCGTGGTATAGCCGATGTATAGTGTAACTTTATACGTGAGCATTCATTTATTTGTTTTAATCGCTCATGTGTCGCATACCGCCTAGTGTACTAGACCATTACGCCTCAGCCTAAATAGTTTATTTGTTTTTTGTAGTCGGAAAATCATCAAATTACCCTACCCAGAGTACGACTCAGGGCGGAGCGGAAGGGACTGTCAGACTCGTTCTGACTAAGATCTACCCTGTCCCTTTGATAAAACAATTCTGAGCCAAGCAGTTTTTTTTCAATTTTCTTTCAAATTTGTTGAAACAGTCGTAGGTAGCGTGTGTTCGCTAGATATATCGTGTGTTCCCATGCGATTAAGCTTCTCGCGCTTTACAACAGTGAGTGCTAAAAACAAAATAAATAAACGTATTTGGAGAACTGCATGTCGAATTACTCAAGACACGACACCGTCTTGTGGAACATCGACCGTTCCCACAAAAGTCGAAAGTCGCGTCATCCGAGGCCTTGACCGCAGCCTTGCCACGGAAAGTGTTGGAATGGCAAATACCCGGAATCACGCGCAAAAAGTTAATTCGAAGAATCTAGAAAAGTTAACAGGACTTGTATTTCGAGTTTCAAGGTTATAGTTATAAATAGCGTTCTCAATTTGGCTAGACAAACAGATTTAATTTAATTTTGATCCATACGTTCCATAAGTTAAAACCGGATCGGTATCTAATCTACATAATCTTGTGCAAGTCTCGTGATCTTTTTTTTTTCAAATCTCGCTCTCGGGTCACAAACCTTCAATTTGATGTTTTGTTTTAATAATTTTAAATAGAGCGGTGGTGGCTCATTGTATCGGCTCCGACTTAAGAGTTGTAGATCATGGGTTCGAATCCAGCCAGGCGCATTACTTTGTGTAATTAATTTCTGCACCACTGCTCTCAAAACGGTGAAGGAAAACATTGTGAGAAAACCGGCATGTCCAAGAACCAGAAATTCGAAGACATTGACGTCTGCCAACCCGGATCGCACTGGGCCCGCGTGGTGGATTATAAGGTTTTAAAGCCATACATACGGTTAGCAGTTTAACCAAATATAGCAAATTTGAGGGTATATTTTGAGGTTATGGCCGAACCCAGATGTGCTGGAATAAAACTGACTCCAGATTCGGATTCAGCGACCCCAAAAACATGTAGTACACATAGTAAGACCTCCAGGTCAAATTTTTTTTTGTGTGGCTTTGTTATTATTGTGCTTTTTTATTTTTTTAGCGTGGTAAAGTCATCAAATGAGTCCTCCCAACCAGGGCATGGCAGGAGGCACTGTCAGACTTGTACTGACTAAAATCCACGGTGTCCATCAATAGACCGTAAAATACCGTTCCGGGGTCACGGTATTTATTAATCCCGCGACCCCGGCAGGCTTTGGCCCTCTAAAGGAGGCCCGTCATTGTGCTGACACTCTTTGAAGCGCGCGTGGAACACGTCGCTAGACGCGTCGAAAAATACGCTTGTCAGGAATCCGCTCTTATGTGAATGATCAATCAATTCGTGACTCAATTTTACAGATAAATAATATCAATATCGAATAGCCAAAGAATTGAGACAAATACCGATTGCCTTGGACTGATACTGGTACGCACGCGCCATCCGCCATCTTGAATCAAACGTCATACGTCACAGATCAATTGAGTTATTTGTCAAAGAATTTTTTTATCGTCCTAAAATTGTTTGTGTTCACAATGATACCAGGAATTGATATGAAAATGCGTACATTGCTTGTTTTTCTGTGTCTCTATTTCAAACTGTACCACAATACCTTCTGTAATTACTGCTATTCTTTTAAATCTTACTATTTCTATGTATTCTCCAGTGAATAGACAGATTATCTTCAGAATAACCTTATCAGAATCGGCAGTTTGTTGCACTTCATGACATAATCTAAAAGTGTTTCCCTAATCTTTGCGGAAACTGGACCCCAAGGCCTGGCAAAATGATTAGATTAACGCCCATTTTCACTAACACTAAGACATACTTACAATAATGCCTTACTAATAAGCTGTGCAATTAAAAAATAACAGCACGGTTAGCAAAGTGGCTGAGCGATTGATTGGCTGCGCTGCGTGTCACGACTTCGATTCTCGCAATATTTGTATAATCTACAAGTAAGTAGTTGTTCCGGGTCTTGGTGTTTGTGTACGTGAGTTTATATGTTTATATACGCACCCACGACACAGGAGAAATTCCTAGTGTGGGGCAACGTTTTTTGTAAAAAGAAAAGGAAGAATTTTTAAAATCAACTAAGCCAAACGTCACTTCACAGATATATAAGTATGTGACCGTCTGTCATATAGTCGTCCATAACTATGTAAGTATGTGTGATTTAACAAAATTACAGTATTTTCATTAATTCTCCTGAAACAAATTATATTTTCAATATCTTTGTCCTGCGGCCGTATTATGAAGTCTTAAAACCAGACTTGTTCCAATGAGTGAAAGAGACTGACCTATACAAGTCGTCTAGCACCACCTCGTTCACGCACTGGAACAAATCTGGTTTTAAGACGGCCCTTGAAACTTCTACATGACATGACGTAAGTGAATCGGCATTGAAACCTATTTATTTATTGCACTTGAAATATTGAAGATAGATAAGATATCAAACAATGGTAGGTATTTCACAAGTACACATTGATCAAAAATACTTACATAAAGTGCTATCGGTTACAAATATTATATACCATGTTATTTGGTAATCAAAAGTGCGTGTACCTATATCAAAACTGTGACTGACATTGAAGGTCATAATTTGCAAAATGGATTGCATTCACTAGGTTCATTAATTTATATTTAATCAGAAAAGTATGAATTCAAAATGGTGACCGTCGTTATTTTCTAACAATAAGCGCTTTATGATGGAGGGATGGAATTTTTTATGGGAAATTAGTGAGATGGAATGAAGAAATTAGTGATGGAAGTGCCTTCCGATTTCAATAAGCTTTGACATGGACATAGACTTTTATGCAGCGCCATTAGTCGATACTACCTTTTTTTATCCTTGTAAATTCATCAAATGAGTTCTCCTACCCATACTGTCAGACTTGTACTGACTAAAATTCACGGTGATCCTTCAATAGCCCTTTACGTTCCAGAGTTGATTTTAGTCAGTACGAGTCTGACAATCCCTCCCGCCCTGGCCTGGGTGGGAGGACTCATTTGATGTATTTACCACGATAAAAAAAATTAGGTATAGGTAGAATATTGAGTAAAATAGCAACAAATAATCCCATTGCAGACTTGAGCAAGATCATTGCTCAACTATTCTCTATGAATCAGTAGTAAAAGGAATTGGTGTCAAAAGGTAAGCCAGTGACAATCACATGACTTGCCGTTTCTCAACAATATTAACTTGTATGTTAATAATAATCAAGTGCAGTTTGTAACTATACTTACTAAAGAGGCTATGAATTGATGAAGGTTAAGCAGCGCTTGCATAGGTCGGAATGTTGATGGGTAATCTTTTTCATCGTACTGAGAGAGGACCTGGAAAGCTAGTTAAGCCATTGTCCCCGGCTGTTTTTAGATCTCATAATCGATTTGCGATGTTATCTACTTTAAAACAAATGTTTTTTTACCGTATTTTGTCCCTATTTTAAGAGATTGTCTTATACATAAGACCTTTATAGTAGACAATATCTTTTCGAAATCGTATCATTCGTGAACCAATCCTTGAAGTTTAAACTTTGAGCCAAAGCATTACGTAACATATTTGTGAACTTTGATTTTCCTCCAATTTGCACCTTTGGACCCAGTATTACAAACATTGAGCAAAAACAAAATCTATTACCTAATTAGATTGTTACTTCGATTATTGTGTAACCTTTTAAATGTATTAATAGCTAACCAAGTTATTTTCGCGTCTATTATATTTGGGCAAACCCAAAACATATTCCAAGAAACAAAAAATATTGTTTACTAAGTTATAATTACATAATCATAACTATCAAAATATTATTTCCGTAGAAGCACTTATGATGCATTTGAAGCGTGGTCAAGACAACGCTGGCACCATTTTGTTTTGTAAATACAATTTCCATAGACAATAAATAATTACACGAGTTCCTTAAATGGGCCAACAGAGCATCACAATTAATAGCCTATAAAATACCTATAATAATAAACTGTTAATTATTATTGCCTATAAATGAATAAACAGTACAGCGTGTGAATCCACGTGATGTTTAAATTATAATAATATTATTTCTAGTAACCACGTTTTAAAAGAATGCTGGTGATTTAACCAGTTATGTTTGTCAACATCAGAAGGAGCTCGTGGCTAAATAAATACAGCCGTACAGGCCGATCTTCCGGGTTAAGCCGCGCTTGCCGAGGTTGGTTTGTGGATGGGTGACCATCTGTCATAGCGAGTTTCCTCCGTGCCTCGGAAAGCACGTAAAGCCGTTGGTCCCGGTTGTCATTTGTAGATCTTTAACAGTCGTTACTATTAGAAGCTCTAAAGTCTGACAACCAGTCTTACCATGGGGTATCGTATTACCCAGTTACTGGGTTGTGGAGGTCCGACAGGCAGTCGCTCCATGTAAAATACTGATCCAGCTGCATCTGGTTTGACTGGAAGCCGACCCCAATATAGTTGGGAAAAGGCTAGGCAGATGATGTTTGTCAACATCAGCAAAAACTCATAAAATGTACAAGAACCAGTATAGTAAATAAATTACCTATAAATAACTAATTTTAGCGACTCATATACCATGTCTTTACTCAACTGGCGGTTCAAAATTCCATGAAAAAGTTCTAAAAAGGTTTTAACGGCACGGTTGCCGCAGTGCCATGCCACTGCTGCGCTGCGAGTCGGGTTCGATTTCCGTACGGAGAAAATATTTATATGATCTACAAGTAGTTGTTCTGGGTCTGGGTGTTTGTATGTGAGTTTCTATGTTTGTAAACGCACCCACGACAGGGAAATTCCTAGTGTAGGGTAACATTTTCTTTAAAAAAACAGTGGTATAGAATAGGTATCCTCTACCATTACCTAAACATACTTAGTATGAAACCAAAGCTGAAAAATTAAAAAAAAACAGGTTTTTCATGCATAATAAACAAAATGGAATGGTTTCATAAAAGTAAGTAAGTAAAGTTTTTTAAATTCAAAATCTCAGGTTTTTATTTCACATAGGCCCATGAGGTCACATATAAAACGTCGACAGCAGGTGCTCGGTTCGGGTTGGTCGATTCCATGGAGAAGAACCGGCAAGGAACTCCATGGTTACTCTTTTAAAATATGGTATGGTTTTACAAACAGCTTGTTACAATTTTTCAACCCTAAGGCCCGGCCCCCTTTTTAGACATACTTATGACACAATACGATTACTCTTGGTATGATATACTTACATACAGTTGTTAGCTGTGTGACGAGGACGTACTCTTTTGTAAGTCTACCGTCCTACACCCAATTTTAATTAACAATAATAATCAATCTTTGTTTTAAATACAATGGCAATATGTGTGATACTTTCATCTCATTTGCAAATCTAAATGAAGCCAAGGTGGTGTGCAATGACTGTACTTTTTTTGCAACTCTTTGACTGACTTTGATGACAGCACGCTCTGGGCAAATGTGCTGGATTGCAGCCCACTTATTTCATAGAGAGGAGGCCTGTGTCCCAGCAGTGGGATGATCATCATTACTACCATATCAGCCCGGGGATAGTGGTATCAATATAGGGTAACCATTCTTGTACTCAGTGGCGGATTTAAAAATTTGCCGCTAGTAGGCTATTAAATTTTTGCCGCCCCTTTTTTTTAATTTAGTATCTTTTACTAAAAGTTACTTAATTTTTTAAATTAATATTGAAACACTGCTTTTTTTTTATCGTGGTAAAATCATCAAATGAGTCCTCCCACCCAGGGCAGGGCGGGAGGGACTGTCAGACTTGTACTGACTAAAATCCACGGTGTCCTTCAATAGCCCTTTACGTACTAGGGTCACGGTAATCCCTTGGTCCCGCGACCCCAGCAGGCTTTGGCCCTCTACAGGCCCCGTCACTATGCTGACACTCTTTGAGGCGCGCGTGGAACACAACGCGTCGTCGACCCGGGCATGGTCCATGGTCGGACAGCGAGTCGCCCATTACTCGCTGCCCGCATGCCCGCGCCTACGGTGGCCGGAGATCGTCCTGCGACGTCCGACGCCGTGGGCGTCTACCACTGCGGCTGGGGTGGAGGGAGGACGCTGTCCTCGCCCTCAGGCAGCCCGGCACCCTCCTTCACGAGCATGACTGCTTCGCAGAAGGAGGCGACCGCTTTCCACTCCGTCTCGCCCCGCAGCATGGCCTCGACCAATGCCGGGCGCGAGAGGTCTCCGCCTATCGCCGTCGTGAGGACAAGCGGGGCAGTCCTGCACCGTATGCTCCACCGTGTCCTCCGGACGATCCTCGCAGTGGTGACGCCCAGGCGTTTCTTCCCTCCCTATCGGACATAGGAACCTCGAAACTTCCGTGTCCGGTGAGGACCTGCGTCATGCGGTAGGTCAGGACGCCATGACGCCTATCCAGCCACTCCTCAAAGAGGGGTCTTACCGCCGCGATTGCGGCGTGCCCGATTGAAACACTGCTGGAATATTTTTAAATTCATGATCGCATAAGTACCTATTATTACGAACGTAATGTGTATACATATAATTATACGTTTTTTTTATTATTTGGGCTACATTGGCCGCTCCTCTAAATCTGCTGCCCTAGGCTCCAGCCTACTTAGCCTATTGGTAAATCCGCCACTGCTTGTACTGCTTGAGTCATAAAAATAAGCAGCGGTTGCTGGATCGCGAAACTGCCTTCAAAGAGCATCCTGGAATGCAAAGGGCAACTTACGCAACAAATTGGTTTTAGTCAATCAAGTCTGGCAGCGTCTTCCGCTCAACCCAGGGCAGGAAGGACTCATTTGAGGAACTTCCAACCTTAAAAAGAAAAGTTATCGACTCGTAGCTCGTTCTGGATATATTTTGTCGCATCTTTGGACACGCAGTACCTTATTAGTCCCGTTTTACGAAAAGGATATTCTGTTGTTGTATTCTACATAATTATTTAGATCGTCCCTTCAAGATACAAACTTGTACACTCAAGCCTCTTCTCATCCAAGGCGACACAATCACTCATGATTTTTTTCAACATTACCGCTGTGCTGTTAATGTTAATCCTAAGATTATCAAATGAATGGTGGTAAAAGTTCTAATCGCAAACCTTTTTGGAAATTTACCATTGAATTGGAAAATCTTAGAATTTACATTTAAATTAGGTTAGAGCTTTTACAGATACACATTTCAGCCTTTGTCACACAGACAGGCGTGACGAATGCGAAGCGTGACGTTTTTATTTGTAATTAATGAAATTGTTTGAATCCAGTCACATAGAAAAGCGAAAGCGATCCGATAGCGTGACAGAACTATCGGACTGACGTCTCGCTTCGGTTCGGTATCGCTTCGGAAACGCTTCGCTTTCGCCTGTCTGTTTGACAAAGGCATTCTAGTATCGTCGCGTTGCGTCACGTCACGTCGCGCCTCGTTGTATACTGACCCTAAGCAAATACTCCAGCAATTGTCAGATATTCTGTTTATGCTTAGTCACCATCAATATTAAAACACTTAATTATTTTACAATAAGGAAGTTACCAAATGGCTAGCAACAATAAAACATTAAGTAATGTAATTTGATAAATAATCACGCATAACGACAAAAAGCTTTCAAATTATTACAATTAATTCTTGAACTACAACAAAAACTATTGATCTGATGATGGATGATGTTTAAATCTCACGGCTATAATTCTGCAAGTCATCTATTTGAAGAGAAATATTGTCAAGTCAAGTTTTCTATTCCATCCTACCCATATACGACCAAATGCCCATGCAACTTTTTGTATTGACCTTGACATCATTTTTTTTTTCTTTTCGCCAGTTATAAAGTTTTGGCCACAATTAGACTACTGCCTAAGAAGTCCATAGAAAAAAAAAATAAGTTTCTAAACCGTAACCAACCAGAGATATGGCGGTTTTAATTTTGTTCTAATCAGGAGTGATTTACTCTCGATTAGAACAAAATAAAAACCGTTATATCTCTGGTTGGTTACGGTTTAGATTTTTTTAAATATTTTTTACGAATTTCTTAGGTTGCGGTCTACTAAGAACCAACATTTCAATACTGGCGAAAGAAAAAAAAATTTTGATGCCAAAAAGTTGCAAACCCTTTTATAGGGCCAAAGCCTGTCGGGGTCGCTAGACTGTCTCATTAAGTAACTGTGACCCTGGAACGTAAAGGGCTATTGAAGGATCACCGTGGATTTTAGTCAGTACGAGTCTGACAGTCCTTCCCGTCCCACCCTAGGTGGATTTGATGATTTTACCACGAATAAAATAAAAATCCTATCCATACATCATAAACTCGAGTCAGTTATCCGTGGGGATAGGCTGAAATTGCTATCCTTACATTGAGAGTCTGACAGTCCTTCCCGGCCCGCCCAGGGTGGATTTGATGATTTTACCACGATTAAAATAAAAATCCTATCCATACATCGTAAACTCGAGTCAGTTATCCGTGGGGATAGGCTGAAATTCCTATCCTTACATAGGTTCTCCTTTCCTCTTATCCACGTTCATAAATCAGAGGTCTCTTAAGTCGATTTTGAACGTTACACTCTAGATTCTAGAGTGTAAAGTGTAAAGTACATTAAAAATCCACTAAAGATAAACCTTAGCTTACAGCGCTGCCGGGGCGCTGATTACAGATAATAGCAGTACATTTGGCCTACCATTACGACTTTCTTAAAGCGTGAGTATTTCCGCTGTGGGAAAGCGACAGAGCTATAAAAGTCGTCTAGCGCCATCTCGTTCCCACAGCTGAACTACTCACACTTTAAGACTTCATTAAGTACGTAACAAGTAAGATGATCATTCCTATATTAAGAAAGAAAGCTTTACCAAACCGTTGTAGAACTGTTTTTGTTAATTTTTCAGAAATGTCAGGTGTGTAGTATTCGCAATCGGTGTGCTTGTAAGACCAGATGTATGAATGTGGATGAGGCGAAAGTAGTGGGTTCGTTTCACCGGGCCCGCTGGCTCTGCCCAACACTAGCGGGCGATTTAAAGTACCAAGGAGTTTATGTAACTGTCGTAGCAATCATATAAATTTCTTAATAACTACATAATAATTATTGTACTTGATAAACTTTAGTGGCAAAGAACATTGTACAGTATTGGCATTTCCCATTGTTACGGACCAGAACGCAACATGTAAAGGGGCAACACTAGTGCGGCACTGGGGCAGCACTAGTGCGGCTCTCGGCTGTCATTCAGTCGACGATTATTCATGTGAAATGTTAACGATTGTACAAGGATTAAATAAATACAGTGTTACCTAATTTTAGTTCTTCTAATCTACAAATACCAGACCCATGACTCTAATAACAACTTAGAAGAATAAAAAAGCTGTTTACTACATACCAGTAGATGTTTTTTTTTTCCCTGACGCACTTTAAGAAAAATAAGTCAATTATATTTATGATTGACACTCACAACATCGTGTTAATTGTTGCATATCGTGGTCAATCGCTGACTGAATTACATTGTTGATTGTAAGTTATGCCAACACGTGGCATTGGCATAGATGACAATCTATGATACCTAACAAATCAACTTAACATTTATAAGTACTCAATACGTCACTTTTCTGCCTTTGTCAAACAGACCGGCGAAAGCGAAGCGATACCGAACCGAAGCGAGACGTCAGTCTGATAGTTCTGTCACGCTATCGGATCGCTTTCGCGTTTCTATGTGACTGGATTCAAACAATTCCATACATTACAAATAAAAACGTCACGCTTCGCATTCGCCACGCCAGTCTGTTTGACAAAGGCTTTCGAGTTTCCTCCGCGCCTCGGAAAGCACGTAAAACCGTTGGTCCCGGCTGTCACTTATCCGATCACTGATCACTGATCTTTGACAGTCGTTAGAAACTATTAGCTGTTAGTCGTAAGCTCTAAAAAGTCTGTCGACCAGTCTTACCATGGGGTATCGTTTTACCCAGTTACTGGGTTGTGGAGTTCCGATAGGCAGTCGCTTCATGTAAAATAATGATATTCAGCTACATCCGGTTCGAATGGAAGCCGACCCCAATATAGATGGGAAAAGGCTAGGCAGAAGACGACTCAATTCGTGTACTATTCAATTACGTCATAACAGAACAGCTAAAGTGATCTTGATGAAATTTCACACAGCGGGGTCTGTCTATTTAAACCGGTATTATATTCCCGTGGGATATAACAGCGCATCTGCTTCACAATAAACCTACATGGTAACTGATAACACTCTTTCTTCAACTCTTCTCTTTTAAAAAACTTTGCCCCTCACTAGGACTTTCTCCTGTATCGTGGGTGCGTTTACAAACATTAAGTTTAAAGTCATACATACATTACATTAATTCACCCCTTCTTCCCATGAGGATGGGCAGAAACTACAGAGCGCCACCTGCTACGATCCTTACATACTTCTTTCACCTCATACCGGTCATACATCTGGTCATACACGCACGCCGATTGCGAGTACTACACACCCGACCTTTCTGAAGCACTTCATCACAAACTCATATACCTACACAAATAGGATCTGAAACAACTACTTGTAAGTTGTAAGTCATGCCTACAAATATTTGTTCCGTGCATCAAATCCGCAACACTCAGAGTAGCAGTCGAGCGGTCAACCATTGTGCCGTCACAACATTGGTTACACTGATCGCTATGGAGAAACTGTATGAAGATCGACTTTCAGGAGTACCCGATGAAGAATTACCAGTTTTTTACGAAATGGATGCCTTTCTGACTGTCAGACTCTGACAGTACTAACATCACGAGGCACAGAGGAGTTTGGAAATGGAGGTATGGACACTTGGACAGGACAGTTATCCAACGCAGACTGGCCTAGTTTTTTTTTATCGTGGTAAAATCATCAAATGAGTTCTCCCATCCAAGGCTTTGGCTTTCCAGAAGGGGGCCCCGTCATTTTGTTGTCACCGTATGCTCCACCATGTCCTCCGGACGATCCTCGCAGTGGTGACACCCCGGCGTTTCTTCCCTCCCTCTCAGACACAGGTACCACCCGAAACTTCTGTGTCCGGTGAGGACCTGCGTCATGCGGTAGGTCAGGACGCCGTGACGCCTATCCAGCCCTCTAGATTAGCAAAACTACCTGGCTTGTAGTTGAGTAATCAGGTATTATACCTTAAAAAAAAAGTTTTTATCAGCACTTCCTAAACACCCACTTATTTTCAGTTCATTCGTCACGCTATCGGTCACTCACGTTCATTCATTCAATTCAATCGGTCACGTACTACGCAGTACCGCAGTACGCACCAATTGTTTGATAACAGTACGCAAATTGTTTGTGGTTTTACTTTGATTCACTTCCTTTTCCTACATTAAAAAAATGCATAGGTATATTGTATTTAGATGGTAAAAAATGGGTAATTTTGTTGTACTTGCTCCTGATACTTCAACTATACAATTATCAGGAATTTAAAAATAAATTCCTGATAATTGTAAAAGGGAAAACCTGATAACACTTTACCCAAGTAATATTCATAAATACTTATATTTCTTTTCTCATTAATCATGTGTCTAGTTGGTTTAATTAAACCTACCTTGACCCCGTACTTGTAGGTGTATCTATTGCAAATCTAGAGGCTTTCTCAAAACAGCTTCTGCTGCATGAGGTTTCCGTGCATAACCAATATGAGCCTGAAATCATATCAACATTTAAAAACATTTCAGTTTTTATTTTTGTTACTTTTTAGGTAAATACGTATCTAGTAGGAAAATATGTGTCTAACTGAAAAATAAAAATAAAACAATAATACCTTCATAAGTTTTTATATTCTCCGTATTACAAAACTTAAACAAAACGTAAACCCGTATTTCACGATACAGTACCTATTACATAAAAAAGTACTCTACTACATTTAGTACAGATTTTTTCTAATTCATTCAAGCATAACAGCAAATACTTTAATAGTACACAAGTAGACTTTCACGTCTATTTTCATCGTGACCTTTCTAAAACCTTGAAGAACAGAATAGATAATATTTATGTAAATAATTAACATTTACAAGATATGTGCAAGAAACAGTTTCCTGATATTATCAGTTGCATCCATTTCTCCTGTTATCAGTAACAATGTTATTGATAAGAAGACTGTTAGATTTGTTTTCATTTTGTGTTCTTCAGTCGTAGTAGTTATTTATTTATGTGTTTTCATGTTTAATCTTAAACTGTATCTAACATCAGTGTCATATAGCTCTGTAACTACAGTAGCGAGCAATAGTATAAAATCAATTGCTTGCAATTGATCCCGGATAGCTGCCTGATTTGAATGAATTTAGTATCAATTTTAAGTTAACAGTTAAACCTTTTACAGTGAAACCTGGTTAAATGAGATATCAAGGGACCTGCAATGTCGTTTCACTTATAGAGGTATTCCACTTACCCAGTGTCTCAGATATACAGTGCCAAAGTGTTGGGACCTCAGCATGAGTTCCAGTTATGGAGGTTTCTCACTTATCCAGGTCCCACTTAACCAAGTTTCACTATATTTATCTATTCACCAAATTACAACCGCTGTGTGAACAACCAATTATAGCAATTTAGGGACAATTATGCAAAAAACAGTATAAATTAGAATATAAAAACGTAAAAACACATTAGAATATAATACAAAAAGAAAACTATAAACGTAAAAAGAAAAAAACTTTCATAAATTTATCTCACAGTACTTCTGGCATACCAATAAAATCTTCGAACATCCATCCGCAAACAGATCTTCTGTTGGATTAACATCCAAGAGATCATTAAGCGCGACCAGAGTGCGAGGGATTGGCGACTTAGCACGTGCAACGTGTAATAGATGCTAATGGTTGTATTTTAAAATTACAGAAAGAAAAGGAATGTTCTCAGATTAAACAAACTAATAATTTATATAATGAATTAATAAATAGTAATTTTGACCCTTCTCCTTTGATAACAATTGATTTAACTGAAGATTCTATGTTGAACACTAATTATAAAGTTAGCCAAAAGAAAATAAAAAAATATGCCAAACTTAATAGAATAATTAAAAAGTGTTATCAGTTTAGGAAACAATATAAACACTTTTCCAAACATATTCCACAAAGGAAAGAGCGTGTTGCATTAATTAATAAGTTAAATAATTATGAAATAAAATTAGAGGACAGCATAAAAATTTATGAAATTGATACTCAGCATTTGCAGTTAAGAATACAAGTACTTCAGGAGTCACTAACTTCATTATCTAATAAGTATGCAGGTTCTCAGTACCAAATTAGGGAACATATTCTTGCTGCAAATGAGTTGGTTAGGTGTCAATGTAGTTGTCAGACAGTTTCAAATCATGACACTGCCCCACCTGAGGTAACGGAGGACCCGTCCCAGGTTGTGGATTTATCTCAGGTCTGTTCTCTTAACCAAGAATTAGCTAGCCAGCCTGAGTTTGATGATAATAGTCCTAACTCTGTAATGTTTTCAGATAGTATAGGAAGAGGTTTAGGAAAGTTGATGAGTAATAATCTGAGCTATTCCTGTAAAAATTATTGCATGCCTGGCTCAACATTTAAGCAGATAATGGCATCGGTTTCTAATAATAAATACAACCAGAATACTGATATATCTATATTTGTAGGAAATAGTTCCAAAATTAGAAAAAAGGACTTAACTGATAGCATAACCGAGTTGTTAAAGTTAAATTGCAGAAAAATTGTATTGTGTGCTTTCCCATATTTTGAAAAATTGTCTACCAATCAAAACAATTATATTTATATGCTGAATAAGCACCTTCAGTTTTTAGTTAGTCATTATTGTGACAAACTTATGTTTTTTGATACCAATAGTTGTATAGATAAACTTTGGTCTACACGAGGTACTGTGTATCTGCCTTATATGTATAGACACGAAATAGCTAGGCTATTAGTTTTTTATATTCACACAGACATAACTAGTATGTCTAAGTATGGTAATATAGTTATCACTGATTGTGTTAGTAGTAGTAGTAATATTAGGGTGGTGACCACTGACGTTAGCATTTCTGCTAATAGTGGAGGTTCTTTAAACGAGTAAGCAAGACAACAGAAGATTTATTAACTAAAACCAAGGTATCTTCTTGCTCACAAATAGTTAAATGCAAAAATAGGTCTAAACAGAATTCCTTGACAATATTTCATCAAAACATTCAAGGTTTCTTATCTAAACAGCTAGAAATTGAATTGTTTTTAGAAAAAACTATGTTTGAAATTGTTTGCTTCACAGAGCATTGGTTAAAAGACTGTGAAATGCTAATTAATTATGAAAATTACAATGTCGGTAGTTGTTTTAACAGAAAATCTAAGATACGTGGAGGTTCTTTAATCTTAGTTAAAAATGGTAATAAATATAAGTCTCGTAATGATATTGTTGATTTATCAGTCGAGCATAGCATTGAATTGTCTTGTGTTGAGCTGGATAAGCATATTATAGTGTGCGTTTACAGACCCCCAAATTACTTGAACTACTCTATATTTGAGTCAATAATGGAAGATGTTTTGGCGAAACTTGAAAGCGGTGCTAAATCTGTTATTGTCTGCGGTGACTTTAATGTTAATATCTTGGAAAATAATGTCAATAGCAGTAGATTGTTAAGCCTCTTCAAATCATTTAACTTATCGAATGTGTTTTCAGAACCAACCCGTATTACCACAAATTCTGCTACATGTATAGATAATATTTTTTGTTGCTGCGATTACATAAATAAATTGATTGTAAATTACCTACCTTCAGATCATACTGGTCAGACTGTTGCTTTCACGTCCAATAAACAAATACAAAAAATTCAAATACATTCTAGAATAATAACACCCAGCAGCTTAGATAGATTTAATAATAATTTAATAAGTAAATTAAATATTCCTTGCAATTTTACTGAAATAAATAATGTAAATAAATTATATGAAAAGTTTTTCGCGGTTGTGCATACACAGTTCAATAACAGTTTAAAAAAGAAAACTAAAACTATTAACCCAAAGTTTATTTTCAGCGACTGGGCAACACAGGGTATTAGGAAAAGTAGGGAACGCTTATTTGAGCTTTACGGCCTTAAGCCTCATATCAATACAGAGAGTTTTAATAAATATGTTAGTACATACTCTAAAATTTTTAAAAACGCTTGTCCGGCAGCGAAATCTTTCTACATTAGCAACAAAATTAAGTCAGCTGATAATAAGATAAAAACGGCGTGGAAAATTATCAATAATGAAACCAATAGAAATAAAAAACATGTTGATTTCACACTGGAGACCTCGCGCGGTATCGTAAGGTCCAACATAGGTATTGCTCAAGAATTTGTAAATTTCTTTACCAGTATCCCAACACGAACAACGGAAGCGATAAATTCCTCACCCTTGCTTTCTTTTGATTTACTAAGAAAGAACGTTTCAGCCTGTCCAAATGAATTTAAATTTAGGCATATAAACCCCATGACAGTTATGAAAGCTTTTAAGCAAATCAAGGTCAAATTAACCGAAGATCTGTGGGGTATTTCTACCAAAGTTTGTTCCTCAATTATTGAAACTATTGCACCGTATTTAGCCGCAATATTTAATTTGTGTGTAGATCAAGGGGTCTTCCCAGATCTGATGAAATACAGTAAGGTAATACCGCTTTTTAAATCTGGGGATAGTAAAGACTGTAACAACTATAGGCCCGTTTCCGTTTTGCCGGTCTTCAGCAAGGTGTTCGAAAAGGTTATGCTTAATCAGATGCTCGCTCATTTCAACACCAATAAAATCTTACACGAGCAACAGTATGGTTTCACCAAAGGACGTTGTACGACTGACGCCGGTGTTACCTTATTGAAACACATATTTACTGCGTGGGAAGAAGCTCAAGATGCGATTGGGATCTTCTGTGATCTTTCGAAGGCGTTTGATTGCGTAAATCACGAAACTTTGCTCATGAAACTTCAGCATTACGGTATAGGTAAACTTGCGCTCAGCTTAGTGTCATCGTATTTAAATGATAGGCAACAGCAAGTTCAAGTAAATGGTGTCAATTCTACGGGTTTAAAAGTTAAAATGGGAGTACCACAAGGTTCGATTTTGGGCCCTTTTCTCTTTTTAGTATATATAAATGATCTGCCCCATTTATTTAAAAACCAACCGCAAATGGTATTGTTTGCTGACGACACTTCTTTACTATTTAAGATGAATAGACGTGTCTCAGATGTTGACGATGTAAATGTTGCCCTACAGCAGGTCCATTCTTGGTTCACTGCCAATAATTTAGTATTGAATGGAAAAAAAACGAAATGTGTAAGATTTGCTCTACCGAATGTCAAAAGTAATGACTGTGACATTGTATTGAATCAAGAGATATTAGAGTTCGTCGACAAAACTGTTTTCCTGGGAATCACGCTCGACTCGAGGCTACAATGGGGTCCTCATTTAACATCTCTTGCAGGACGCCTGAGTTCAGCAGCTTTTGCTGTTAGAAAAATCCGTCAATATACTGATATAGATACCGCGAGACTGGTCTATTTCAGTTACTTTCATAGTATTATGTCTTACGGTATTTTGTTATGGGGACGTGCTGCAGACATCGAATCAATATTCATTCTGCAGAAAAGAGCTATCAGAGCCATATACAATCTACGCAGGCGCGATTCTTTAAGGGAACGGTTTAAGGAAATTAACATCATGACTGTACCTTGTCAATACATCTACGAAAACATCATGTACGCTAGAAAGAATCTGCACCTATTTAGTAAAAGAGGTGAAAGGCACAGTTATAGTACTAGAAGAAGGGACGAATTAGTTCAACCAGGTTTCAGGTTAGCCAAAGTAGACTCATCCTTCATGGGGTACTGTTTAAAATGTTACAATAAAATACCCCCTCACATACTCCAACTGAGTGAGACGAAATTTAAAACTTGCATTAAACGCACACTATGTAGGCAGGCATATTATAAGTTGGGGGATTATATTACTGATAAGAATGCTTGGCTTAGTGCTGCAGTGTGATTCTGTAAGACTTCATTCTAAACTTCGAATCTGAATCCGGCGTGAGTTTCTTGATTGGCATTCTAAAACTCGGTTAATAATTCGAATCTACACTAGCGCTACTCTAGCGAGCGTGTTTGCTATATTGAACTCGAGATTTTGACAGATAAAGTATGAGATGACGTAAAAAGTGGCATTCTGTAAGGTAATTCCACCGTGAGTTCGACGCTCACTTCGCACTCAAACCCGATTCAAAGTGTCTAATTAAAAGCATCTATTTTACGAGTGAAAATAGAAGAAATCATAGTTAAATAGTGTATAAATAAAGTTTTAAGTGAATAAGTGCCTATCTACTTAAGCGATAACGATGGCAAGAATGTTTTTGTTTAAATCTATATTAGAAGCTCACGCTTTGGATAAACTAGAAAAACGTCGACAATCTACCAAAATTCGAAGTTTATCTTTATTAACCCGAGATGACGACTATGTGAGCGTGTATAGATTGTCAAAGGAGCTAATTGACCAACTGGAATATGAGTTACTGCCTCTGATAAAGCCCACAAAACGTCGAAGCAAAGAACTTTCAACTCGTGTAAAAGTAAGTTTATTTTACTAAGTATAAAGTTAATTTTGTAAGTATTTACACAGTTTATAATTGAAAGATTTGTAACCAAGCATACCATTATAAGAGACACACTTCATGATAAGTGTTCCCTTTAGGTGGATTCCCCGCTAGCTGTAGGCTTAAAATTTCATGTTAGTCTAAGGTACCTATAGTTATAATATTGGTATTCTATTAAGCATGAAATTAATCAAATTGGTCCCTGTTTTGGTTTGACTAGATCCAAATAAAGTAGGTATTTAATTTTTTATTGATTTATTGTTTCACAGATAAAATGCACCTTGTCATTCTTGGCTAATGGCAGTTATCAGAAAATTATTAAAGAAAACATAAGATCATATTTATCGACACCATCAGCCAACCATCATCTGAATAATCCAGCCATAGTAAAAAAATATATAAGGTTTCCTCAAAATATACAAGAAAAACAAATGTTAAAAGGTATAATATATTATAATTTTTATTTTATTTAATGTTACCCTATGATTTTTACATTTTATATGACGGTTGATCATGTTAGTATTATTGTAAATTACAGGTTCTACAAAAAGTTTGGTTTTCCAGCAGCTCTTGGGTGTATTGATGGCAATGAAAAAACCAGCAGAGAATGAAGAACGCTTCTATGCCGGTTCTTCTCTATGGAATCAACCAACCTGAACCGAACACCTGAAGCCTGAACCGAACAAGTGAAATAAAAATATTTGATTTTGGTATTGTTTATTGTATGTATTCTGTGGTGTGTGAGGCGGGCTCTTTCAATAAAACTGCGCTAGTATTTGTTAAGTGTTTAATTTAAATATTAAAAAAAACTTACTTTAAAACTAAAAATATTACTTTAAAAGCTAAAACACAACTCATACTGCTACACCCTATCTCTATTCTTGGCCTCAGCCAATGCTTCCAGCCCTTTCCCGACTGCAGCCACAGCTTCAGCTAAAATTTTATCCCTCTCTGCACTCCTCTCCAGAAAGGACTGCAAGATCTGTGTATTTAATCTTTGTATCTCCAGCTGCTGTTCTTCCACACTCAGGAATCTCTCAGTGGTGGTGGAGAATTCCGTTCACCGTTGTGATGATGGAGGAGCAGCAACTGAAGACGTGTGATGTGATTCTGAAACGAGAACACCTATTAATACATGCGTTAAAAAAGAAACTATGCATTTGAACTAAATATTTGTTTCGAAAATGCAGTTTTGATAGTTTGTACTTACACACAGAACTGCCTCAACTACTACGAACTGTCCTAGGGCGGCGAGAAGGTGAAGTAACTGAAGCAGCGTGATGAGGAGCTAAAAAGATAAATATTTACATAACTTACATGAAGGTTGTTTAGGTCATCACTTCTATGATTTACAATATTCATCTTGCTTGATATTATATTGAATAATGACCATCATAGACAACTACCAATAGTAAAAAAACCTTATTACTTAATTTGCTAAACATAAAATCTTTTGTGAGCAGATATGAAACAAAATGCTGTTATTAAATAGGTACACATGTATTTTTTAAACTACATTAAAATCTCCATTTCCTTCATTCATAGTCAAGAATTGAGTAAAATTAAAATATTTATGAAATAAAGGAACAAACTTGAAACCAAGATTATCGCACATTTTTCAAGTGGTTTGCTTCAAGGAACGTTAAGTGGTTCGAACATGTAAAAAAAGCACTGCTAACCTTGGTCCACTGTTTGTAGCTTTTGATAGTGCTATTGAGGCGCACGGCTAGTTCCTCCCACTGGTGTCGACTTCGCTCTCTGGTATTTTCTCAAGAAACACTTCGCCATGCCAGGGTTTCTTTCCATAAACTCTATCAGAGTTTCAACCTGAGCCGACGATGGGTGAGAGGAACGTATCTCATTTGGACTGAAACATTATTGTTGGATTAGAAAACAAAATAAACACTTTCTTTAATTAATATTATTTTTTAACTTTACAACAAGAAATATAAACTTACTTCATGATTATTTCACAATTATTATCGGCACTGAACAATCAAAACGTAAACAAAACAATGCAACGACGAGATGAAAATATTGTCCACAGATTATATTTTTTTTCGTAGGGTAAGCATAGATTATATTCACGGCACGAATATAGAGTTTTCTGTTTATTTTTTACTTATTAGCTGCCTCAAATTCCTTTAAATAATAAATTGTAATTTAAACATCATATTTAGCTAAAATTCTGTATCAAAAACTGATAAAATGAAAAACCGATAAATCTCGACTTACATTTTGTTGAGTGTGGAAGTCACTAGTACAGTATTGGTCGCTTTGGAGCTCACGTCACTTCGCAAATGATTAGGTGATGCTTACAGAATGCAAAATCAAGGTCATTTTGAACCTTACTCGAAGTGTAAGTGAATAGCGACGTGAAATGCGAGTTGTTGTCTGAATTTTACAGAATCGACGTGCTGGTCCTGCTCCACAAACACAGGGGAAACTGGATCTTTAGCATCTGAAATTATTGTAGGAGCTTAAACTATTTTTGCATTGTATAGATTCGTTTTATTAGTTTTACCTTCCGGACTAGTTATATGAGTTCATATAATTGTTTATTTATTTATTTTTTGACTTTATTAAGTCATTTAGTTTTATTTTTTATGTGTTTGTATTTGTTTTATTTATATGGATTAACGGACATTATTGTCCTACTTTAGTTTCGTTTGTAGGTTATCCTTTTATTTATATTTTGAAGCGGATGAAGACATTGCATTGTATAGAGTTAATCTGTTTAGTATTATATAGCTTCATAGCCAGCATTGTGTGAGTACTATGTACTTAAGAGCTATCATTGACCAGATACCTACGTTTTTATTGACTTGAATGACTCTGGCGGTTGAGAGTATGTCATGCTCACTCAAATGTCTCGCTGATGGTGGCGCGTGTGTCGGATCATTTAGTTCCCTCCAAAATGGTTGAGCTGAATGGTGCTGATATATGTGTCATGTTCGTGAACGGGCGCTGTCAGTTGGGACTGGTCATCTCTAAGCTGCCATGGTCAATTTTAATTTGTAATTATAAATAACTTTATTTTTGAATTGTCTCTTTTATATTTACTATGGACACTATTAATTTGCCACATCGTTCTCACATAATGTACCATTTGAAGATGAATGATGTAACAAAGGTTTTGTAAAAATTATGGCGATTGGAAAAGAGTGTCCATGGAGTTTCTTGCTCATTCTTCTCCATAGAGATCTACGCTTTGGAATGAGCACCTACGGTACTTTCACAGTTTTTATGTCTTGTGACTGGGACTGTAGCACCATAACTATTTTTAATACTAGTTTTATTTTATGTCTTTTGACAATTCAAAAGTGCCTGTAATTGGCCTACTTGAAATAAATGATTTGATTTGATTTGATTTGATTTGCAACCGTACGACATGCAGGTACGGCAATCAGCCTGTGCTTTTTGCCTCGGCAGTATTTACCAGGTACATAACAGCGCGCCAGCACATCAAGCAGATCAGGAGCACAATTTTGCACCACGGAGCGTCTTACAAGCTATTGTGAGATGATCTCGTACTCGCCTTACCTCTAGCGAGTTGTATCCGAGGCAACCCAGTAGGAATTTTAAAACCTTTAAAACAGTACCATCTATATACATATAATAAATCTGTAGAAGGTTCAATTCTGTACATTGAAAATATTGAAAAAATAAATTGCGGGGGGTGTTGCTGGATCGATACCAAACCCAAATATATAATTAAAAAAATTTTTGTCTGTCTGTCTGTTTGTACAGGTATCACGTGAAAACTAACGGTTTGATTTCGATGAAACTTGGTATAATTATTCCTTATTATCCTGGGCATAACATAGGATACTTTTTATCCTGGAAAAATACGTGGAAAAAAAATCTTATTTTTCAGTTTTATTCATAGACGTTGTTCTGTAGAACCGCGAACACACGTTGCATTACCCGCAGTGGATTCAGCGCCGTAATATTTATAAGATGTCATTGTCAGAGTTACTCAAAATGGGGAAATAAACCATCCACGCGAAGACCGACATCCGCGCGGACGGAGTCGCGGGCGGAAGCTAGTTTTTAATATTCTTAACTGGTAATTAAGTAATCCAGATCGCACGGAATCGGAGTAGGTAAGTTTCATCCATATTATTGCTCGCGAGTGTAGTGCCATTTATTATATTGCCCTTTCCCAACTATTACTATTCAATGATAAAATCATATCTATGTATCTTGATTTATTTATGGCGCTTGAAGCAGAGAAAGTTCCGCTATAAAAACAATCTTATGAAATTAAAATACTTAATTGATAAACGATGATTTTGCTGTTGTATGTATAGTCGCCGCAAGCGCTTTTTGCGTGTATGAGGACCTATATTCGAATTCCAAATGGAGCAATGTGTCATTTTTCCCAGGTTATTTTCAGCGCTTGTTATGTAGTAGGTACTAATTTGAAATCGGTTAGTGATAAAAGGATGCACAACCCTATTACCATCAACAAGTTGAATGTTCAATACGATCAAGGGTCAAAACTTCATTAATTCTTATTAAAAATAAAACCTTACCCCGCAGTAGGTAATCTACTGAATCGTGGGTGCGTTTACAAACAGAAACTCACATACACAAACACCTTGTTGGTCTCATAAATATTTGTTCCGTGTGGTGATCGACCGCTCAGCCAGCCGTGCTGTCAAAATTAAGAACTTGCATGTGTTATGTTAGAAAATTCATGACATCACAAAATGGCGTCATCCAGCTCCAACCTTTTCTTTCGTGGTAAAACAACAAATGAGTCCTTCTGCTGACAGCTCTTTGAGGCGTAACGTGGAATCGATCCGGGCATGGTCCATGATCAGACGGCGAGTAACCTATTACTCACCGTTCGCATGCCCGCACCTAGGGTGGCCGGAAATCGCCTCGCGACGTCCGATGTCCGATGGGGGTGAGGTGGAAGCTGTCCTCTCCCTCAGGCATCCCGCCTTCTCCTTCGCTAGCATGACTGCATGCTTCGCAGTAGGAGCCGACTGTTTCCCATTCCGTCTCGCCCCGCAGCATAGCTCCACCCCCTTAACATGGTCGCATAGTATATACGTACGCATGTATTTGTACGTAACTAAAATTAACTCAATTCCAGTTAATATTTACCCCCAGAGATAACTTTACAATGATATTGTCAACGTTATCAAATAATGCGAGAAAACATATTAATCTGGGAAAGGAGCAGCTTCAGCCAAACACGTCAGAACTGAAAACACGTGAGTTCTGAATAATCAGCTGAACTGATAACCGTTTGGTCCCCAACAAAGAGTTGCCATGCTGAGATAGGACGGGCATGCGAACGGCGAGTAATGGGCGTCTCGCTGTCCGACCATGGACCGTTGTGTTCCACGCGCGCCTCAAGGAGTGTCAGCATAGTGACGGGGCTTTAGATGGCCAAGTCGCGGGACTCACGAATTACCGTGACTCCGGAACGTCGTCTATTGAAGGACACCGTAGATTTTAGTCACTATGAGTCTGACAGTGCCTCCCGTTTTGCCCTGGGTGGGAGGACTCATTTGATGACTTTACTACGAAAAAACAAAATTGCTGAGATAGGAGCCTTTGGTCCTCGCACAGGACTGATTATGTTTTTTTAGGTATTCTAAAATGCGGCGCTCTAAATATTATAAAAAACTACGACTAAAAACTACGATGAAACTGAAGTAGCTGTTCCGGGTCTGGGTGTTTGCGTATGTAAAAGCACCAACGATACAGGAAAAAATCCTAAAGTGTTATGTTTAAAAAAATCTGACACCCCATTCTGCTCCAACCAGAGCGAAAGAAGACATTTGAGTAGGTACCAAAAACCACCACCCCATTTCTAACCCACATTTGGAAATTCCTAAAGTCCGTTCTTAGTGCACACTAATATCTAGCACACTATAAAGTCTTTGTCAAACGGACAGGCGTGGCGAATGCAAACCGAAGCGTTTTCATTTGTAATGTATGGAATTGTTTGAACCCAGTCACATAGAAAAGCAAAAGCGATCCGATAGCGTGACCGAACCGATGCGAAGACGTGGCGAAGGCGTATTTGCTCTGTTTGTCGTCGTTCATAAAAAGCCAGCTAATACAACAGCCACGCCTTGGTTGCACACCGCTGCACCCAGTTTGACGTCTCGTATGGGTTCGTTATCGCTTCGGACTCGGTCCGGTTCGCTATAGCCTGTCTGTTTGACAAAAGCTTAAGTCCCGTAACAACATTACTTATAAACCAAGATATAATCTATTGCCAGGCTAGCAAAAACTAACCTAGTGACTCACACCAATACAGGTTATTTAATTTTAGATCGTAACTGCAATATTAAACTTTTCCATCAGTTTAATGTACGCACAAAAAAACTTGATAGTTATTAACAGTAAATTATTCAACATTCACATGTTAATTTTTTTGTTATGTAATACATAAAATTTGCATGGAAACAGCTGATGTTTTGATGTAAAAAAGTTGATATACGCCATGTGCGCGTTGTTAGCGCCTCTTTTTTTAGCGTGGTTAAATCATCAAACGAGTCCTCTCACCCAGGGCAGGGCGGGAGGGACTGTCAGACTTGTACTGACTAAAATCCACGGGGTCCTTCAATAGTCCTTTACGATCCGGGGTCACGGTAGCTGTTTAATCCCGCCTCCTAGTGACCACATTTTTGGTGGCAATAGATCTGTCAATTCTTATTTTTAGAACTTGTGTCTGTTTGTCAGGAATAAACTCAAAAAGTACTGCATGGACTTACTTCAAATTTGGCACGAATATTATTAAGAAGTCGGGTCAACATATAGACTACATATTATCACGCTATCATCTACGGGGAACGAGCAGTGAACCTTTATTTCTTCAACGCATTCACAGAGACGACGTCAAAGGCAGCAGCTAGTTTTTTTAATAAACATTTTGCAGTGTTTTTCTATAAAAAAAGGATGTTTAAAAGGTTGTGGGGCATATTAAACTTGACACGTACTTCACTCCGCGGGTGCCCCCGTAATTCACATCGCGCATTGCAATCGCTTTGAGAGTCTCTAGTCTCTACCATCGACTTCGCATGTAGCATTATGTGCTTCATTTGACGTTACGTAAGTTCACTTCATCGTAATCTTTGTTTCTGTCACCCTTGACCTAGATTTGAGTCAAGAGGAAATATCCATCTCAGGTTGCTAGTTCAAATTGAAATAGTATTATAATATTATATAATTAATATTATAACATTATAAAACAAAGTCGCTCCCGCTGTATCTGTCTGTCTCTATGTATGCTTAGATCTTTAAAACTACACAACGGATTTTGATGCGGTTTTTTTTAATAGGTAGAATGATTCAAGAGGAAGGTTTGTATGTACATATATAACATGCAAAATCTGCACCTTTGCAATATCTACTAGAAATACCCACGTGTCAATCGATCTATCAATCGACCTCTTTCAATACACTTTCAAAGAAATAAAATAATAGAATGAAAAACGTTTTTGACCTAATTATTGGCGAAAAAAAAGAATACTAATACCAAAGTTTACTTAGTTTTTTTTATTTCACGCCTTGCTTTCGCCTATTTGAAGGAGAAGAACACTAATAAATGTTAATTTATTAATTATAGAGTGGTCTCAGCTCCTGGTTATGCTCGCTCCAGCTTAGGTCTGATCTTTGCTTCTGGGCAAGATTGAGGTAAAAAACAAACCTATTATAAAAAGGACCTTTCCATTTGCGTCTGCTGTAGGAGCAGGTCCCTCTACCGCTCCCTTTCCTCGCTTGCTTTGCACCTCCTTCGCGAGGATTACCTCCTCGAAGGAGGAAAATCTACGTCTACGGATAGATCTTCAAATTCACGTTATGTGTAATATCTATTTATATTTTAACTAAAACACAATTCAAACAACTCACATTTTTTAAACAAAAGTGATATAATTTTGACTACGCATTTAAAATAATATGTACTAAACGATACAAATAGCTGATTGTGTGACTGTGATAACCCGATGGTACGCAAGTTTCGCAGAATTATAAATAGGTATGCTAACTTATGACGTCACAGTTACCATGCTGAGCTCATTCCAGCCGGGATGGACCTTATCAGTAGCTGGTTTGAAGGAGAATCTACGTCATGGTGTAGGCAGAAAGGGGACGAGCCTCCTTCTAAAATGTTCTGTACTCTTGTATTGATAAAATTTGGCTCAGAGTTACGTTATAGTCTATTCTAAGCTACACATAAAATTAGAATTTTTAAAAAAAAAATGGCCTCTCAGGAATTTCCTCTGTATCGTGGGTGCGTTTACAAACATTGAAACCCACAAACACCCAGACCCGGAACAAATTAAATAAATATTCGTTCCGTGCAGGGATTGAACCTGTGACACGCCGCGCAGCATTCGATCGCTACTGTGCCAGTATTACGTTTAATTTTTGGGTAACACGCCGGCGAAATCGCGGCATAAACCTAGTATCTAAACATGTCACACATTGACTAAACAATAAATAACTTTTTAAATCACTTACCCCCTTCACATGACTTCGGTTTTACCCAAAAACTATACAGTGACAAGTTTAATACGTAGAAAATGACATGACACAATGTTTTCTTAAATCTTAGCTGTCATCACATCGTATCTATTTCTATTCGTATTGTGTATTTAATTTAAGACAATGATCTCGATAAATAAATATTTTTCCAGTAAAAATACAGTAGTTTTATGTTAATAATGATGAAACCATTGTTATTTACCTAAAAAACGTGATTAACTACCTCATAAGTAAAATAAATATAACGATTTTGAAATTGAAAATACTTGTTTTTCTCATCTCATCATTTTGTTATGGAGTACGCGCTAAAAAACTATTAATTACAACTGAGTGTTTACACTTATCACTTGTATAAGGCAGCTAGTATTTTGAATAAAATGTAGCTCCGAGAACCTTAAGTTTGGGTCATATGTTACTGGCACTGCGGAAAAGCCATGTGAAGGAACTAGTTAGTTTTAAAATTAAAATGTTAGACTCTAGTTTTCTTAATTATAAAAAAAAAAACATTTAAAATAATACTGAAACATTTTGTTTTAAAATACTTACCTTTTTCGGAGAATGCAGACGTAACAAAAATAAACTTAAATTAATTACTAATTCAGTTCATACTTGTTTAGCAGCATTATTAGCAAAATGTTTAATTAATTGATAGACTACTAATTATCAGTTGTTTTCGTTGACATAATTGGGAACACCTCATTTGTACAGCAGTCTCGCTAGGTACTAGGTATATAGTTACGTACATACTCTTATTGTATGTACTTACTAATACATAATGCAATAGCTGAACTGGATTATCAGTCTGTTGCTGGGTATTATTTATTAGTCTTTATAACAAGTGACTTACAAAGTAATGAGAGAATTTTTAACCTTTGCTTTAATGAAAAGAAGTCCAAAGCCCGAAAACGTTCATCTAACATTTTTACATAACACCTACTTTTTTCTATCGTGGTAAAATCATCAAATAAGTCCTTCTTCCCAGGGCGGGATGGGACTGTCAGACTTGTACGGACTCAAAACCGACGGTGATCTTTCAATGGCCCGTTCCAGGGTCAGATACAACACCCATAAGGTGAATTCTGTAGTAACACTTCTCTAATCTCTTCAAATTGCGATCAACTTTCATCGGATTCCAGAAAAAAAAACGATATCAATAAGGGCACGTATATTCAGTGACGTAGTAAGACCGAATCTAGGAGCGGGCAAGACGCACCTGGGAGGCCCTTTTAATGCTCGCGCAAGGCCCCCTTTTTGTACGATGGCTTGGTTCCCCTTAGTCATATATACCGGGAAGCATTCGCCTCCTTCTGCGAAGCAGGCATGCTCGCGAAGGAGGTGGCGGGCCACGTGAGGGAGAGGACAGCGTCCTCCCTCCACCCCAGCCGCAGTGGCAGACGCCCACGGCGACGGACGTCGGCAGACGATCTCCGGCCATCGTAGGCGCGGGCATGCGGACAGCGAGTAATGGGCAACTCGCTGTCCGACCATGGAACATGCCCAGGTCGACGGCGCATTGTGTTCCAAAGAGTGAAAGAGTCAAAGAGTGTCAGCAAAAATCTCTCTAGAGGGCCAAAGCCTGTTGGGGTCTTATGGCGGGGGCGGGACTTATGATTTACCGTGATCCCGGTACGTAAAGGGAAGGACACCGTGGATTTTAGTCAGTACGAGTCTGACAGTCTCTCCTACTCTGCCTTGGGTGAGAGGACTCATTTGATGATTTTACCACGATAAAAAAAAGTCACATATAAAAATGTGATTGTCAGCGAAATCAGCTTTCAGAGGCCTTTTTAACTTGAAAGTGCCAAGTAGTTTCCTAGTTACATATAAAACGTACCCAAGTTATCATGCAACTATGGGGCCTCGCGCGAACTGTGGGAGGCGCTAAACCTAAACGAGATCATCGCGACATCAGCATTGCGAGGCCTCAATTTCTTAATAGAAGTCATACTGCTTTACTGACCGATTGCAAACGTGTAAACCCCGTTGTCAAGATTCTTTCTTTTATTTCTCTGAGCGCGAGGCCCCTTCAAGTGCGAGGCCGGGGGCTAGAGTTCGCTTGGCCCCCACCTAGCTACGGCTCTGCCTATATTATATTTCTATTAATATCAGGTACAACTGGTGTCCAATAGTCTCACGGTTCTATATAAGAGCAGTTTAACCTACAAATAAACTTAACCAAACAAGTTTTCTATAAGTTATGTATTAAGTTTAGTTTAAAGGCAATTTGCAAGTGTCGACACGGTTGGCCCAGTGGCTAAGCAATCGATTGCTGCGTAGCGTGGCGCGAGTTCGATCCCCACTCGGAACAAATATTTGTAAAGTACAAGTAGTTGTTCCTCGTCTGGGTGTTTGTGTATGTGAGTTTCTATGTTTCTAAATGCATCCACGATACAGGAGAAAATGCTAGTGAGGGGCAACGTTTTGAAAAAAAAATTAAGTGTAGTGTAGTTCGGTCAGTGTTCAGACTTTGAACTCGATATTGACATATTTTTATCGATAAAAATATCGATATCGATACTTTTGTAAGACTGACAGATGGGTCTAATATACTTCTGTCTTTTTAATATTATCATACAACATGCTGATGTGATGGCCTTGAAAAACGATTGAAGGAATCATGACAATTGTCCGCTGGCACTAGAAAATGTCAACGCTCACCATATTTTCATTGAAATTTCGAAGAGAATTCTAGGAATGTCTGAATGATCGAGTTGCCTATTATTTTAAACAATTTATTTTTCACCTATCTGTCTACCTACCAGAAGAACGAAACATCAAAACAGACAAGTTTATAAACAGCCAATTTAATAAAATCATAATTATTATACGTTAGAATTGGTGGAATACCTGCAGGGGTCGCGCAACTTACTGTCCAAAAACGTAATCGTGACCCTGGAATGTAAGGAGCAATTGCAGGAACATGGTGGATTTTATTTTTAATTAGCCGGTACGAGTCTGACAGTCCTATCCACTCCACCCAGGACTACAGGACTCATTTGATGATTTTAATAAGTGAAAAAAAAATGGGCCTAAATCAGTCACTTTAGTAGAGCCATTTATTACTAACAAATAGACAATTCATAATATTAACTGCGTATAATTCATAACTCACAATTATTAATAACATTATATAAACCTGGTGTCTCCTGAAGTTAAAACACTTTTACATTTTTAATTTTGCAGACTAAAAATACACATTAACAATAGACATTTTTTGTCAATAACTGATTAACAACTTGATCTATTTGTCGATAGAGTAAAAGGTTCCTATTGTACATAATATATAAGAGAATAAAAGACTTTTATAACCATCGACCTTGAGAATACTATATTAGATAGAAAATATGTTAAATTGATATTAAGACTTCGTTCTGGGCACTATCCATCAGCAAAATTCGCATTTCTTATGAAAAAGGCTGACTCTCCTAATTGCACAGTTTGCAATCAAATCGAAGACGTACAACACATGCTGATGGAGTGTGCTAGGAACAGAGTAGAACGAGAGTTATTTGTGAATGATATTAAAATAAATAAATTAGATGTAGGCATAATCCAATCCATCCTATCTGCACCATCTTCGGATATTATTAAAAAGTTGTCCTATTTAATTATTGTTCTCCACGAATAACTCTTATTCATTAGATTTTAAGTAACATTATAAACTAATTATAATCATGTTAGCCAATTAATGTAAAAAGGTACGATGGGGCTGAGATATCTTTGATAAAAGCCCCTAACAAAATAAAGATTTAAAAAAAAAAAACCATCGACCTTGATTAATTTAGTCGGTACAAAGACACGGAGAGGTACACTCTGGTATCAACAGCGTTCGTTCAACCACGACTGGACGTGACAGCATTACTTAACTTCCCGGATTAAATCGATGTATACGGTAGTTCTTACAAATTATAGGTCTTGGATGCAATCAAAATAATTACAGCCTCTTCTTTACTACAATGAGATTTCCTATAGTAAAAAAAGAGATGTATATTTTATGAGTCCGCCCTGTATGGAGCAGAAGGGACTGTCAGACTCCTACGGACCAAAATCCACCGCGACCCTTCAAGTGCCTTTTACGTATCGGGACAGAGTTCACTGCCGAAACAGTTTCGCGATCGGCTGGCGTTTAGCTCTCTATTGGTACCCTATTCAACTCGCTGTCCGACCATGAACCATAGGTCGACAGCGCGTTGTATTCCACGCGCGCTTCAAAGAGTGTCAGCAGAGTGACGAGGGCCAAAGCCTGCCGGGGTCGCGGGACTGTACGAATTACCGTGACCCCGGAACGTAAAGGGCTATTGAAGGACACCGTGGATTTTAGTCAGTACGAGTCTGACAGTCCCTCCCGCTCTGCCCTGGGTGGAAGGACTCATAGGATGATTTTACCACGTAAAAAAAAATGGGTACCCCGTCAGATTACTGAGAGCTCGTTGAGGCGCGTGTTCATCACGACGCGCCAAATCAATCATTTATTTGCTTTATCGACCGGGACATGGTCCTTGGTCGGGCGCCGTCCGATTTAACACCTTCAGGTGGATTTTTGAACCTGTTATTCTTTGATCTTTGGTTCTTATCCTCCGTCAAAAATTTGGAAAAATGTCTTAGCAGTTGGATTCAGTAATTAATATAATAATAATAATAATAAATAATAAATATTCCACAACTATCACACAACGCCATCTAGTCCCAAGCTAAGCAGAGCTTGTGTTATGGGTACTAGACAACTGATAAACATACTTATATATTTCTAAATACATACATATTATAGATAAATTCCACCCAGACACAGAACAAATGATCGTGCTCATCACACAAACATTTGTCCTGGGTGGGAATCGAACCCACGACCTCCGGCATAGCAGTCAGGGTCACTAACCACTAGACCAACAGGCCTGTCATTGTACAGTATTGGCATTTCCCATGACTCTAATAACAACTTAGAAGAATAAAAAAGCTGTTTACTACATACAAGTAGATCGCCCCCACTCTCGAGTTTTGATGCGTTGTATTTTGGTGAATATTCATTGATTTTACAAAAGAAAAAATACGTGTCCGTTATTTTTATTAACTCTAAATGACGGACTAATTATATTTGTTATTTATAGCTACTGTCAAATAGCCAATTGTAGTCCTGGTCTTACCACTGCGCCCTGTGCCTGCGCCGTAGGCACACCACTATTCTTAGCACTGCTGTCTAAGCAGTAAACCGCGGCAAATAGCACGTGAAGAGATCACGGGGCTGTCTCCTCAGGTAACCGTAATCCTGGAACGTTAGGGCTATTGAAAGATCACCGTGGCTTTTAGTCAGTACAAGTCTGACAGTGGGCAGGAGGACTCATTTGATGATTTAACCAGGATAAAAATAGCATGTGAAGGAACAGGGTATTTTTAGTACCTTTCGCAGCACTCGGGGAACTCTACCGCTTGTAAGTCGGGGTTAATGCCATTGGGTCATCTCTGCTCTCCCAGTTAGAGTTAGAAGTTCTAACACACTAACTGGCTACATCAAAATAACTGCAATCACCTTACTGTTGGGTGGCTTTTTTTTAGCGTGGTAAATTCTTCAAATCACCCAGGGCAGAGCGGGAGGTACTGTCAGACTTGAACTGACTAAAATCCACGGTGTCCTTCAATAGCCCTTTACGTTCCGGGGTCACGGTAATTCGTGAGTCCCGCGACCACTGTTGGGTGACTTAAACTTGCGTAATAAGATACGAACTTACATAAGTTTTTTTTTAAATACATCGCTACTGATCAATCACAAACATGCAATGTCATGCCAAATCAGTGAATTCTGCAATTATTTAATACGAATCGTCTTAAATTTTTATCATCTCTTTATCATTTGGAGTGGTCGGCATAAAACAAGTTAATCTTATACTACTATACAAACTGACACTAGTACTGACCCATTTTTCTGCATAATATAAAAGATGACTGAAAATATCGAATTAGTCTGTCAGTTAGAATGTTAAATATATTTGATCCCACTTTTTTTTGTTTTTAAAATTCACAACGTCAAAGTCCAAATAAATAATTTTCAAATATTGGCCCTTTCCGTTCCAGGCTCAAAGTCTCCAGTTTAGACAGCCCCGCTACCACGTCACAAAACCTCACTTTTGAGTTCTGAAGCGTTTCATATAAATTTGTCAAAAATCGCTGTCTTAAAAAAAGCCCTTAAAAATACCTTTAATAACCATTATTTTTAATACTCAATTAGTAACGTTTTAAATAGGTTTGCATATTATTAATGCAGTCATCATGCCTATTAAATCATCGACAAAACTGGTCCCACCGTGTCCCATCACTATTCCCAGTTAGTGCGTGCACCGCTAGGGCTAACTACACGCTACCCAGGCGCCGACCGTCAGTTATACGCTGCACTGAATGAGCTCAACACGTCGCGCATACGCCGTGCGATACGCAAGTAATAGTTCGACAAAATATTGTATCGTGAATGAAAAGTGGTTTTCAAGAAAATAATTATTTATTTTTTATTTTGTATGCTGGTTGAGTGAAGTGTTGAATTTATTACTGGTAGGTTTTATTTTATATTTAAGAATTTTTGGGGGTGTGTCTTATCTTTAAATTATTTCTTGAGTATTATTTATTTAAACTGAAAAATATTTTGACTACCATTTTTTGCATCAGCATAAATTATATCAGTTGCTTATTATATTATTTCTATTATTTTTCTATGATTCATGTTTTATGCTATATAAACCTAAATAACACCTAAATATATTTAGGTCGGAAGGAATTCGCTGTAACACCTAAAAGAGATTTACTCTCTAAGTACCTATCATAGTTTATGTGCCTCCTCTAGTCACTTACTTTTAATTTAAAAAAAAATCAAAACAAACCCCAACTTTTCCTAATATTCTGTTTATTTATAATAATTTAAATAAGGGTATTAAAATTCATAAACTATATATTACTATACCCCACACCTATGGCTTCGGTGAATAAAAAAATTAGAATTTCAATTCTAAGTTTGGGGAACCATTACAGTACATTAAATTTATAATAAAAACGACGGGTTGCACTCTGGGAGTGCCGGCAGAAGTGAAAACTTGAATAGTAATTGTTGGAAATATCTTGTGAACAGATTTTAGTAAAACTCGCAAAAATGGTTGACTTTTTATTTCAATAATTTTCCAATGTGACGTACATCTTTTATAAACAATGTTACCTAGCAACGAATGTATCCAGCATACAAACTTCTTTAAAAGTAATAAAGTCACACGAACATTCACGCAAGCGCCCTGCGCCGTCCTACGCTTTTTCGGTCAGGGTCACGTGTCCTGACGCGAGTTTAAGATTTTATACCCATTAGGGTCGACTCACACCAAAAGAGCGGCGAAGGGCAACGAAGCGGAGCGCAGTTTCAGTGTCATATGAATTTCAACTTTATTTTCATTACTATATAATACTCATTCTTATTATCGCACTCATACTCGAAAGAGTCGCGGGAATGCCCGCGGATCCGCGGGCATTCCCGCGACTCGTTCGAGTTTCTCATGCGATAATAAATATTATTTTAATGAAAATAAAGTTGAAATTCATATGACACTGAAACTGCGCTCCGCTTCGTTGCCCTTCGCCGCTCTTTTGGTGTGAGTCGACCCTTACAGAAAAGTGCTCAACGCCGCTAAAGAAGTTTTCACTTCAAAAATGTTGATGTGATTTTGACACAAGTCCTTTGAAACGAACGTAGATTTTTGCTTTTCTTTTATGGTCCAGAAAAAAAAATATATAATACTTTGAAAAACTTTATCTTTTAAACTGTTGGGCCCATCATAACCAGGTGTGCAAAAATTCAGACCCACAAGATTTGACGCAAATTACCCTAAAGTTTCAGGCGACCAAGTTACTGGTCTAGCTACTATTGGTGCCTGCCGGGGTCGCGGGACTCACGAATTACCGTGACCCCGGTACGTAAAGGGCTATTGAGGGACACCGTGGATTTTAGTCAGAACGATTCTGTCAGTCCCTCCCGCTCTGCCCTGGGTGGGAGGACTCATGTGATGATTTTACCACGTAAAAAAAAAAGAAATTGGTCCGTTAAGTTTAAAAACCTAATGTTATAGGGATGAGCCAGCTATTACCACAACCCATTTTCTTATTGCTATTTTATTTCACATTTAAACTATTAGCTTAGCCTAGCCTACTAGGCTAAGCTAAGCAATTTATGCCTCGGATAACCTGTCATACAAGAGAGAGCTAACTAGACCATATAATTAACCCGTGTGTATATGCTAATATCAAGACAGATAATTCTGTCTGTCATTAACATCTTGTATAGTTAATGACAGCATGGTTGCCGCAGTAGTTGAGCGATCGACTGTTGTATTGCGTGTTGATGGTTCGATTCTCGCACGGATCAAATATTTGTATGATCTGCAAGTATTTGTTTGGATGATTAACGATACAGGAGAAATTTTAGTGTGGAAAAAATTCTATACTTACGCTTTTTTTTTTGGGAAAAAAATGTTATTTCTTAGACCGGGTTGTAAATGAATCCCTTTGCATTTATCTTGCTACCTATTTAAGTTACATAATGTATCTTAACATGTCATTTAGACTAAAGCGTTTGGTGTAATCATTCAGAAGGTCGTAGGTTCTAGTCCTGCTTGCAATCAAATTCATTACACATAATTTGCGACCCAGTCGTTAAAATCCAAAATTTCTGTGGGAATTAAACACGTTATCCATTGATAGAACTGCTAAGGCAGAATTTTACTTTAATGTTAGTATTGCAACGTCAAACTGTATGTCAACTCAGACTAATGAATGAAAATAATACACAAATTATACAATTTTTATTACCGATTATAAACACAAATGCAATTCATATATTACGCAAATCATTCACAAACAAATATTAAATGTTAGTATTGTTGCCAAGTGCGGAGAAATTAAACAACGTAATTTATTGTAATACGACACAACATCATGCAGGAGTTATCATAAAGTACACCTATATATCTTTCTTCTTCTTCAAAGAGAAAAAGATTCATCATGAAGAAGAAGGTACTAGGTACCTGATCTGCCTTTTTTTCGTGGTATATTCAGATGAGTGCTCCCACCCAGGGCGGGACGGGGGGACTGTCAGTCTTGTACTGACTTTTATGATATCATTGCCTTTATTCCATTTTATTACGGGGCCGACGCAACACGTTTTCTTATAACAACATTAATTTTAACAGACGGAGCGGGTTCGCCCGTCGAAAATTATACCACGAAGACGTAATACCGAGATAAACGGTATCGCATGTGTTACTCCAGACTATAATCTATCTTTGAGCCAAATTTCGTCAAGATTCATTTAGCTGGTCGCGGGACTCACGAATTATCGTGACCCCGGACGTAAAGGGCTATTAAAGGACACCGTGGATTTTAGTCTGTACGAGTCTGACAGTCCCTCCCGCTCTGCCCTGGGTGGGAGGAGTCATGTGATAATTTTACCACGTAAAAAAAAAGATTCATTCAGCTGTTCTTACGCGATTAAGTACCTAACATCTATATGTATACGTCCAAAATTTCACAGGAAGGAATACAGTCTGCCGTCCACTAACTAAAAGGCCGTTAAGCCACAGTTGCTTGTTTTTCACCTTTTAATGTAGTCTTATACAACTTTCGATGATCTTTTGGTCTAAGAATCATTTTTCTATGATTAATAGTTTAGGAGATACAGGAAGATTGCTGTGCAGTTAAACCACATAAAATGCATAATTAAATATTAGAAAATGAATTTCAATAAATATAAATGAATTAAACATATAACATATTGTGCAATAACACTATGCCTACATATATAATTTTCAGCCTCGTTCCTAGATAGCATATTTTTCAAGAGACATCAATTCATAATTTTAGTTAGTGGACGGCAGTAGTACACACAAAGTGAATATAGTACATATTTTACAAGTGATGGTTGTGGAGTTGAGAGCCCTAGCATATCGGTATCGGCCAGTGATTGGTGTGCCGAGGTCAGGAGCCGGTTGCTCCGGGTAGCTAACACAGCTGCCTGACTGGGCTACAAAGTAAAACAAAGCGATATTTAGTGCAGACTGCAGAGGTTGAATGGCATCCGATATGATAACTGGTAATATTTTGTTGTTCTGGAAATTGCAATTGTAGTATTTTGATGTACCGACCAAGTGACGTTTTGTGATTTTTAAAAGCCTTGTGTATCTTCGTCAATTTTGAATAAAGTAACAAAAGAAAAAATACGGGTCAAATATATTTTTTGATAATCTATTTTTCGGACTAATATTTTTACTAGTTTTAGAAGTTTATCTCGATATAAACTACTACTCCATCTTTTCTAATATACTCGATTCATAATTTACAAAGATTACGTATCTTTTCAATTTCAACAGCATTACATATTATCATTTATTGGAAAATAAATTACGCTTAAAACCGTAATGCACGTTTAAACAAATAGTTATTTTATTTATCTGAAAACTTTTCTAAAACATTTCCATGTATTTTTTTCTTTTCTACAGACCGAAAATTTCTATTACTTTATTTTCTATATATCTAAGGTCAATGAACTCTTAAGCATTTCAAATTATCACTAGGAATTTTCGCGAAATTCATCGGAAAATACACGTGAAAAGAATAGAAGATAAATAAATTAAATATATAGAACCAGTACTTATTTAATTGTCTAGTATAAAATATACAACACAAAATAGATACCAAGTAATTACTATGTATACGACTAAATATATTGCGTATAATGATGTTGACCCAATTACAATTAAAAGTTTGATAAAGTTTATTATATTATGACAATCGTCGCTTTGTGTCATATTTGTTTAAGATACGATCTAACCGTAACAAGTGAAATTATAAGAAACGGTTGCATCATCATTTTGTTTGTTATTAAATCAGAATAAATGTTTTTTTACACGACTGTCCAAAATCAAAACGAAAAGTTAGCCTCTTCGTACATTACGCGACGCAAGTCTGCGATACCTTACCAATTTGGTATCCAGGCGACTATCGCAACACAAATCCATAGAGGTTCGTACACTGGCACGCGTCAATGAATACCAAAGTCGTGATTTATCGGAGACTAACGTTCGCCTTGTGTACGAAAGGGCTTAATTACAGTCGGGGGACAAAGAAATGCTTCCTCCAAGACTTCTACTAAAATACGTCAAAATATCACGTTTATTGTATATTAAAGGGGGGGTTCTTTAATTTTTGAAGTGAAAACTTCTTTAGCGGCGTTGTGCACTTTTTTGGAATGGGTAAAAAATGTTAAACTCGCGTCAGGACACGTGATCTGATCGAAAATTTGTAAGACGGCGCAGGACGCTTGCGCGAATGTTCGTGTGTCTTCTGCCGGCACTCCCAGACTGCAAACCGTCGTTTTTTTTTATCGTGACTCTGGAACGTAAAGGGCTATTGAAGGATCGCCGTGAATTTTAGTTAGTACGAGTATGGCAGTCACTCACGTCTGCCATGTCACCGGTTTTTTTAACGTGACGTAGTCAGTTTACAGGGAGACGCGACGTGAAGCGACGAGACTGGAAATGTGAATGCTTTCGTGTAGTAAATAAAGTTAGATTTTGAGTAGCTCTAATGAAATGTCCACACAGCGTCACTTCTCGGTGTGGATTGGCCCTTAAGCCCTTGTCAAACTGACAGGCGATAGCAAACCGGACCGAGTCCGAAGCGATACGAGACGTCAAACTGAGTGCAGCGAACCCAGGCGTGGCAGTTGTATTAGCTGACTTTTTATGAACGACGTCAAAAAACAGAGCAAATACGCCTTCGCCACGTCTTCGCATCGGTTCGGTCACGCTATCAGATCACTTTCGCTTTTCTTTGTGACTGAATTCATACAATTCCATACATTACAAATAAAAGCGCCTCGCTTCGTATTCGCCACGTCTGTCTGTTTGACAAAGGCTTTATTCTGTTTTACAACTTTGCCATGTTTCAGTTGACGTTCACTTCGCTACCCGAAATACTTTGCTCAATACCGAATTACACCACCAGTTACAATACTAGCTATAATGTTGCCATAATCACTAACTTCTTAGTTAACTTGTTACCCAATATTTTTTGAGCATTCTACAGTGTACTGAAACTGAGATAGGTTTAGTAAAATATGAGAGACGAAAAAAGTACGTAATTTTGTGATCGGAAACTTTCCGGGGTCATGGAACTGTCCACTTGGGAAACCGTGACGTAAAGGACTATTGAAAGAACACCTTAGATTTTAGTCAGTATAAGTCTGATATGTCTGTCTCTTCCGTTCCACCCAGGGCGGGAGGACTAATTTGAAAATTTTTGAAAAAAAAAAGAAAATGTTCTGAAAACATCCCATGGAAACGTTTAAAATAGGTTTATATCACTGGGGTATAATATGACGTATCACTATTGTAAACAAACGACATTGGTTCAGCAATTAAGGAAATTATCCGTTTTTGTCATTTTTTTTAGTTTTTAAAATCATCTTCAAATTGAAAGATCTGAGAGGACTCCTGTCAAACACTACTACTATAATCAACTTGTTCCTTCAGCTAATGAAACAGTTCCGTATAACTATAACTATTTGTATTTCAGACTTTCCCTTCCCCAAAATTATAGCTCAGTTTGAAGTAGTCTTCCCGAAATGTCTATTTCCCAGAATGTCCCAAAACATTATTTTCCCAAAAGGTCCCCCTTCCCCAAACCTCACTTTCCCAAAAGGTCCACTTCCCGAAACGTCACTTTCCCAAAAGGTTCCCTTCCCGAAACGTCACTTTCCCAAAATGTCGCTTTCCTATTCACCACCCTATTATTATAATAGAAGTTGTTTAGTTAGTTACCTACATCTATATAACGATTCTCAGAACTAATTCAAACATGGACATAACGGACCATCTCAGACAAATCACATGGCGTGTAATCTAAATTCAAATCATGTTTTAAAACTGATGATTCACAATCGGGTTCTAGTTCGTTCTAGACAGCTAAAAGCTAGTACAAAACAGAGAACTACTTGAAATTGATAGATAAGGCGCACGCGACTGTGTTATCTCATATTCCATTTATCTTTTATATCAATGTTAGTGAATAATTTGACAATCTTTGGTGTTTATTTAGGTTCCGTAATCCCATAGGTAAGCGTGACTATAATTTTATTATTTTGCACAAAGAAATGATTGCGTACGCGCAACTTTATTTGTAATGATTGTAATGACGAGTCTACGTTCCTTAATTAATTATTCATTCAAACAATGAGTAAATAATGGAATATGAATGAAATTCTTGTAGTGAACTTTGACTGGATTTGTTTAATTTAAATTGTGCAAATAATGGTTTCGATTCTGCACGATTTTTTCTAGTGGAAAAATCGGAAACTATTGAATCTAAAGCCTGAATAGAAAACTGTGACAATGTTTTTTTTTTTAAATATTGGAATGTTATTGTATGATACAGATGAGTGAAAGTTTGTTGACTTCAAACTTCAAAATAAGTCTAGATTTAGAAGAAATAATCCTGTAGTAGGTAGTGTTGAACGCCCCTAGTCCAGCTAGCCCCGGTCTTCATGTTAAAAACAGGACTTTGTGGCACAAGAAGGACACTCCAGCAGCAGACAACGATGTACATTTTAATAAAAAAGTTAAAATTTAAATAAAAACTGCATTTAATGTATTTTGCCCAAACTCATACGCGAACCCGGCTCAATAAGTTTGAAAACTACTCAGAACTTTCCACCATTTTCCAGCTAAATCCAGGGTCAACTGTTAGCTAAAGATCTATTTTCACGTGATTACTCTGTAAACAAGTCTCTTGTAACAAAAGTCACGAATACGAGACGTTTACAGTTTGTCGGTTATTTCTGTTTGACCCCGACATTGGGAAAGGTTGAAAGCTCGCGAGCCAGGTCGCAGAATAGCGGTAGATTTGTGATTACGCGGGTTAAATTTTAAATGATTGAGTAGAATTATCCTAGGTTCCTAGGAGATTGTAGTAATACCTTTATTGATTATATAGAACTATCCTATCAAAGAGGCATAAAGCGATAAATATGAGTATGAGCTTTAATATTTATAGAATTGCAAAAGTTTGGATAAACGGATGCAAAAATCTACATAAGGTATCTCTAAAGTCGCGGGACTAACGAATTACCGTGACCCCGGTACGTAAAGGGCTAGTGAAGGACACCATGGATTTTAGTCAGTACGAGTCTGACAGTCCCACCCGCCCTGTCCTGGGTGGGAGGACTCATTTGATGATTTTACCACGATAAAAAAAAAGGTATCTCTAAAGAAAAGAAGATGTAACAATAACTAATCTCTTTACAGTTATAATTGTTATTTAGAAAAGATCGCAATTTTCACTGTTTTATTTTTTATCTTTGACAAAGTTGCGTTCTGGCTCGAGGTCTCAAACTTGATTTTATTGAGACAACATCATAAACGAGTCAGCAAAAAATTTGAACTACCGGATTCAACGAAAACACTGATGTATAAAGTTACTGGATTAATAACAGAACGGTTTAATTGAAATTGAAATTAATTATTATTAATTTTCTCATTATCATAAACTAGAGATAGCTATTGGTGAGTCACCTAATTGTGAAAAGTCTTTATTTGCCAAATTGGAAGAGTTTTAGACGGAACAAGGAAATTGGCAGCAGGGCCAATGGAACAAGCCAGAAACAAGAAGTGTTTATTATAACTGAACTGATTGATGTAATAGCATAGAAACAACTCGAAATATGTTGCACTAAGTAAAAAAAATCAAAGTTAACAAATAAAAGTCAATGACTTATTAAACACCTTATTATTTGAAATGGCCCAAATTAAAATGTAACTGGGACGTTTGGGCAATTGTCTGCTCCAAATAAGAAAACAAAAATAAAGAAATTAGGCACTTAATTAAAATTTAGAGATCTACTATTAAATTAATTGATTATTAATTGATTGATTTCATTTAGTGTGTGGGTCAAAGGTAAATTGGGTCATGCAAATAAATACTCTACATCTGTCTACTGCGTTAATGTGTTACACTAATGACGTGCAATGGTAATAAATAATATTTGATATTTAAACCTGCTGCCCAGTACTACTGATTTTTATAGATGAATATCATCATAATATAACAGCCAGTTAAACATACCATCCCTAGAATCAAGCGTAGTAATACAATAATAGTAATACAACCGATGCTTCAAAAATCGTGTCTCATACTGGTTTACCTCAACTTGCTTATCACTTAATTTACATTTTTTTTGCCCAGTTCATCCCATAGCTGGTCAAAGGCCTCCCCACCATTTCTTTTCAACTGTCCCTATGTTTTGCTTTTCCGGTCAATCACTAAAGAAAGTGTCCAAATCGTCACGTCACGACAAGACAACATTTCTTGGGCCTAGCTCCCTGAACTGGGCCTGGGTGTTTAACCCACTGTGTGACGTTTTTAATCCATTTGTCCTAGTTTTTCCTGGAAATATGATCGCCAACCATTGCTTATTTTAGGTTATTGAATTCTGATACACTATCCGCCAAACTGACCTTGTTTGTTTGTCTGGATTAAAAATCTACTTAATAATTCACATTCAAGAAAACAAATTTCTTAACGAAGTGATTTAACGCAACGGGCTATCAAAATATTTATCAGATCGCGAAAATTTGGCAAATGCCCAGCTTTCAAGGTTTATCGTGAGATTTAATTTATTGAAACAATTTGTATAAATATTACACGAATATGCGTAAATTATCATCACCTGGTTAAACTATAAATGGTCATAGCAAGTTTGACAATTTTAATTGGACAATCGGCACTGTCTTAAAAGTATCTTACGAAGTGTGAAATCAAAATTCAAAATTTAAAAACAGAACGGTCAAGCATTATGGTAGAATTTTTAGTGTACGTATAACATTTATAAATTCTTTAAAAAAAGTACCGTGTAATTTTCAAATAAATTGTAACAGTGGGTTGTGATGAGCAATTTTCTAATGCCTAAAAGACTAGCATTTAGACAAGCAAATAGGTAATTTTAAACTTTTTTTTATCGTGGTAAAATCATCAAATGAGTCCTCCTACCCAGGGCAGAGCGGGAGGGACTGTCAGACTTTTACTCACTAAAATCCAACATTTTTCTATAGCCCTTTACATTCCAGGTTTACGGTTACCCTTTTGTACAGTTCTGCAATCCTGGCAGAAGGATTTTGCCCCTAGATCGCGTATTTGCCTCATAATTCTTTACCTTAAATGTATTTCCGAACGACAGTTGACCCACATCACTTTTAAAAAAAGCTATCCAACCTAGTTTATACTTTCATCTAGTTTCTAGATCGCCTGTGTTTCCGCAATTGATACCGTTACACAGTAAACATTCACTAATTCAGTATGTCGTTTAAAATAACTACAAGTTAACGTTTCGTCTTTATGTTAGACTAGCTTCCGCCCGCGACTCCATCCGCGCGGATGTCGGACTTCGCGTGGATGATTTATTTCTCCATTTTGAGTAACTCTGACAATGACATCTTATAAATATCTATTGGACCCAAATACGGCTAAGCCTATAATAATTAAGGAGATTCGCGGTTATACAGAACAACGTCTATGAAAAAAACTGAAAAATAAGAGTTTTTTTTCTACGTATATTTCCAGGATAAAAAGTATCCCATTTTATGCCCAGGATAATAAGGTATAATTATACCAAGATTCATCGAAATCGAACCGTTAGTTTTCACGTGATGCCTGCATATACAGACAGACAGACAAAAATTTTTTTAATCACATATTTGGGTTTGGTATCGATCCAGCAACACCCCCCGCTATTTATTTATTCAATATTTTCAATGTACAGAATTGACCCTTCTACAGATTTATTATATGTATAGATTTAAAAATAACTATGGAGCATTTGTTTGAACAGTAGTTATGTAATCTGTTATTAATAATCGACTCGAATAAGTAATCGACTCTGTTTAAGATCCAAACTAATATTATAAATGTGAAAGTAACTCTGTTTGTCTTTCTGTCTGTCTGTCTGTCTTTTCTTCACGCCTAAACTACTAAACCGATTTGTGTGAAATTTGGTACAGACATAGTTTGGAACTTGAGAAAGGACATAGGATAGTTTTTATTACAAAAAAAAACTGCCGGAAGTCACTATTCCACGCGAACGAAGTCGCGGGCAAAAGCTAGTTGGTTATAAATGTCCTGAGGACTTCACAAACGGACAGATAGACAATAAAGTGATCCTTTTATGGTTCCAGCTTTTCTTTTGAGTTACGGAACCCCAAAATGCATATGAATTGCGAACACACAGTTACACATTCTTGATTAATTATGACATCTTAACAATTCAATTGCATTCTTACCTACAAAAAACTTTGACCGTAGTAGTTATCGTAAATCATTGTATGATGCTAATTGTGCCATCTGAATTATTTTTGTTTGTTACGCCAATCACGTGAGCCTTATTTTAGTCACGTTTTATTAAATAAATTTGTGGGAATATTGTGATTACTATTACCTATTATATTTTTAGCTTATACTATTTGTGGCATTATGTGACACTTAGTGAAACCGTTAGTTCAGACGGTTTTAGATTTGCTTATTTATTTTATGATAGATTCACGTTTGACTACTATCTCGCCTGATGGAAAGCGAAGATGTGGTCGACAGTAAAGCACGCTTGGCTAGAATTGACAATTTGACAGTAGCTATAAATTACAAATATAATTAGTCCGTCATTTAGAGCATAAAAAAATAACGGACACGTATTTTTTCTTTTGTAAAATCAATGAATATTCAAAATACATCGTATTAAAACTGCAGAGTTAGGGCTCGTGACGTCAGAAATCAATAAAAATTGTACTAAATTGTGACGTTTTGCCACCATTTTGAAAGCATCGTATCTCCGTCAATTTTGGTTTACGAAACAAATGAAAAAATACGGGTCGAATATTTTATGATAATCTAAGTGACGGACTCATTATAACTTTTCAGCAAAATAGCCAATTAACCTATTCACTCTTGACTCAAAGATCCCAAGATTGTAGCTATCAGGAATTTGGGTCGTTGCAAGTCGTACCTAAGTCGTAAGTTCGGTAGATATAAGTCGTTTGCGCGCGTGAAAGCGTGGAAAGGCTCCTCTTACCAAACATGACACTGATACGAGCAGAAATCTGACCTTAAACTCAATTCCATAATGATTTTGCGAATCCCTTTTTTTTCACACTTCCCTTTAACCGGAATTTATAATAATTTACGTGGCGTGCCGGACAACAGCTTTTTTTTACGTGGTAAAATCATCACATGAGTCCCCCGGGGCAGAGCGGGACGGACTGTCAGACTCGTACTGACTAAAATCCACGGTGTCCTTTAATAGCCCTTTACGTACCGGGGTCACGGTAATTTGTGAGTCCCGCGACCACCGGACAACAGCAAGTAAAAAATTTAAAAAAAAATACAATATCTTTACGTAACATCAGAAATCTGCATAAATGAACTAAAATAACAGTTCCTTGTCCTCGTGAGAGTTTCTAAGAATAGTTTTACGATAAATAAACTCAAGCTTGTTCGTGAAACAGGTATTTCTAGTAACAGGCCCACCGCCTAGCGGTTGCAACAGTCTCCGAGCTGGTCGTTCCGTACTATAAAATAACTAATTTTATTTAACTACGACTGGTTGAACGGGATACCGGGCCTTATTTAATTGGAAACCCTTGCATAAACCTCACGCCTTCTTCTCCAAAGAGGTAGGCAGAACTAAACTACAGTTACAGTAGAACATTATCTTTTTTTTACATGGTGAAAACACCAAATGTGTCCCCCACACAGGGTGGGATGGGAGGGACTGTCAGACTCGTATTGACTAAAATCCACAGTGTCCTTCAATAGCCCTTTACGTTCCTGGATCACGTTTACCTGATAAGAAAGCCCCGCGACAGTAGAATATATTCTTACGTTGTACTTCTCTGAATAAGTACTACGCGGGTATCTTTTTTTGAAGTGTTAAAATCATCAAATACTAATTCCACGCTGTGTGGAGCGCAAGGATCTGTCAGAATCTCACTGACACAAAATCCACCCTGTCCCTTTGCGTCGAAGCTTTGCGTTCTAGAATCGCGGTGTCCTTTTAAGACAGTCCCGCGACCCCGGCAGGCGTTTGGGCCTATGAAGGCCCCGTCAATTTGCTGACAGCTTCTTGTGGCATGATTTACCTGCTTTCTATAAATGCATAACCGAAGGTTCTTTAGCGCAGAGATGTTTCTGTTGAGGTGTGGGCTTTGTTGGGTCACTAGAGGCAGCAATGCAGCTTGCTAAATGCCTGAACCTAAAGCTGTTTTAAGCATCGCTTTTATAGCTACATAAAGTCCTAATATCTGGACGATAGTATCGGTCCTGAAACCGGTGGTCTTGTTATTTTCCAACTAAGAATATCTACAAAAATATTTGAATAGGGTATTGACAAATAATATTTTAATAATTGAATTTTAACTCGTGAAGCTCGTGGCTAAATAATTACAGCCACGGGTTAATCTTCAGGGTTAAGCCGCGCTTGCCAAGGTTGGTCTTTGGATGGTTCATCTGTCATAGCGAATTTACTCCGCAGGTACCTCGGAAAGCACATAAAGCCGTTGGTCACGGCTGTCATTTGTAGATCTTTGACAGTCGTTGCTATTAGACAGAAGCTTCAAAAGTGTGACAACCAGTCTTACCATGGGATATCGTATTACCCAGTTACTGGGTTGTGGAGGTCCGACAGGCAGTCGCTCCATATAAAATACTGATAGGTATTCAGCTGCATCTGATTCGACTGGAAGCCGACCCCAATATTGTTGGTAAAAGGCTGATGTAGATGATGAATTTTAACTAGTAAAGTCGTAATATATTTGTCATAAAATGACGACGGTTTTTAAAACAAATGGTTGGGTGACAAACAGATGGTCCCACTCTTCCGCGAAACAAGATAACAATAATTAATTGTTTTTTGGAATTACCACAAACGCCCTCTTTATGACTCACTGTTCAGCTGCCAATTTTATTAGATACTAGCTTCCGCCCGCGACTCCGTCCGCGCGGATGTCGGTCTTTGCGTGGATGGTTTATTTCCCCATTTTGAGTAACTCTGACAATGACATCTTATAAATATTACGGCGCTGAATCCACTGCGGGTAATGCAACGTGTGTTCGCGGTTCTACAGAACAACGTTTATGAATAAAACTGAAAAATAAGATTTTTTTTCTACGTATTTTTCCAGGATAAAAAGTATCCTATGTTATGCCCAGGATAATAAGGAATAATTATACCAAGTTTCATCGAAATCGAACCGTTAGTTTTCACGTGATGCCTGCACAAACAGACAGACAGACAGACAGACAGACAAAAATTTTTTTAATCATATATTTGGGTTTGGTATCGATCCAGCAACACCCCCCGCTATTTATTTTTTCAATATTTTCAATGTACAGAATTGACCCTTCTACAGATTTATTATAGTAATAGAAGACTAACATTATGCATTAATGTTTAAACTAATCATGTACATTTTTAAATATAAAAAGTGACCTACCGGTATCGAGAACTGGGTCCAAGTTACTGGCGCGGCGGTCAGGGCTCTAGAGAAAGCAACCTCCTAACAATGCTCGCCGTGTCCAGAAGAACTGCTTTCTGAATCAGGCCCTTGATCTAGCTGCCTAAAGAGAGCCTCCTTAGATGTTGGTCGAAGGCAATTATACATATTATTATATTCTTTCAGATAAATAGCTCTTTACAATTAATTTTACGTGAAATACGAGTATATACTTCACGAAGTTTACCCTACCTACTCGTATTTTAAACCCACAGCGGTTTATCAAGTGTCAGTACGAGTCTGACAGTCCCTCCCGCTCGGCCCTGGGTGGGAGAAGTCATTAAATGATTTTACCTAGTTAAAAAAAAAGGCCACCGGAATCCTGGAACGAAAAGAGCGTGTGACAGCAGAGACTGAGTAAATGCAGTCCCCAGGCCGTTACTTACTTTAAACCACCCTATCGACTCGGGCATAGTCCATGATCCGAAGAGTCACCCACCGAGGGAACATGGATCGAACCAGTGTATCAGCGTAGCGAGGCCGAACCTAGGAGGGTGCAAGACGCATCTGCGAGGCCTGCTGCTCGCGCGAGGCCCCTCTTTATAAGATTTTCAATGTTGTAATAGATATCGGAGACTTGGTTCTCACGAGGCATCTGTACCAACTGTGATTGTCAGTGACATCAGCTTTGCGAGGCCTCTTTGACTCTTTCAGATCCCAGCTAGGAGTAATACGTAACCAAGTAATCTTCCAACAATAAGAGGCCTCGCGAGCAGTAGAGGCGCTAGACCTAAATTTGATCGACGACATTAGCTTTGCGAGGCCTCTTAGGCTGATTCAGTTCCCACTCATCGAACACCACAAGTATACCAGTAGGTCATATTAATTTCTTAGTAGAAGTTAACTTGTACTACTTTACTCACGACGTGATCACCGTTTTCGAGGATGTTTTTATTTTCCTTGAGCGCGAGGATCCTTTAGGTGCGAGGCTGGGGGTCCTCTTCGCCCCCACCTAGCTACGCCACTGGATGGAATCAAGAACGCCAGTCACTAACTTCTCTATATTATAGAATCAAAAAGCCCTGAACTACATAAATCTATTTTTAACCACCGATCGAACTGTTAGGCTTGATTTAACTCAGTACTAACAAACCGGTACCAAGACGATATTGGTACGGAATATATTAACATACATACTACGTTCATTGAAAGCACAATTATTATTATTGTTACCTCTGGTACATAATCACATAAATCTATTAAACTAGGTAAATCAAATGAGTCCTCCCACCCAGGGCAGGGCGGGAGGGACTGTCAGACTTGTACTGACTAAAATCCACGGTGTCCTTCACTAGCCCTTTACGTACCGGGGTCACGGTAATGGGTAAGTCCGGCGACCCCGGCAGGCTTTGGCCCTCTACAGGCCCCGTCACTATGCTGACACTCCGCGCGTGGAACACAACGCGCCGTCGACCCGGGCATGGTCCATGGTCGGACAGCGAGTCGCCCATTACTCGCCGCCCGCATGCCCAGGTAAATATATGCTGGGTTTCGTTTAACATTCCGATCTACATTATCAGTGAAAAAAGAACATTTACGTCTCTTCTAGCACTCTGATTTAAACTGACTGCCTCGATGGTGTAACTAGGTCAAAAACGCGACAGCTGAGCATGACATCCAGGGGTTGGATTCCCAGGTCGGGCAAAAGTGTCACTGGGTTTTTATAGTAGGAATTTCTCAGTAGCAGCGACGGAGTCTGGGTTCGTTCCCGGTTAACGGAAATAGGCTCGCCTTCTATCACTTAGGACATAAATATAAGAGGCGAAATGTGGGTGTACTATTAAGTCGATATATTTCTGCCTAGCCTTTCGGGATTTACAGGCTTGAAGTTACGAACCAATGTTTTTTTTTTTAAGTAGGTACGCAACATTTTATCATAAATCATAACTAACCGGGATACGCGGTTCTATAAGATAAACATCGGAAATTGGGATAGACTAAATATTATTTTAAATATGGCTGCCTAGCCGGCTAAAACTAATTATTAATCGGATTGCTTGGTAATGTAATCGGTGAGAGGAGGTATACCAGGGAATGGAATCCGCGACATGCAGCGCAACAGTCGATAACTCAGTCATTCAGCCACTGCGCCAAGATGTTGATGAGATGATGTGCGGGCAGCGAGTAATGGACAACTCGCTGTCCGACCATGGACCATGCCCGGGTCGACGGCGCGTTGTGTTCCACGTACGCCTCAAAGAGTGTCAGCAAAATGACGGGGAGAGGGCCAAAGCCTGCCGGGGTCGCGGGACTGTACGAATTACCGTGACCCCAGAACGTAAAGGGCTATTGAAGGACACCGTAGATTTTAGTCAACACGAGTCTGCGAGTCCCTCCCGCCCTATCCTGGGTAGGAGGACTCCTTTGATGATTTTACCACGAAAAAAAAAAGAAAAAAAATGGCTATGAAAATAGCTTAAGTATTTTAAAGAAGTTGGAAGATTACGTCAGATGAATTAAAAAGCTTTTAAGCTTCATCACGAGGTTTTTCAGTAATTAAACTCTTACAGAATAATCTCTCTCTCTCAAGTGTTTCCCATTGTTCCACTTGATCTCTCAATCATTTCGAGTGCACAACTAATTAATGATACTTTAATTAATTGGTCGACCATGAGTTACATTTACTACAATTTTTGTTCTAATTGTCTGTCTACAGATTAATATGATCCTCAATTTGAAGATTATTGTGTAAATTGAATTAATTTATTGTCTTTATTATAACGTACTCAGTAATATGACATCATTAATTACCGCTAGCGACTTCGCGCGTCCCACAGGAATCTTATATCTGGACAAAAAGTTCCAATGTCAATCCAGGTTATAAATTATATGTGTATGGTATTGGTTTAGCACTTAAGCCTTTGACAAACAGACAGGCGTGACGAATGCGAAGCGTGACGTTTTTATTTGTAATGTATGGAATTATTTGAATCCAGTCACATAGAAAAGCGAAAGCGATCCGAAAGCGTGACAGAAATATCGGACTGACGTCTCGCTTCGGTTCGGTATCGGTTCGGAAACGCTCTTTTTTGTGTGAAAGAGAAACAAACATAGTTACATCCATCCATTCATCCTCACAAACTTTCGCAAATATAATAAAACCATTACACAATACCTACGCTAGTATTTTAATATTATCTGTGTTCAATACGTCTTACCACAAGAAATATAAACACCTGTTGAACATTTGTCTTAAAGAACTGTCAACGTCAAAACGACATTTCACGTTGATATAAGGGCCATTTGGCAGTTACACTTTTTTTAGACAAGCTTTATGTGGTAAGGCAGTAACAGTCTTACTACAAGAAGTTTAACATCTATTGAACACCTGTCCAAAAAAAGTGTAGGTAACTAAAAAACGACTCTTATATCAACGTCACAATCACGCCGTTTTGCAGTTTAACACTTTTTTCAGGCAGGTGTTCAACCGCTGTTTATCTTTGTTTTAACGTTCTACCTAGGTAAAAGTCTTCGGGTCAAAATATATGTAAATGGGTCATATAATATGTAATTAGCAGATATAATGATAGAGTGATGACCTTGCAGTAACACCTAGATAAGACCCGCACCTAGACACGTCTATTGACATTCTTTGATCATTTACTGTCGTTTAGATAAGGGGTTATAACATATTGTGCTCATGCAGCGCACTTTTTTTTTGTGGTGGTAATCAGAGTTCACTGACTGAAATCAACCTCGTTTCTTCAGTTGCCCTTTGCATTCCAGAGCCGTGGTGCCCTTTCAAGAATACCTGCTATACATAACCAGGTCTCAAAATATTAAATCTCATAAGAAATAGTTAAATTCACATAAAACCAGATCTAACTAAGTTACCTCATTAATTCAGCTCATAACCTAATCTTCAATTCAGTTCCCACGGCCGTTAAACTGTGACTTTCTGTTATTTACTATTCAGATTAAGTCCGAGGATGGTACATTAATATTACATAGGCCGGAGAATTAAACCATTGCAGCTACAATCATTTATAAACAGGTAAAGTTTGTAAGCTTACATTCTTCTTCTTCGTCGTATCGATGATTCCTTTAAATTATATGTTTCGACCAAATCTCTGCAACATTCACGGCGTTGATGGTGGCCTCGGACAGTTCCCTTAGAGTGCAGGAGGAGTTACACAGAGTACAATTGAGGAGGTGAGCCATCGTTTGTGATGAGGCTCCGCAGTCACAGTCAGCTTACATTAAGGAGGTAATCTCCGAAACTCCTGATCCGAATTCAGTACTGCTACGGTGCCTGTTTCGGGCTACATTCTCGCACTGCTTGTATGGCCAACTTTTGAAATGTATCTACATCATAGACAAGACAGTCGTTTTGACATGACAGTTGCATATGTAAAAAACTTATTTCAGCACCGTAAGACACAATTATTTTTTGTTAGGTTTTTATTAAAAAATACTTGATACATAGAAGCGAAGCTAAGAAAGCATAATCACTCAAAAAATAAAGTGTTTTTTTTTCTGATAAAGAACTAATCTAAATACTGAAGCGGCACACAAAGGATGTGGTCAAAATAGGAACTAGATTATGTTGCGTTCCGAATGAACAAAACACATAAGGGAGAGCGTTCATTTTTACACAAACATTTATCCGGGTACGAGTATTTGTGTCTGTGAATTGAAATGTTTGTAAAAGCACCCACGACACAAGAGAATTTCTGAAGCGGGGCAAGGTTTAAAAAAGGAACCCTTTGGCACTACTAAAGGGGGTTCCTTTTTTCTGCAGCTTACCCTACCAATAAGGTACTTGCATAACCATAATTATTACGTTCACACTGTCTGTCACCACTTCTCTAGAAGATGCTTGAGTTCGTAAAGACTGACCAAGCAGATGGAAACTACGTATTTTTCCTACTCTGCCACTAGTCTTTTCTGATTCATTTCGTTGCAGGATCCAAGACAGTAAAATTCTTCGATCTTCATTGTCTCGGTGCTTTTCTAGTTGTGCAGGAGTTGCAGTGGTTTGGGAACATTGCGATGGGATTGCCCAGTCAGCCCTCTGACCCGAATATTATCACCTTTCTCCATATCACGAGCTTTTGTAATCTAACTCGTGCCAACACTGATAACAAGAAAACACCCCGCCTCACCCCTCAGACATCAGTCACGGGGTCTGATAACGTCACATGATTCCTTGTTGATTGACCCCTGTTATCACAGGTCATAATACTACGGAGCGTATGACATCAGCAATTACCACGATTTGTAGGTGTGTCCGTGTGATTAGAACAGGCTCGATAGTCTCGTCAAGTTGCTTTTGTCGAAGTTGAGGTCTAAGGTTCGATTGTGGCACATGTTTCTTTCGAGAGACTTCCGTCGTATCGCAATTCGTATTACGGTAGCGTTCGCTACCTCTTAAATTAAATAATATTTCTGCAATCACTGTCGCAACACATGTGAGGTTTGACCATGTAGCTCGTAAGCCAAGCAGATACAAATTACATATTTTGCAACCGAAATTATGTTTTGATACTCTTTGATACGAATATTAACAGTTACCTACTTTGTTAAAAATAAACATAGATACTAAAAATTAACGCGATCTTACAACATACGCAGTTAACCTTTTATTACATAAGACATGCCATCCATTGTCTGCCGGTAATTATCACTTAGATATAATTACTTTGTATGTTTTTTATTTACGACTTCAAAAAGATTCCGATATTTCCTCCATAATGGCGGAGAAGATAGATACAGAATTAACTAATGGAACATTTGGTAAATAATTGATTGTTTCAGTGGATAGATCCAGTAATTTTTAATCCATGCCTTGTCGGTTCCTCCCGACATAAATGCATGAAGCCAAAAAATGCATGAAGTTATGTGCGACGATGCCAATGACGTTCAACTAAAACATGCGCGATATATACAAATAACAACAAAACTTAATTCAAAGATAAATCAATAACTATAGGTTATAGTATAAAAATAGACAAATTTATAAAAAGATAGGAATAACGAATAAGTATTGCTACATAACTATGATACCACAAGACGTCAAGTGCTCCTGATAACAAATCCTTAAACAAAGATTTATATTTACGATGTCTGATAGCAACATGATACTGCAGTTACACAAGAAACCGTATTTATTGATGACTTTAACTAATCAAAGCATCTCTTTAATTACAGAACGAGTATGGCGGTAGGAATAAATGAAAATGACGATTTACAAGTAAGCACTTTCGACAACAATGAAACATTTGCTGATGAACAAGATTTACTGAGCAACGCAGCCAACAATGAAGTTCATCACGAACATGACGTTGAGAAAATACATGAAGTAATTAATAAGAGTATTGCTGAGGATAACCCTCAGCAAAGTGATAACAATAACAAACTGAAAACTGAACAGAGCATAGATAAACAACCTGAAGGATTTGTTAAAAACAATCTAGCTGCTGAACTTACACCAAATACAGAAACCAACGAAGATAGTAAAAAATCTAAACTAGAATTAATCAATGAACATCTCAAAAATGTTAATATGGAAGCTTACGGAGACGCGGACGCAGATGAGAAAAAAGAAGAGAAGAGAACTTCAAGAAGATCTTCTCACTACCTGCAGAACATCCAGATGACTAATTCTTCTTTAGGACTGAGTTTAGGTTCGGAGAAGAAGGATACGACTTTGCTGACAGAACCTAAAACTGTTGCTCGCTTTTCACCGTTATGGAAACAGGTAATTATCTTTTATTATTTACTCAACAGTTTATGATACCTATTATGAAATTAAATATGTCGTGAAGTATGTTTTGAATATAAATCTGAATACCAAAAGAGTAATAGACTCTTAACTTCCGATAAAGAGGATCTTGTGAATACTTAAATAGAAAGCGACTGCTGATAATTATGTTTTGCGATGGAGAAGGTATAAGTGAGACATGCTACGCCAAAATAATTGATGTGAAAATTAGTACAAGGGTATTAGAATGGTGTGTGCTTGAGAAACTCTTGTAACGACAAGACAAGACGCTGTAACGTTTGATTATAGTCAAAAGAGTCAAAGAGGTTAAAACCTAGCAAATACATAGTATAATATAGTAATTTCAGCTTTTTTCTTTGCTTTGTTCTTATGTCAATCATCCTGTCACTTTGCACATTTTTTTCATGTCTTTTTTTATGACATCAACAACCTCCCTATTATAATACTTTTGGCAACAAATTAATAAATTAAATTCCGTGCATTAAATGCAATCCGACTTATGTAAACGACGTAAATTTCAGACGTTGGCATCATCAGCTCCGATCCTGCTCACCTTCGTGTCAGGTCTGACGTCAGGTTACTCCGCGATTCTACTACCTCAGCTGAAGGCGAATCCTGGACCCATACCCTCGGATGAAGACACTTCGTCATGGATAGGTAAAAATCATCTTTTAATTAATTCTTGCTACTAAGTAGCATTAGCAGTAAAAATAGCGATCAGCGATAGATTTATTTGATCAAATGGGATAGAAGAAATACACCTTGGACCGATGTTGCCGAATCTTTTCGACCAAAGTTTGGCGTATTGAGTCAAAAAGTTACCAAAAAACCAGATGACAAGAAAATCGACACAAGAAAGACTTTTATAGAAATGTTTATTTTTCGTATTCTAAAACAATGCAATTAACGCTATCTATTAAGGTCCATTATTTAAGCATTTAGTTATTCAACGTAAATAACTACATAAAGGTTATAAACTGGAACCTAATTTCACTTTCATTTCAACCTTAAAACTTGATCAGTACTGGTTTCGTATTAATTTTTCAAAGTGAGAAATATGTAGATACTTAGCTTGAACCTTTTCTCATTACAGCGGCAATGGCAGCACTACCAATGGCTCCAGGGTGTCTCGTCTCCGGCTGGATGATGGAGAAGTTCGGAAGGAAGACGTCGCACTACATAACCTGCGTCCCTCTCCTCCTGGGCTGGATCCTCATCGCCACCTCCTCCAACCTCGGCCTCATGCTCATCGGGAGGTTCTTCACCGGCCTCTGCGCTGGTCTCACGGGCCCTCTCGTCCCGGTCTACATCGGAGAAACTACAGAACCAAGATACAGAGGCTTCTTCCTCGCAGCGGTCTCTTTAGCGATAGCCCTAGGGATCCTTGTTGCTCATGTCATAGGAACGTTCATGACTTGGCAATGGACTGCCATCATCTGCTCTGTCTTCCCAGTATTAACCGTCGCACTACTGTCTTTTGTACCAGATAGTCCCACCTGGCTGATATCACAAGGAAGGATAGAAGAGGGAGTAAAAGCTTTCTACTGGTTGAGAGGATATAGCGAAGAAGCTAAATCAGAATTGAAAGGAATTGTCGACAGCAAAAAGGCATTTGATAGTGCACCTAAGCTGTCTTGGAAAGAGAAACTGATTAACTTGAAGAATCCTGAGCTGATAAAACCTCTAGTGATCATGATACTGTTCTTCTGCACTTGTCAGTTCTCAGGAGTGAACGCGATCGCGTTTTACTCGATCGAAATCGTTGAGAAGGCCGTGGGGAAGGGTATCAATCATTACCTTGCGATGCTAATTATAGACTCATTGAGAGTCCTCATGAGTGTGATCGCTTGTGTAATATGTAAACTATATGGAAGGCGACCTCTATGTTTCATAAGCGGAATTTGGACTTCGATCTCTATGATCGGTCTGTCAATGTTCCTTTATTGGAAGCCTGAAAACATGTCATGGCTGTCTTTAATGTTTTTATTGTTCTATATCTGTGCTATATCTATAGGCTTGGTTCCATTACCATGGATTATGTGTGGAGAAGTGTTCCCTACAAAAGTACGAGGCTTAGGTTCTGGTATCAGTTCAGCTACAACCTTTGTTGCGTTCTTCATTGTAGTCAAGACTGCTCCAGGATTAATGAGTAAATTTGGAGAAGTGAGTACTTTCCTTGGTTATGGAGTCATAGCACTTATTGGTACAGCTGTAATGTACTTTATACTACCCGAAACTAAAGGAAAAAGTTTACAAGAAATTGAGGAAAGGTTTAGAAATGGAAAGAACGGTGCTGGACCTAAAGTTTAATAGCCATATTTATGTATTTTGATAATTGATTGAGACCAAGCCATAATGTTAGGAGGCACAATGTACAAAATATAAAATGTGCTACTCGCTGTAAGCGATATAATAATAAAAACTGTGATATTTAGGTAGTCCATTTAATTAAGAACGGTGCTATTTTATCTAAAGAGCTATATTATATGTAGGAGTGTAAGATTATTTAATGAAATATAACTTGATATTTTCAAAAGACATAAAGTGATAACAAAATATTTAAAAAATATTCCAAATTATATTATTTTTATCTACTTGCACTTAAGGTTGGTTGAGAGATATTCTAAGATATTTTATAACATTCCATGTTAAAGACAAAATGTTAGAAAATACTTTTATTGGATGTTGTATTCAACGGATTTTGTGACGCGTTTAAAAAACTATTCTCTAAGTTGCTATTTTAAAGGATTTATTTTAAGAGAATGATGATAAAGCCAGTGTTTACCCTCATTAACAAAAAGCTAAATATTATGTTTAAGTTACTAAAATTATATTTATTGGATTACATTAAGGGTCAAACACCAAAGAGTTTGAAAATGTTTCAAATAAAACAACAAACTGTATAAAATAACATTTATTATTACAAAATGGTAACAAAACAGATTATAAAAAATAGTGTCTATGAAATGGCACATTACGTATATTTAGTTAAGTTAATTATAATATTAAATGCATTTCGGTACTGTTTCTGTCAAACATAAGTACTTACATGGATTCTATTAAAATCATACATTTTACTGTATTTTCAAACGTTTGTTTATGTACATTATTAGTTGATATTAATACAATCATCCTAAACATGAAATTTTATTGGTGTTATTTAATTTTCGTTTCGATTTCCTTGTCCAAAGCGTTCTTCCATTTGGTCCTGTCATTGCATGTTTTCGTATATCAGACACATTAATTACTACAAGTAAAAAGATGGATTATGGCTAGAGCGCAGAGTTCACTCGTTGACAAAACTTCGGCAAGCGAACTCTGACAAAAGCATAATCATATCTTGAGGTGATTTCTTGGATGTCACGCAATGACAGGCGAGGTTCTGGTCGTCTACTTGGATCTTGGCTTGACCAGGCGCGATGCTGGGGGCGCGAACTTTGTGAAGCCTTGCTGGTCGAACACCGGCAGTAAATCACGGACCCTGGCGGAAACAGTACCTCCCGTGACCCTGGGGACAACCAAGCTTTAATGTCCTGTTAAAATGTGTGCTTGTGCTCAAAAAAACACCATGCATATAGTGAAGGTTATTTTAGTGATAGTTTTTGTTCCGTTTTTACGTGAATAAGTAAAACTTTATCGTGTTTTTTGGTAACATCAGGCTCTTGTATACTTAATTTTAAAGTCCCGAATATATCAATTGTGGTGCTGTCTACAGCAACCATACATAATATTATGCTGGTGCTAGGGGCTTTTTTTTCGTGGTAAAATCATCAAATAAGTCCTCCCACCCATACTGTCAGACTTGCACTGACTAAAATCCACGGTGTTCTTCAATAGCCCTTTACGTACCGGGGTTACGGTAATTTGTGAGTCCCGCGACCCCTAGCAAGAGAATGATAATAACAATAACTCGTTTAATTCCCTCTCAGCCAGACTTATGGAAATGACTCCCAAACAATCATGGATACAAAAATCTACCCTACAATTGTCAAGTAAAACTAATTACCTGCTGGGTTTGATGAGTTTAGCAGCCTGGGCCGGCGTCGCGAGCTCAGTAGGAAAGAACGTGGCTCCGTAGAAGTCAAGACCGTTCTGAAGTAGGATGTTGGCCTCCTCGATGCTGGCCAGGGTGACGCGGATCACGCTGGTTGCTTCCTTGGGGATCATGCTGCTGACTAACTCGCCGTCAATAGTCGTAAGGGCACGGGATGAGGACTTCTCCATGGGTTTAGGAGTGGAGGTTCCTGAAACATGAACATAGATATAGTTGCTAAAGATGATGCAGAGTTATAATTGTATAGCAAAAAATCAGGAGCGGATGTGTTAGACTTAGTAAATTTTGAAAAGTGCGTCCTAATGCTTAATGTTACAAAATGCTTGTAAGTATAGTAAGTTATTGTATTCTGATTCATGACTATCCAACACTTAAAATGGTTAAATAATTCACAACTTCAGGACATGAAATGGCTTGAATATCATACAAAAAACATGGCCATATCTAGGAATGTAATCGCCTAATAATAAGACAGAGAAATTGTTTATCGTAAACAATAATATCGAAAAATATAAGACTCTGACATAACTCCCAAGCGCCTGATAATCGTCGAAGCGCGTCTTGCTATCCAAGAAAACAAAGGAAGGTGCGATACTGATACCTATGCTATACCAACCAGTGTTTCCGTCCTTGGGAGAGCCAGAGAAGTGCAGGCGCACCACTTCCACCACAGAGGTGAACTTGTAGAGGGCGTGGCGGACGTCCTCCTCAGGGACCTCATCGGGAATGTCGTAAACATAAATGGTGAACGTCTTTTGAGGTCTGCAAGGAATGGCGATCTGGAAAAGTAGGGAGGCGGATTATTCATTGGCAAGTTATAAACCGATCAACTAGAAATTAGAATTGTGGAACAAAGTCCAGATGGTCTACAAAACTTGTTAGTAGATACGAGTTTACTAGACGATTTAATTACAGACTTTTGGGAAGTAGGCAGTAAATTAATAAGTCAGAATAAAGGTCCTAAGCATTTTGCTTTAGGCTTTAGGCTTTTATTTTAGAAACAATATTAGAATCCACAATAAGATATGAAAGGGCGAAGAGGAGAATCATTTAAAAATACAAAATAAAAATGCGAAAAAGAGAGACAAAGAGGGACAAAGAAACAGGAAAGGAAGCACAACATAAGAAAGCATGATCAAAAGCAAACATTTTAGAAAAATAAACCAATTACCTTCCTATAAAACCTGGAACCAGTAACTTTATGGAAACCTTTTTTGAAGACCATCTGGTAGTCATCAACGTTGGAGAATTTGAAAAGGATGCCTGTGGCCGTCTTGGTCAGTGAAAAGCAGCCTTTGAACTCCATCTTCTCGCAAACGGCCGAAGCTTTCTCCATGCTGAGGCCGTGGGAGGGAGTGATGAGGAAAGCGCCTTTGGTCAGGAAGTGTTCGGAGTCCGAGATATCGGACTCACTCTCTCCGCCCTTCATCAGTGTATGGATCTGTTCCTTCCACATGTAAGAGTCTGACATCTGGCAAGCAGTTTAGTTTATTTACCAAAAGCTTTGATAACTTAACAAATGTAAACTACCTATGATTTTCATGTGACAAATGGGGAATTCCCCAAGGTAAAACTTTTTTGAAAAAACCCTAACCTTTATAAATCAAGATACATAGTTAAATTATTTAAAAGTACGTACTTAATATTCTAATTAGATAACCATCAAAATACTAACAAGCATCAATTTTAAATCGACTTATAATGAAGGCGATCAAGAAAAATAATCCTAATAAGAATACAATGGATCCCATGAATAGTGTTGCGACAGTAATGATCTATAATTGCGATCCGCTCGACTGCGCATAGGGTGCGCATGGGCAAGAAATGTAGCGAGCTTAATTGTAGCATTGTTCTTTAAGTTTCCGGCTGTCAAAAGCTTCAGGAGGATTTATGAATCGGATGTTGTTGTACTGTGTTACTAGAGTTGTGTCTGACCTAATTTTAGAAGGAGGAGGAATGTCTTATTATATTTTTGTGTATGTTTATTAATTTTTATAGAAACTTCTCTGGCTTTTAAGTAAATTACAACATTACAAGGGTGAATAGAATAACTATTATATCATTAAAAGTTATTGGTTGCAAGGGACAAATTGGCAACAAAGTTCTACGGTTCCACCTACGTACGGTATCTACTATGTCTGCTGCTGCGAATAGTAGCAGGGTCATTGGGTGTAGACCTTATATGGAATAAGTTTATTATATTAATAATTTCACTATATTTCTTTAATTAAAAATCAAATCAGAAGACGCTATTAAAACTACTATTGAAATGTATGATACTAATAAAAACATTCTAATTAAAAGCAACAAAATAACAAACGTAAATTGTAACGATTGCCATGATTAAACCACAATCCATTGCGTAGGAGTAAACCCAATTATTAGAGATCTTACCAACAAAACAGGCATTGTATAATTACGCCATTTAAAAGTAGGTGAGTAGGTAGACACTGACAAAATTGCCATCAATTGCTTTACAATCCCACGAAGTATACCTCCTTATATGGTTGAAATTGGCGATGCTTATTAATTGATTAATCCTCTAGTGAGGCTTGTGGTCAAATTGGACCAATTGTAAGACGATCGTGGTGAAAATTTATTGGTTTACCAACGGAAGATCTGGTTGGTGTTAATTAAAAAAATATATGGACGTCAAGGATATTTTGGTACTATTGTTTGTGAGATTAAAATTATGATTATTATCAAGTATTATGAAATTATAGTTGATAATATGGGTTATGACTGTTATGAGATATTTCCCTAAAAGGCCAGAATTTGATTAGTTTTTAGAACACGTACCTAATAATTCGATTGCCTTGAAAGTGGTCTTCTTGTGGCTACCTTTTTTGTGTGAAGAATTAATTATGATAATTTTAACGGATTAAGTAGGTACCCGTATTTCTTTGAGCCCAACCAAGTAGTTCTTAGTTTAAGTTATAGGTTAGCGTTTTATAGACACAAAGTTCAGGTTTAAGTACCTAAAGAAATATCAACTTATTCCAAATGAAAGTTTACAAACCCAATGAGTCACTTTTAGGCTATATAATGATATGACTAAACAAGAATATTAAAATACTACCTATGATTAAATAAATAATGTGATAAATACAACAATTTATTTGAAGTATAGTTAGTATTCATTAATGAATCTATACGTAATTACGAACAAATGTAAAGAATTTGTGTTAATAAAAAGGTTAACATAAATTCAAATTTAAGTGAAATTATCGGAAAAAGAATCAGCTCAATTAAAAAGTTAAACTCTTATGAAACTCGAAATAGGTACTTACATATAGCTTATTGCATTTTACTGATTAAACTAAGGAAAGAACTGAATTAAATATGAAAGCAGAACTAGAAATTATTAAAACAATGGTCGGTTTTTTACAACTGAAGAATCGATTGAAAACAAATCTTCTTCACTTACTTTTCAGTGAACCCTTTAAAAAAAAAACGAAAATAATCACCTTTTGATGTAAAAGTAGTAAGTGAAGAAGATTTCTTTTCAAACTATTCTTCAGTTGTAAAAAACCGACTGCCTTTTCTTCAGATATGAAAACTTCTTACTACTGAAAAACCCTTTGAAAAGATATTTTCGGCACTAAACTTTCAACCTTTTAAGATATAGATCTACTAAATTATTTTTTCTTTTCAATAAATTATTCAGCAAAGAAATCTTAAAGGAAAGGACTCAATTTTCCCAAAAAAAAAACAAGTACAGAAAATGACTCGACACTTTGAAGGGAAATTCATAGACAATATTTTATTTTTCACAAAAATGGTACTGAATCTTATATTGTATCCCACTGACCTGTCTTCCTTGATCGTTGTTCTTCTTCTTGCTCCCAGTTGGCGTGTTCTGTGAGCTCTTGGAATCTTCCTCCGGCTTGGTGCTGTTATGCTCCGTGTCTGAAGCGCCTTCTGCTAAGGACATATTGTGTCTGACGAGGACGCTCGATCGCCGGCTGTTTTCGTTGCGGAGTGAGCGCTACTGATGCGTGGAGGACCACTCCTAGCTTTGAAGGAGTTGTGAGGCGATGGAGTCGTGTTAGGGCTACATATTTTTGCGTGGGTTTGGGTTTTGGGAATTGCTAAAGACTAGGTTTTCCCGCGTCTTCACTGGCTGCTCTTAGATATCTCTACGATCCCATTTACCTCTGTACCAAAATTTATCAGAATTGGTCTGAATTTTAGCATGATAGCATAGCGATAGGTACGATATATCTATAACAAATGTGAATTTCGCTGTTCCTGAACAAGTAAAAGAGGCTAGATATTAAAAAAAAAACAATTTACTAGGGTTTATATTACAATACTACTATTACTCTACCTAACTTGTAAGTTATTACTTTTGGTACAATACCATTAAGTGACTCTTCGCCATATAATTGCTTTGCATAATTTACTAGGCGCCTTTGGTTATAAGTTCGTTAATGTAGTTATCTTTAGTCTCGATAGATGGCATTACCATTAAGACTCTTTATTGGGTGAAAACTCTTAAGTTTATAAAAACAAGCTACATTTACTTATCTGCCAAGTAATTTCATTCTATAAAGAAGAAACATTCTCTTTTAATAACTAAGAAAATTCAGTCTAGTAAAATATCCTATAAAGACGATTTACCTACTTTTCAAAATAAAATAACATTAAGTCGACTCCATAGTTTTGGTTTAATTTTTATTACAGGAACTACTGTAAGTATTCGTATGTACCTCAGTCGTTATGTTGTAACCGTGATAGCTTTGATATAAAGGACCTTACACATCGGATGTCTTTGTTTCTGAACCTCCAAAAATAATTTTATGTATGCGTTGTGGTAAAGGAGTATCGAAAATAAGTTTGGTGTTACACTTATGGCATATTTTTTTTCTTTTTTCTTTCTTTTTCTATTAAAGGTGAAGGAAAAAAAAACGTGAGGAAATCGGCCAGTCCTAGAACCAAAAATTCCATCACCATCTACCAACCCGCACTGGGCACTCCCTCTCATAGAGAGGAGGCTTGTGTCCCAGCAATGGGATCATTTATGGGTTGATGATGATGATAGAACGTAAGCATGGGTTACATACTGTTTTGTTTTGTAGGTTAATCACTATGTATTCTATTCTAATGCTTACCTACTAATAGTACTAATATTGTAAATGGAGGAGCTCGTGGCTAAATAATTACAGCCGCACTTCCGGACCGGTCAGACCGATCTTCCGGGTTAAGCCGCGCTTGCCGAGGCTGGTCTGTGGATGGGTGACCATTTGCCATAGCGAGTTTCCTCCGTGCCTCGGAAAGCACGTAAAGCTGTTGGTCCCGGCTGACATTTGTAGATCTTTGACAGTCGTTACTGTTAGTCAGAAGCTCTAAAGTCTGACAACCAGTCTTACCATAGGGTATCGTATTACCCAGTTACTGTGTTGTGGAGGTCCGACAGGCAGTCGCTCCATGTAAAATACTGATATCCAGCTGCATCTGGTTTGACTGGAAGCCGACCCTAACATAGTTGGGAAAAGGCTAGGCAGATGATGATTGTAAATGCGAAAATAAGTTTGTTTTACCTTTTCACGACCAAACTACTGAACCGATCATCCTGATATTTTGCAGACACGTTGTCAGGTTTACGGAGGCAGACATAGAACTTTCAGCCTGAAAAAATGTGCTGTTCCCGAGATAAGTATCAATAAAAGTCATATGATAAAAGATGGTGCAACATATACGATCCGAATTGATTGCAAATCCGGAGAGAAGCCGCGATCAAAAGCTAGTCCTATGACAAAGACAATTAGATTACAAGTGTCCTAAAAGGTATTAAAGTATCGACAAAATTGAACAGAACCCAACGCCCACTGCCACCATAATGAGAGAATCTTAATCCAATTAAAATACAGAGCGAGTTGTAGAACTATATACTTTGTAATTATAGGTAAAATACACTGAGTCAGCATTTGTTTTGATCTTTATTCTTTTCAAATGGATTTGCTTTTGGGGAGGAACTCGTAGCTTAAAAATTACTCATGATCTTCCAGGTTAAGCCGCGCTTGTGGAGGTTAGTCTGTGGATGGGTAACCATCTATCATAGTGAGTTGCCTCGGAAAGCACGTTAAGCCGTTGGTCCAGGCTGTCAGTTGCAGACCTTTTACAGTCGTTACTGTTCGTCAGAAGCTCGAAAGTCTGACAACCAGTCTTACCAAGTGGTACGAGCATCTTCTATGACCCAGTTACTGGGATGTTAAGGTCAGATAGTCAGTTGCTCCATGAAAATACTGGTATTCAGCTGCATCCGGTTCGAGGGGAAGGTAACCCCAACATAGTTGAGAAAAGGCAGGCAGATGATGATGATGGATTTGCTCTTGGTCTCAATCTAGCATAGAAGTAAAGACCTGAGATGGAGCGAGCTCACCGAGGAGGATACTGGGGCTTCTGTGGGGCGCCGGACTCCGAAGAGATGATGATCATGAGCAATCGGTGGTGGACCGGCCTCTCACGTGTAGCACTGCAGGAAGCGGGTTTTGTCGACGCAAGGAAATATAAAATTACAGAAAGTAGTTTTTTTGCCATTTTAAGCATTTCAATCATCATCATCATCTCAGCCATAGGACGTCCACTGCTGAACATAGGCCTCCCCTTTAGATCTCCACATGTACCGGTTGGAAGCGACCTGCATCCAGCGTCTTCCGGCGACCTTTATAAGGTCGTCTGTCCATCTTGTTGATTGACGGCCGATGGGGTCGAAAAGTACTAGCATTTCAATGTTAGCAGACAAATGTTTCTAATCTCTAATATGCTATACCTATTGTGCTATAATGGTGCAAAAAGACAGTCGATTTATATATAGAAATAATCATTTAATAAAGTCTATTCTTGGTAGAATAGAGTATGAAGTAGTCATGCTACGCGTACTGTTCCAGACCAGGGCCGAACGCGAGAGGTCACAGCCCCTGTCTTCTGTCCATCCTTGCGGCTTTTATTTCATTTATTTATTATTTTTTGATTTATACATAATTCAATTAAATTATTCAATTTCAATTTAATTAATTATTCAAATACATTAATGTTATTTTTTTTTTATTGTTACTTTTTAATGTGCGTGCATAATAATTTTTGTATGACATAATTATTCCAGGGTCGCGGGACTAAAGAATTACCGTGACCCCGGTACGTAAAGGGCTATTGAAGGACACCGTGGATTTTATTCAGTACAACTCTGACATTCTCTCCCGCCCTGCCCTGGGTGGGAGGACTCATTTGACGCTTTTACCACGCTAAAAAAAAATGACATAATTATTATGTCCATTGTTCTGTTTATATTTATTTTTGCTTGTCAGTATGTTTAATTTGTTCTTTTTAAATGATTTATGTTTATTTTGTACAAACCAATAACTTGTATGTGTGGTTTTAAACTGTATATTCAATTTGGTTATTATAAATAAATAAATAAATCATAGATTAAGTACAGTGTTAGCCAAAGAGAATTAATTAAAAAAATAATATAACCTACACTAGGTTATTTTAATTTAGTTTCGAAAAACCGCAAATATTATAACATTATCGTTCTCCATTCAAGTCCAATCCAGGGTTGATCTCCACGAGCGCGTTAAGCAAATTCTTCGCCTGTAATCCAAATAGCCTTGTATGTAAGCTTCTTAAAATATAACCTATAGTGACGCAGTTTGATAAAAAGCCTATAAGTTGTCAATGATCTATGACGGTGGCATAACCGCTTGTTCTGCCGATCCCCCAAGTTGAAGGACTGCGTGATAGATATACATACGTTACGATGTTAATGAACTGTGCCAATTTTTTTGGGTTCCTTCATGAAATTGTGAAACGTAAGCATTTGTGGGTTCTGTATGAGTTTTTTATTTGTTTTAATCTAATTATGTATAGCTCTGGCTATTTTCTGGCTTCGCCCGCGTGTACATCAAAACATAATTTTCCATGGAAATATAATGCCGGGATGAAAAATATCCTATCTGTTAATACACGTTATAAACAATCTGTGTACCATCCATCCTTTTTAAAGAAAAAAAAAGCTTTTTATGAAAGAGCAACAAACATCCATCGGGTTGTTGCTTTGGCACAAAATTAATCCCCACGAAAAAAAGTATGTATGTATGGCCAATTTAGCCAAAGGTTTTTGTTTTTTTTTTTAAATATTTGTTATTGTAAAGGGTTTAGCCGTCCTTCCTTAGGCAAACTCCCCCGATAGGAACCTATATCGTAACCTATGTTATATTGTAGAGGGTACTAATAGTAGTTCACCACGTAGATATTAGCTCTATATCTTAGTTAATTGAAGAGCTATTCGAAAAAAAGTGTCCGGAGACGGGTTTTTTTCAAAGTGATATATCTCTGTTGATTTTAAAGCTAGAAAAATAAAACCAATTCCAGTGTTTATGGTACACTCTACAGTTTTTTTTATATAAATTTCCATGAACCAAGCCTAAATAAAAATATAAAAAAAAATGCAAATAAATTATTTTTTTATTGATTTCTATCGGATCGAATTGAATTACCACTTTGAAAAAAATATATAATAATTGTCTATACCTTACCTAACAGCTTGCCAAGTTTCATTAAAATCCATAAGGTGCAACATGTTGAAAAAAAATAATGAAAGTAAGTGGACCACCTTATGACCACCTTGTTGACACTGTAAATTCAAGTAATTAAGAACGAAATGCTAAAAACGCTTAATAATAAAGCGCTTTAGTGTTTGCAATGTTGAGCTCCATAAGCAAACTATAGCATTTTTGATGCTCAATTTTTAATCACTTGTGTCCGTTGATCACTTTGATTTACAGTGGACGCTTTTTAATTGTATTAGATTTTAATAATCTTTAACAAAATAGCGTTTCGACAGTTTATAAAAAGTACATTAATGGTTGGTAGTGTCTCTAGCCTATTACAATATTTTGTCGGTCTACTTTTACAGTGACTAGATTATCAAAGTACCCGCGCGTGCATGTTTCTACATAATCACAGTGCATAGTCATATGCTTCGGGGCGAGATGGAGTGGGAAGCGTTCGCCATTTTCTGCGAAGCAGTCATACTCGTGAAGGAGGAGGCGGGCCGCGTGAGGGAGAGGACAGCGTCCTCCCTCCACCCCAGCCGCAGTAGTAGACGCCCATGGCGTCAGACGTCGCCAGACTATTTCCGGCCACCGTAGGCGCGAGCATGCGGGCGGCGAGTAATGGGCGACTCGCTGTCCGAGCATGGACCATGCCCGGGTCGACGGCGCGTTGTGTTCCACGCACGCCTTAAGGAGTGTCAGCATAGTGACGGGGCCTGTAGAGGGCCAAAGCCTGCCGGGGGTTGCGGGACTCACAAATTACCGTGACCCCGGTACGTAAAGGGCTATTGAAGGACACCGTGGATTTTAATCAGTCAAGTCTGACAGTCCCTCCCGCTGCGGACTCATTTGATGATTTTACCACGATAAAAAAGGGGGGTAGTCATGCCAATCTGACGGCGTCCCCGTAAAGGGCCAAACGCCTGCCGGGTTCGCGTTTCTGACTAAACAGGTAACCGTGACCCTGAAACGTAAAGAGCTATTCAAGAAACACCCTGGCTTTCAGTCAGTACAAGTCTGACAGTCCCAATATAGTCTATTACATGACTGCCCAATAGAAATAGAAATAGAAAACAAGTTTTAACGAAAAATAACGCATTAAACTTAGGATCCATCTGATAAATATTATCACACAGAGCTCAGCTGTTCAAACCAGGTAACCTACATAATAATCTATCACTTCACAGGTAGATGCTACCAGCAGCTACCAACTGTCAGACTAATCTGACATAACATGCATTCAGCTGATTATCAGACGCTGATAGTGAAGATTACATACGACACAGATACTTGCATTTATTTATTGCTGATTATCATTCTGAAGCGGCGTGTTATGTCAGATTGCAAGATCTGCAAGCAAATTAAGGAAAATACCGGTTTAAAAACAAAATGTTGCATTACTTTATCCATGAAGAAAACACAGGGTGATTATTTAAACTGGGCGTGGATATATCAAGACTATGAGAAATATCGAAAAGTACTCAAAGGAGTCTCGAGGCCGATTTTGACGATAACTAAAACTGCATCACTGGATTTTTGAAAAACCAATAACGTCAAAGTCAAATCATTTATTTCAATTAGGCCATCAAAGAGGCACTTTCAAACGTCGAATTTTAAAATGAAAGGAAATGGGATGGGAGGGGATTGATTCTACACCCATTCGCAAGGGTAGGTTTGTATGAAGAAGAATGGGCAAGAATACTGAACACTTACTCTTTTTAAAAATGTTTTACAATATTTTTATAACATCATTTGACATAAATTATGTGAAAGCAATGTACTTTAAATCTAGACTAAATATTATTTAAAAAAAAAAACGACGGGTTGCACTCTGGGAGTGCCGGCAGAAGTGAAAACTTGAATAGTAATAAACACACACAAACATTCGCGCAAGCGCCCTGCGCCGTCTTACGAATTTTCGATCAGGTCACGTGTCCTGACGCGAGTTTAACTGTTTTTACCCATTCCAAAAAAGTACACAACGCCGCTAAAGAAGTTTTCACTTCAAAAGTAATCTCTTAACATCTTAACATCTTCCTGCCCTTATCCCATTTTACTTGGGGTCGGCGCAACACGTTTTTTTCTTCCATTCTCCTCTATCAAACGTCACAGTTTCATTCACTCCTCTTTCTTCCATATCATTCCTTATACAATCCATCCATCTCTTCTTTGGCCTTCCTCTTCCTCTCCATCCATCAACATTCATACTCATCACTCTCTTAGTCACATGAGTGTCATCCCTCCTCATCACATGTCCATACCAAGACAGACGATTCCCTTTAATTTTTTCTGTAACAGGCGCCACTTTCAAACTTCCCCTTATAAACTCATTCCTTACTTTATCCATTCTTGTCACTCCACACATCCATCTTAACATTCTCATCTCCGCTACATGCAAACGTTTCTCATCCATCTTTTTCACAGCCCAACATTCCGATCCATACAATACAACAGGTCTAATCACGGATTTGTATATTTTCCCCTTTAACTTGAGGGGCATCCGTGGGTCGCAAGTTGTTCCGGTGACCTGTCGCCATTTCATCCATCCTGAGTTAATTCACTTCAAAAGTAATAAGAAATAAAAATAAAATAGCAAATTCCTGGCCAGGAATCCAACCCGCTGATTTTGGAAAAAAAAAAACGAATATGAACGGCATATACAGTAGTGCTATTGGCCACTGGAGCAATTTTGCCCCTTCGATTCGGTTACAGGCAAACAACAGGACAAATTAAACTAAATAAAAGTGTAATAAATATTCTGTATTTACTGACGCAGATAGTTACGTACAATGACAATGTCATTACACGATCGATACACACGTGCCAATAAATTGTATCTACTTTATTTCCATTTAAACGTTCAATTGAAAACGTGTAAATCTACGTCAATGTAAGTCATTTGTATTTCATATTATCATATCTAAAAATCAATTGCTGTTCGTTGGTCTCACTAAAACTCGAGAACGGCTGGACCGATTTGGCTAAGGGAGATAGAAGATTTTAGGATTTAAGGTGGCCCTATCGGTCACCCGCCATTTTGTTTTTCATAAACGATGTGCACAACCAAAGTTATTGTTTAGATAGAGGACAAAGAAAAAAATATTTTGGACATAATTTCCTAAAGCTTCAGGTTTCAGAGTTATTCGCCGAATTATATGTCGAAAACTAAACCTTGGAGAAACCAGTGTTTTGCCTTTTTTCTCCCTACAGGTATACATATTGAATTATGACGACATTATACGGGCGACATTTACAGGACCCGCAATCCTTTGGGGCCCTGAGTTCTTATAATTCATTCAATAAGTTTTCATTGTTCTCATTAGTATATTAATTGTTCTACGATGCAAAATGAGGCAACCCCTATAAAGATACTTGCAATGGGGTTGCCTGGCAACTTCCCGTGGGTTCCTATTTACAATGTTAACACATACTTAAATAAATAAATAGGAAAAAAGAGGGAAAAAATCGTGTTCTAAGAAGTTGCAAAATTCAATTGCTAAGGCTAATAAAAAAAACTTCCTTTTAAAATTCTAAGGTTCCAAAATTTATTGACCTCGCTATGCTCGTTTTTCTGTCTAAATCTAATCTTTTGTAAAGGTCAAAGTTACGCATATTATGAACGATGAACGATCATAATAAAATGTAATGTATATACATTACATATGAATTGATTATTATTTGTATGCTAGTGAATTTAATTAATTTGTCTCGCTATTGTAGGTATCCTTAATTTATTAAAATTGATTTGCTCTTGGACTCAATCTAGCTCAAAGGCCAAGATCAATCCTAAGATGAGCGAGCTCAGCCAGAAGGAATTGAAACTCCTGATCACCGATGGAACACAGTAAAAATGTTTGGCACCGCTGGAGTATGGTAGTCACGACCCAGCTGCTTTGGTGAGGCCCACCACTGCCAGAAGGATCGCTCAGCCATCATATCACGCTACAATAAACCTGTAGTGCTTTTGCCCGAAATATATCGCCAGGAGTTGGACCCCAATTCCCATCCCAAAACTCCTTCATATGCCCCATAATTTCAAAGAGCCCGGCCCTGACAAGGCCCCGTAATGGTACCTAGTACTATTCACGGCCAGCATTACTTAACCCACTTTAACATTATTCTGCTGTATAAGATAGGTCATGTAATTATGGTCTCTGACTGTACCTAAGTACTACTTACATACAAGGCGTATCTATATAACAACGCAAACAGTATCGTTTACTAGTTGACATTTTATATAAATATTGGTACCAGAAAAATTCTTACATTTATCGGTAACATTCCAATGTGTACACATATCCTCTGATGAATTTAGTGGAAAAAAATATTTTTGAGGAACGAAAAATTCAGTTGCGAGCGGAGCTCGAACCTGCGTCTTCTGAATAAGTACTCCAGACGCTAATAGACCACTAATCTAGAATCTGAATTTCTCATTCCCTTGTATATTGAACGCTTTAAAAAAACAATATTTAATGATAAAAAGTTCTATTTAAAATTGTATAAAAATAGAAGTTTTTTAAAATTATAAAAAACTTCTGTGGAGCTCGTGGCAGAATAAATACAGCCGCACAGGCCGATCTTCCGGGTTAAGCCGCGCTTGCCGATGGGTGACCATCTGCCATAGAGAATTTCCTCAGTGCCTCGGAAAGAACGTAAAGCCGTAGGTCCCGGCTGTCAGTACTTAGCAGATACTTTTTTGTAATTTCGATTTGATAAGAAATGTGATATTGTTGTACAAAATGTTTAGTTATAAAACATTTAGTATTACCTTCCTTATTTATGTTTATGTGCGCGGAAAATCAACAAAGTAGGGGAACAGTGTATAAGAAGGGGATGCGAGGTATGATAGGAAATCACACACTTTTTTTTTTTTTTTATCGTGGTAAAATCATCAAATGAGTCCTCCCACCCAGGGCAGGGCGGGAGGGACTGTCAGACTTGTACTGACTAAAATCCACGGTGTCCTTCAGTAGCCCTTTACGTACCGGGGTCACGGTAATCTGTGAGTCCCGCGACCCCGGCAGGCTTTGGCCCTCTACAGGCCCCGTCTCTATGCTGACACTCCTTGAGGCGCGCGTGGAACACAACGCGCCGTCGACCCGGGCATGGTCCATGGTCGGACAGCGAGTCGCCCATTACTCGCTGCCCGCATGCCCGCGCCTACGGTGGCCGGAGATCGTCTTGCGACGTCCGTCGCCGTGGGCGTCTACCACTGCGGCTGGGGTGGAGGGAGGACGCTGTCCTCTCCCTCACGCGGCCCGCCTCCTCCTTCGCGAGCATGACTGCTTCGCAGAAGGAGGCGACCGCTTTCCACTCCATCTCGCCCCGCAGCATGGCCTCGACCAATGCCGGGCGCGAGAGGTCTCCGCCTATCGCCGTCGTGAGGACACGGCGGTGCTCTGCCCAAGCGGGGCAGTCCTGCACCGTATGCTCCACCGTGTCCTCCGGACGATCCTCGCAGTGGTGACACCCAGGCGTTTCTTCCCTCCTTATCAGACACAGGAACCTCCCGAAACTTCCGTGTCCGGTGAGGACCTGCGTCATGCGGTAGGTCAGGACGCCGTGACGCCTATCCAGCCACTCCTCAAAGAGGGGTCTTACCGCCGCGATTGCGGCGTGCCCGGACCTCGGTTGCGACAGTCGCTCCCTCCATACTGCCCTGAGATCGCGCCGGAGCTCTTCCCGCCACGCCTCGACTTGTCGAGGCAGCGGGGATTCGCCCCGGCGCTGCGCCTCCACGCGCCACTCATAGACGCGCTGGAGGGCAGTCGCCTCCAGATCCCAGGGCAGCAATCCGGCAAGGAGGTTGGCCGATTCGCCGGCGATCGTGCGGTATCCTCGGACCATACGGATAGCCATGACCCTCTGGCATGCGACCAGCTTTAGTGGTCGCGTCCGAATGCTCAGGGCCCACACGGGGGCCCCGTAGAGGGCCATGGACCGCACGACACCGGCGTATAGCCTCCGGCAGGAGGCGTTTGGCCCGCTGAGATTGGGCAGGAGTCGCCTGAGAGCGGCTGCTGCCCGGTTCAGCTTTGGGGCCAAACGTAGGAAATGCTCCCTAAAGTTCCACCGGCTGTCGAGGACGAGTCCCAGGTACTTCATCGTCTTCCCGACGCCGATGCGAACCGGTCCACCGTTATGTGGGACTCTGACCGTGGCGCATTCAGACGGCCATGAAAACACATGGCCTCTGTCTTGTGCAGCGCCACGTCGAGTCCCAACTGCCGGATCCTACAAGCGACTGTCGCTACCGCCTGCGTCGCCAGGTCGGCCGCCGCCTGGTGCGACTCTCCCTCCGCCAGGACGAGCGTGTCGTCAGGAAATCACACACTTAAGGCAAATAACACAATAATAACGTAGCGCAAGCGCCAAAAGGATGCCATTTGTTAATGGCCGCTTGCTAATGACGTCCTGATGGCGCTTGCGCTAAGTTAGTGTTGTGTTAAGTATGCCTAAACTAAAGAGCTTTTTATTTTTTCAATTTAGGTACGTCATAATGCTTCAAGTACGCTATACTCCCAAGTAGAATTGCTGCTAGGTCCTCAGATTACAAATTTTTGATAAAACGCAGTAATAACAGGTTTATTCGTTCTTTGAAAACTTGAACTATCATTTCCTGGCTCGGAAATGAACCCAAGGACGCAATCCTCCAATTTAATCTCTAGAAACTAGACCAATAACTAGTTTACAAGCAATTAATAAAAACACAATTAACAAAACATGTCGCGCCACAATTGTGTGATCTTATCTCAATCGAGATCGAACCCACTTCCCCAAGGTCGGAGACCATACGGCTACATGATCAGTGATGCAAGCTAATTTATTGATAGTTCTTTTGTTAACGTGATCTAATGTAACTAAACTTATAAGTGCGAATTATTGGTTAATCAGTAATCCCATTGTCTAGTTCCATTTCGGAACTACTGTACTGCAGCGTCGACACATTCGCGGACTGCATACGGCACCAGCCGAGCACATTATTATATGTATGGATTAGTCATGTAACGAATATTCGCATTCGCAAATATTCGCTTGTTTTTTGATATTCGCATTCGCATCCGCATGAATCGATGCGAATGTTTACGAATATTTCTGAAAACTATTTTTTATTTTACTTGTATGATTTGAAAATGGAAACTATACGTAACGGAATAGTCTTGAAGTAGGTAACTAAATTGAAATAGTTGTGTTAGTCCAATTAAAATATTAACATCGATGTGACAGTGAGTGTTAGGTTTATTTTCGATATGGAATTTCTTGATTCAGTCGCTGTGCTCAAATTCCGCGATAAAAGCTATGCAATAGCTTAAATATCTACTTCATAACTATGCATATGTGAGAAAAAAGAGCTTGAAGTGTCTATTCAAATTAATAAATATATATACGTCAAATAAGTAAAACTTATTACACGAAAATGCATTTATATTTTATTTTCAGCAAATTAATCTTTGGTTTTGTTTATTCCATTTTTTTTCTATTTTTAGCCACCATTATTGCTAATGAAACATAACTGATCTGAATTTTCTTCGTCCAGACCTGTGAATGAAAAAATTGGCGATTAGTGACTCGGTGACATTTATAATGACATAATATGTTTTACATGAAGTAGTTTGATCCTTGGAAAAAAAGAGTTCAGTTATCAATTTAAAGACGGCCAGGCCCCTTGTAAAATACGAGTAGAGCAGTTTGTAGTTGAGCAGTTGGGAATGTAAACGGCACAACTTAGTTGAGCAGTTAGTTGACCAGTTTCGAGCAGTTGGGCAGTTTAGTTGAGCAGTTGGGAAAAGTTGAATTATTTAGGTTTAATAAAATGTAAAGTCAAAGAAAACTAGATAAATATATTTTTTATTGCCTTGTAGGTCCATCTGTCCATGAGCAGTCTTATTGGGTTTCCTTGAGGACTTTTTAGTAACAGTAAACGGCGCTGGATATATGCTCAGTTGATGGCAATAGGCTGGCCCCATATCATATGGTATGTAGAAACTTTACTGGTAGAATGTGGGTGTACAAATAAGTACACCTCTGCCTATCCCTTCAAGAATAACAACCGCGACGTTGCATCAATTTCTTTTTTCAGAAAATAAAAAATTATATAATATTAGAATATTATTGTATAAAGAAATTCAGCTCCAGTCTCAACTTGTTGAATAAATTTTATATCGACCTGGAAATGTTCGGTTTAAATATGACTGACATGAAATGTCAAACCTATCTATTTTTTTAATTTTAGTTGTAATTTAGTCATTTTTGTAAATATTTTGCTTTTAATTTTTAAATTATTGTATTTGTTTTTCTTTTGCAATACTCAATTAATTAAGTTATATGATATGATACATGTATAATGAATATAAGTTCCAACACAATAAATCATTTTGAAAGTCAATATTCGCATTCGTATTTGCGAATATTGAAATTGAATATTCGCATCCGCATTCGCATTCATGAATGTGTAAAATCATACATCCGTTACATCAGTAGTATGGATGCTTGTCTCTCAATTACATCAGAACAATTTAATGGATCTTGTTGTCCACCCCCTTCGTGGTTATTTTTAAACCACCCAGTAATAGGAGCCCTGCTTCACGGGGCTCTGTCGACCGAGTTAATAACAGATCCTCTTTCTTGATGGACTGGTTGGTGGATCATTTGGGTTAGATGAGGTTATAAAAGTATAAAGTTTCCTGAAATTTACCTACTCATCTATTACCCTCCTTCTGCGAAGCAGTAATGCTCGCGAAGGGGCCGCGTGAGGCAGAGGACAACGTCCTCCCTCCAACCCAGCCGCAGTGGTAGACGCCCACGGCGTCGGACGTCGCCAGACGATCTCCGGCCACCGTAGGCGCGGGCATGCGGGCAGCGAGTAATGGGCGACTCGCGACCATGGACCATGCCCGGGTCGACGGCGCGTTGTGTTTCACGCGCGCCTCAAAGAGTGTCAGCATAGTGACGGGGCCTGTAGAGGGCCAAAGCCTGCCGGGGTCGCGGGACTTTTCCATTACCGTGACCCCGGTACGTAAAGGGCTAGTGAAGGACACCGTGGATTTTAGTCAGTACAAGTCTGACAGTCCCTCCCGCCCTGTCCTGGGTGGGAGGACTCATTTGATGATTTTACCACGATAAAAAAAAAACTCATCTATTACAGAATTGTGACTAAAATAAAGTCATTATGAAAATAAGGGCAAATGAACGGTCAGGTAACACAATGTTAAAAGAAGAATGTTATACGAATGTAATATTTGACATAATAACAGATAATTTTGCCAAATATTACACATCCCATTATTTTGTCTAACATCGCCTTGTTTAGGACGGTAGAAATCTTTCAATGTTCTGTAACTTTGTGTTTCTAGTTATTTGTCGACAAAACCGCAGCAGCTCCGCGTCTGCATATCGCTGTCGTAACACGCTAGTAGCCTAAACGTATAAGTCGTGGCCAAGCAGTGAGTGGGACTAATGTAGTTGCGTTATTGTTCTGGTCGGTGCGCGGTTAAGCATACCACGCGCATGCGCCTTGCGGTCACTAACCCACTGCCTGGCATAATATTACCTAATATGTGGCCAAATGGGCGTACAAAGACTACGTACCCGAGTTAATACTTGAATTGCATAATTATTATATAAATTAATGTTTGCGTCATCATTGTCCGACGTATTGTCTGTTACAGCTGCATGAGGCGATCTTCAGACCGACCGCTCGTGCGCGTGGTCAGAGGTTGTGAGCGCGTTTTGTTATTCGAACGCAAGACCGCGTTCCAAAAATGAAAATTAAAAGAAAGATAAAGTTGTTGATAAAATGTTACATAATAATAATTGCGCAGGCATACGAACGTCGAGTAATATGTAACTTGCCTTCCGATCATGGACACACGCGCCTCAAACAGTTATTTTTTTTCCTGGTAAAATCATCAAATCAGTCCAGACTGTCAGACTTGTACTGACTAAAATCCACGGTGTCCTTCACTAGCCCTTTACTTACCGGGGTCACCTTAATTCGTTAGTCCCGCGACCCCGGCAGGCTTTGGCCCTCTACAGGCCCCGTCACTATGCTAACTCTCCTTGAGGCGCGCGTGGAACACAACGCGCCGTCGACCCGGGGCCTCAAACAGCTGTCAGTAATCTGACGGGGCCCCTCTTAGAGGTCCAAAGCCTACCGGGGTCGCGGGCCTGTCTTATCAGATAACTGTGACCCTGGAACGTAAAAGGCTAGTAAGTGTATTTTAGTCAGTACGAGCCTGACAGTACCTCTAGTCCCGCCCTGGGTGAGAGACGTCATTTGATAATTTGACCACGAAAAAAAAAATGACTATTTCTTTACTACTTTAATTAGTTAAACATTTGAACCTTGGAACTGAGAAGTTTCCCCATTTTCCACTAGTTGCAATTATCTATTCTTGCCTACCTACCTTCTATTAGGCTGGGCCAAACCAGTACTACTCGACTAAGCAATAATTACGAAAATAAACTTGCAAGAGATACTCTGTCAAACTATTTGAACGCCATAATATTAGAATCCAGATCACAACATAAATAAATTATTCATGTAAATGCGGCGGCCGACCAATCGGCTCGTAATGTGCTGTGACACTGTTGTCCAATGTTGGCGCATAATTTACGAAGCTATTTAGAATAAAGCATATTGTTAGAGGTTATGTCTGTTTGTTTGTGTGTTTGCAGCTATATATTTTTTATAAATTCACCTTTGAATTGCTGAAAAAATATGCTGTGATTTTACTTATATCTTAATTTCGCCGAGATCTATATTTTTAGGGTATTTTTGATCTATCTTTTTAGGGTATTTTATGAATTAATGCGAGCTCCCTGACTCTATAGCTCTTTGCCAATCTTCGCGGAAAACGGCGCCATTGCGTAACGATTAAGCTTAATAAAAAATAAATGTTCTAATTGTTCTTTAATAATATATATATTATCTCTATTAATGTTATTTTGACTTGAAAATTGTTTATTTAAGAGCGTGGGTTGTAAGAAAAGTGTCATTTGAGTCAATATGGCGTCATTAAACTTTTCCCGTAAATTTTCTATCTATTCTATCCTATCATCAGTCAGAAGACGTCCACAGATGAACAAAGGCCTTCCTCTTAGATCACCACACCTAGGTACCTATAGATTCTAGGTAAATATGTTGACACTAAAATCATTTTGCATGTGGTGTTTGCCTGTAGTTAGATTTAAGACATCAATACTTTTAAGTTCCTATCTGTATTATATCTGTAACAACTGTTGGTAAACCTAAACAAATAAATTCTTTATAAAGTATAGAACAGTTTTTTTTATAAATCAATGATAAACATGCTGATCGACGGCAGGCATCGTGAACTAAATTCGAGGAAAAAGTTACTGGTGAAGCCTAATTCAAAGATTTAAAAATGGCAATCTATGTTTCATAAGAGTGACTATTCGCTAAAAAACTAATATAAATAAAACACCATGTTTTCTATTCAGCTAGCACGCACTAACAAAAATCGTAATTAGGTCATTAAAATTCGTATTTTTTTTGCATCATGCCATTATCTACCACGAACTTAGTGTTGTAATTTTTTTTTATAGTCCTTTGTTATAATTTAAAAATTAAAGGCGTTAGGTACGGATAGCATAAAATCATGCTTGTAATCCCCCGAGGTTAAGGCAGTGGGTGTGCCGTCCGTACGTCCACAAATCTCCAGTTTTGTAAGTACTAGGGGAACAGTGTTTAAGACGGGAACGCGAGGTATGCAAACATAACACAAAACTAACGTAACGCAAGCGCCAACAAATGACGTCCTGATGGCGCTTGCGCTACGTTAGTGTTGTGTTAAGTATGCCTAAAGAGTGAATGTCCCCATTATACTATATAATACTATCCGACTTATATTTACAATTCAACTTTATTTCATGACCAATGCTCTCAAAACGATAAAGGAAAACATCGCAAGGAAACCGGTATGTCCTAGAACCAAAAATTCGAAGACATGTGACATTCAATTGACACTGCGCCGGCACGGCGTGAAGGATTATGGCCTAATCCCTCTCACAAAGAGGAGGGTTGTGTCCCAACTTTGTCTTTTTCTTTCTCTTCTTGTATGTTTTACGCCAAGCTTGGTATTAATAATAGTTATTATAAGTCCATAGTATTAACTAGGTTACATATTACACACTTTTTTATAATTTATCTTCCACTAAATTGTTTTGGTTTTTCTGTTGACATAATGTCTGCTGCGCCCGCGTCTCTGATTTGCCGGTGTTGCCAGTTTTAAGACAATTGCCCCATAGACAAGCGTTTACGTCGGGTGTTAAGTTAGTACATAGTTTATTTTATTTAAATTTTTTTTTATTACTGTATAACAAATAAAAAAAATGTGTACATATACATCTTGTATTGGGTTATTTATTTATTTATTTTATAACTACACATAGATACGTATCTGACCGTGACATCACTATGGTCCTATCAGAATACCAGCGCTGTGACAATTTTAAAAAATGTCGCAGCACATGCTGAGATAGGAGCCTTTTGGCCTCGCACAGGACTAAATTGTTTTTTTATTAGTTTTACCTTTTGTCGTTTTTCTTTTATATATTTTGTTTCCTTTGTTGTTTTTACTCATGTATTTTTTATTTTATTTTATCTGTCCTGTGTGTGTCAATAAATCTCTTTTCTTTCTTTCTTTCTTTCTTTCCAACAGTGGGAACATTTAGAGGCTGATGACGGTGATGATGATGATGATGATATAGGTAATATGGAACTAGCCTTTTGTAATGAATACGTCAGATATTTCGTTGACATAGCGTATGAGTGTGAAATAACTTAAGTAACTACTCTAGTACTAGTACCATGTCAAGTTTGTCTGTCTGTCCATTCGTCACACGAAATTACGTACTTAATCCAATTTAAAGCTATTAAAGCTCTACTAGAAGCACATCTAAGACACAGTGTGTATAATATTCTCGTATACATTTTGAATTTCAAAAATAATATTTTTTATTATATAATATGTAAAGACAGCAAGAAAACTACCTATTAAAAAAGGGTTTTGAGGTTTAAAAAAATGTGTTTATTAAAGTACTGTAACAAAATATTAAGTATGCTTAATTTTTTTAGGTAACTTATTTTAAGGCAGATTTCAGAGAGACATTAGAATTCAGGAAAGGTATAATTATACGGAATCCCAAAGCCTTAACCATTTTTTTTATTTCTGTCTTAACTAAACCTCAAAACCATCAAAGATTCGTACATTTTTTATAAGCACAGACAGGCGCAAAAACCAGTATATATCACGTGTTTTTACAAAACCAGTCGAGTTAATATGCCGCACATAACTCCATACTGGCTTCGCACGTCAAAGTGAACCATAACGCCTTGAGTTACAGTCGCATATGAGTGGGCAGAGAAAGTTGTAATAATTAAGTATCTTTCTAAGACAAAACTGGTGATGTTTATTTCTATTCAGTAGTTGTACCGCCATTCGTGCGAGATGTAGATTTTTGGCGTATATTTCACATAATATAAAATTAAATTACGTATGTCAATAAAAATTATATCATTTATGTCATCGCTGTATTGCGAAAGTTAAGTTGAAGTGATATTTGTGTGTTTAAATGTCAAAACAAAGGATTTCACCGTTTTTAAAACAAGTAAGTTTTAGTAACATTATTATTTTAAAACCGCCGAAAGAAATGGGGTTCTCAATTCGACATGTACATTTTATGGAAAATACTTAGGTGCACGGTGCACGTATTTTAACATTATTTGCGAAATTTTTATTTCATGTTTTTTCCTAAGTGATGATGTAAATAGTATTTATTGGAATAATAATTTAAGGTTGTTAAACAATTAACCTAGATTAAAATATTCGCATAATATGCAATTTCAATTTTTTTTTTATTAGAAGAATAAGCACGGCAAGGCATGTATAAAACGAAATTAAAATAGTATACAATTTTTTTTCCATTTCTTGTTAGGTTTAAATTTTATGCTAACGTGTGCTTAAAAATACTTTAAATATTAATTTTATTATTTATAGTTTTATTTGAAAAAGCAGCTTTAAACCAGTGTATAAAAAATTTTTTTTTGCCCCTATACTTTACATGCTGCCTTAAAAAAACACGCTGTATAATGACACATATGAAAAATTATCTTAAATATAATTTATTACATAATCTACATAAGAATAAATATTAGTCGCTTCGCTTTGAGTGGTGTGAAATTGATTGGTATAAAACATAATGGTGTATACAAAACTGATGAACATATAGGAATTGCAACATATATTTTAGATAGGCGCTGTGATTGCGTGAAACCTTAGAAATTGTGATTTGACCTGCATTGCTTTGTTACTATTCGCTATACTAGTTTTATATATATATGGTATGTGTATTTACTTAGGGTTTTGTTAAAGTTCACTGGTCAACGTATTCTTTTTTTTTAGCGTCGTTAAATCATCAAATGAGTCCTCCCACCCAGGGCAGAGTGTGCGGGACTGTCAGATTCGTACTGACCAGAATCAACGGTATCCTTCAATAGCCCTTTACGTTCCGGGGTCAGGGTAATTCGTGAGTCCCACGACCCCGGCTAACGGTCAACGTATACTTAACTATTATTGATATTATTTTACAAAAATGAAAGTTTTTTTTTTTGATTTGCCATAACACATACACAGACACCCAGATCCAAAAACAACTACTTGTAGATCATACAAATATTTGTTCCGTGCGGGGATCGAATCCGCGACTCTCGACTCTAGTGTAGTCTAAGTCTGAGGTGAAAGAAACAAAGCTCGCCCAAAAGAAACCTATTCACTCTTAGACCGTTCGTACACAAAGCGACGCAAGTCTCTGATACCCTACGACTTTGGTATCCAAGGAACTATCGCAATACAAATGTATAGCACCCTTATTAATAAACGCGAACTAAAGTTACGCCAAAGTTATGGAGTTTCTTGCCGGTTCTTCTCCATGGAATCGACCAACCCGAACCGAGCACCTGCTGTCGACGTTTTATAAGTGCCCTCATGGGCCTATGTGAAATAAAAACTTTTGATTTTGATTTTGTTATTAGTTAAAAAATGTATAGTTAATCTGAAGATTACCCTGGTTGTATCTTTAATTCACGTTTATTAATAAGGGTTATATAATAGAGTTTCGTTCACAGCACGCATCAATGGATATTAAAGCCCAATAATTAAAACAAAAATGCCCAATAATTAAAACTACAGCCTGTATAGTATTTGTAAAGGTTGATAACTCAATCTCGAACGAATTAAAACTAAGTTTTTATTAAGAAGTCGGGTAAGGTCAGTTACTTAGTCACGTTTTAGGCAGATATTCATTATAAACCGGTTTTCCATAGGTCAATGATAATTTACTTACAGGGTTTTGGAAATACCAAGAGATTATTGCAATTATGTTTTTTTTTTTTTTTTTTAATAAATATTCCACAACTGTCACACAACGCCATCTAGTCCCAAGCTAAGCAGAGCTTGTGTTATGGGTACTAGACAACTGATAAACATACTTATATATTTCTAAATACATGCATATTATAGATAAATTACACCCAGACACAGAACAAATGATCGTGCTCATCACACAAACATTTGTCCTGGGTGGGAAACGAACCCACGACCTCCGGCATAGCAGTCAGGGTCACTAACCACTAGGCCAACAGGCCTGTCGGTTTTTGTTGGGTATGTTTACATACCCTTACATAATGGCAAACGACATTGTTGCCATTGCGGGAGTGTCCTGGATGAGGCTGGTGCGAGACCGTGGAGCTTGGCACAAGCAAAGAGAGGCCTATACCCAGCAGTGGGTGAAGACGGGCTGTGGATGATGATGATGATGATGTTTACATTATACTAGCTGTTGCCAATGGTTTTTTTTTATCGTGGTAAAATCATCAAATGAGTCCTCCCAACCAGGGCAGGGCGGGAGGGACTGTCAGACTTGTACTGACTAAAATCCACGGTGTCCCTCACTAGCCCTTTACGTACCGGGGTCACGGTAATAGGTAAGTCCCGCGACCGCTGTTGCCAATGGTTTCAAAATTATGCTACGGGAACGTATTTTTTTTTAAATACTCGTAGATTGCCTCACTTCTTTCTATTATATTGCCTGATGATATCGGAATAAACGGTATCCTATGGTATATTCTAGACTACGAGTATAACCTATTACTGAGCTCGATTTCAGCAATATACGTTCAGCAGTTTTAACTAAGTAGATCGAGTCACAAAAATCCGTCCAACCTTTTGCATTTATAATAAAAATAAGGGTTTCATTATTTACAAAATAGATTGTTGTCAGATTGAATAACATATTCTATCTACATGAATACTAATTAGTTTTTATGTCCGTCACATCACATAACTGTTACAGGTCCAATTAAAAACCAGCTTTAGATTAGTTGTTGGCATTTTAATTAACTATAGCCTGTTTGGCGCAACCGTGAGACACACCTCTTTAAAATAAGTTTTTTTTATTGTTTTGGTTTCTGATAACAACCAAAGTAAGCTATCAACAACCTTATGTCAATATGAATAAAAAGCACTTCTCTATGAAGCCTATGCTATCCCACTGCTGGGCAATAGCCTCCACCAAGACATTCCAGGAGCTGTAGTCACGTGCCACCTACGCTATGACTCTACGATGTACTCTTCAAGAAGCTTGTATAGATTTTTCAACGTTGTGCTCCAGACCACACAGTCGAAATTCCATTGAAGACGAATGCCTCATCGTGGCCCGAAACTGTAAGTCTTCGTCACACCGCAGATTCAGCGCTGTCGCGGCGCTGATTCTTTAGAGATAAGTACTACAGGCCACCGTCTGGCCACCCCTTTCTTTGCAGGCCTAACCCATTCAATTGACTTTAGTTCACTCAGCACCAAATTTTCCGTGTCGCTGGCCTGTCTCATCGGGTCTGTGACCGTAGAACGCAAAGGGCTATTGAATGATCACCGTAGATTTTAAGTTAGTACAAGTCTGACAGTCTCTCCCGTCCCGCCCTGGGAGGACTCATTTGATGATTTTCATCATCATCATCATCATCTCAGACATAGGACGTCCACTGCTGAACATAGGCCTCCCCTTTAGATCTCCACATATACCAGTTGGAAGCGACCTGCATCCAGATTTTACCACGATAAAAAACGCCAAATATTTCCAGTTGGTACTCTAGTTTAGGATGGTTCTGTGGTGGAATAGACTATAAGACTCAAAAAAAAGGCCTAAAAATAAATTATAAAAAAATATTAGACCCGTATTTTTTCTTTTCTTACGCAAACCAAAATTGATGGAAATACTTAAAACGATTCTAAAAATCAGAACGTCACTCAGTCGCTATAATTTTATAGGCGTTATGACGTCACAAGCTTCTACTCCCGAATTTAGAATCCTTTTTTATCTTTGTCAATATTCATTGATATAAAAAACACGTTTTCTTTATTTTTTCAATATTCTAACAGACGACGGACTAAACATATTTTCAATTTATTTATGCAGGAAGCTACCCTATAGCACCCAAAAAAACTAATTAAACACCTTTGATTGCGAAAAACAGTTGCTTAATTAAAAAGCAGTGGTCTGGCATGCGGAAGTCTTCATTTTGACAAAAACTGTATGACAAGACCGTTTATATAAAATAAATGAACTCTGTCATGATGTCAAGTGTATCAAACGACAAAACAATGCGTCAAGTGGTTTTTATTAGTCGTTAATTAAAGTATTGCTAGTAGTTGTACACTCGACCGCACGTCACATTAACCTCGAGTTCTGTTACTACGTACGCATGTACGTAGTACAGAATTTTAATAGATCACTAATTTTTTAGGGTACCGGAAAACTATTACTTATTCCCCGCTGTCCGTTCGTCTGTCACCAGGCTGTATCTCAAAAACCACGAAAGTTTGTTTTTTTACAGATGATGAAAGTAACAACAACAATAACAACAATTATTTTTTTTAAAGACTCGTCAAATAATAACTACTAAACCAAACCAAACCAAATAAAAATTGTATGGGACTAAATGGCAAGTATACTGCATCGAATAAAAAAGTAGTCAAAAAAATCGGATCAGAAACCTCGTAGTAATCGGTGTACATAGGTACTTAAAAAAAAAACAGAAAAGGAATTAAAAACCGCCTCCTTTTTAAATTCGTTTAATAATAAATGGTACGGAACCGTTAATGAACGAGTCCTACACACACTTAGCTGGGTTTTACCACTAATGTGCGGTCTACAGACTCACAATAATGTAATTATGATACAGTATAATGAAGATATAATTATAATATACATTTTCTATCTGCTATTATTGACTACAACCTACTGGCATATTACACCTCTGCAAGTTAATTTAGAATGCGAGTTTGCAGGCGTAGCTCGCATGGGGTCTACTCTCTTAGTCCGTCAACGAAAACACAGGCCCGTACGAAAGTAACTCGAAACTCTTGAGTGAACCCTAATCCCTATTAGTCCAAAATTCAATAGTTCTGACATCACATCGGTCAGGACAACTGTCCAATAATGTTGTCACTAATTATTTGTTCGTATCACTAACTAATCTTTGTCCGTAAGTTGTAAGAAGGTATAGCCCGAAACTAAGACCAAAGCAACGGGTTTTGTGCTTAGGTAGTAGTACCCCTGGCCAAGGTCAATGCTTGAGCAATGGCGTCTTGGAACCTTTAGGGCAACAGGGTGGATTTTAGCTGGTAAGAATCTTAACTGACCTTTACGCTTCATCCAAAGCGAGATAACTCATTTGATGAATTTATCACCATAACCTAAAAAACTAAAATAATAAATACCATACCTAGAGTTTTAAATAAAGATACTCGTATACCTACAGTTAACCTCAATGAGATGCAATGACCGACAAGAATTAATTTGATTATATACAATTGGTGTTTCATTATAACGTTTTGAAGTGTTGCTACAAACGAGTACCATATACAAATTGGATACAATATAATATTATAGGAATTTCAAAGATAAATTTACTATTTTTAGGGTACCGGTGTTCTAAAGAAATAAACGGAACCCTTATATGATCACTTTATTATCCGTCTGGGTAAGGGCTTTTTATCAGGAACGCATGGAGGTATCGCGCAATTAATAAATATCAAATACTCTATCTCTTGAAAACTACCATTTATGCCTCATATTATTTTAACGCTCACGATGTAATCAAAACCTATAGGGTACTTCACGTGTACCTAGAATCATGAAATTTTGCAAAAAGTAAAACCTTGTAGCACTAAATTAAGTCCGAACGGCAATTTATAGCTATACCACAGACTATACGCTAATATAATCACAGAATACTACAAATGTAAGTTTGTAATGATTTGTTTCTGCTATATAAACAAATGTGTTGGCAGGCCTGTTGGTCTAGTGGTTAGTGACCCTGACTGCTATGCCGGAGGTCGTGGGTTCGATTCCCACCCAGGACAAATGTTTGTGTGATGAGCACGATCATTTGTTCTGTGTCTGGGTGTAATTTATCTATAATATGTATGTATTTAGAAATATATAAGTATGTTTATCAGTTGTCTAGTACCCATAACACAAGCTCTGCTTAGCTTGGGACTAGATAGCGTTGTGTGATAGTTGTGGAATATTTATATTATTTTATAGTTCATCATCATCATATAAGCCCGGGATCACCCACTGCTGGGTATAGGCCTCTCCCTTTTATGCCATATAGCTCTCGGTTCTGTGCTTCTCTTATCTAACTATTCCCCGCGATCTTGACAATATCTAATAGTTTGTAGTTCAATTTACACAAAGTTAGTGCACTCTCCTGCAAATTAATTTTGTCAACCTTTATTTATTATGTTAGTTAAGTTTATTGATTACTAGCTTCCGCCCGCGACTCCGTCCGCGCGGATGTCGGTCTTCGCGTGGATGGTTTATTTCTCCATTTTGAGTAACTCTGACAATGACATCTTATAAATATCTATTGGACCCAAATACGGCTAAGCCTATAATAATTAAGGAGATCGCGGTTCTACAGAACAACGTCTATGAATAAAACTGAAAAATAAGTTTTTTTTTATTTATCCAGAATAAAAAGTATCCCATTTTATGCCTAGGATAATAAGGTATAATTATACCAAGTTTCATCGAAATCGAACCGTTAGTTTTCACGTGATGCCTGCATATACAGACAGACAGACAGACAGAGAGACAAAAATTTTTTTAATCACATATTTGGGTTTGGTATCGATCCAGCAACACCCCCCGCTATTTATTTTTTCAATATTTTCAATGTACAGAATTGACCCTTCTACAGATTTATTATATGTGATTTTCAACTACGGAACCCGTCATTGTGCGTGGTTCGAATCGGACTTGGCCTTTATTTTCAACTAACACAACACAAATTTTATTTCGGAATCTTTTTATACCCTTTATAAACTTTTACTTGTCTTTTCCAGTGCTTCGTGTCAGCAACAGTATCGTTCACCACAATCGGGCACGGCTCTGTGGTGGGCTTCCCCGCGATCCTGCTGCCCCAGGTTAAGGAACCTGGCTCCCACATCACCCTCACTGAGGATCAAGGATCATGGATTGGTAAGTTAACCTCTCTATTGTGGACAATTTCTTAAACCACGAACCAACCATTTCCTAACTTATTCGTACAAATTTTTCAATAAACAAAATAGCGAAACGTTTTATTGCATTTCAATGTAAATTAAATACATAATTAAGGCTCATACTACGTCTCATTCAGTATTCTTTTTTTACATGCATGCTATGATTATCTGGGAAAAGATTAAAAGGTCAATCACGTATTCATGTATCAGATCAACAATAGGAAAAAAATGTTACATAAAGTGAACTGGTTATATTAATTGAGATATAAGCGAAATAGTATCGCGTGAGAACTTTTGTGTTTAGTGATCAGAGGTGGGAACGCGCAAAAAATTCTCTAATTAGGTTTCATTTTAAACATTTTTTTTACACGTTTACTCAAAAAATGAATACTATCAATGAGCACAGTGTACAACTCTTGTATCACTAACATCGCAGTCTCAATTTTGACTACTTAATAAGATGGCCACACGCAATCAATCGCCATACCACCAATTCCCACTTAGCGCTTTCAATCATCCTTCATAATGCGCAGAATAAAAAAAATGGAACTCATCACCTACATCTATGTTCCTGAACGTATACAACCCGAACCTCTTCAAAGTAAGATTGAAAAAGATTCTTCTAGGTGAGCTTACTCCATCGAACACTTTGTCTGTCGCCTCTGACCTAGACTAAAGGAGTACAGAGCAAACTTTAATAAATAATAATATTTAGCTGGCTTCCATAGCACGCAGCTGAATACAAATACGTATATTAAATGGAACAACTGCCTATATCTGAATATCTGACTCGTTCACTCGTCGTTCGTCGTTACTTAGTTCAGGGGGTCTACTTTCTAAATTCGTGAACGAAGACACGGGTATGCATATGGATGTTCGAAAGATGGGGACGTATAATACCGCCACGACTGAAGTCATTTTGACGCGGCGCTAGTGTATGTCATTACAACAAATTGCATTAAAATAATGTAGTACCACGAATTTCCCGCAGGTCCCCTGAGTGGTGGCGCGGGCTCTAAAGGCGCTCCCTCACCGGGAGCATTCGCGTGTTATCTAACATTATAGATTCGACTTTGCGCATTAGATTTTAATCTTACGTCCCTGACTGACGAGCATTCTTGTACATTTAGTATAGATTTGATACAAGGTGCGCACTGTAATGCTCGATTTTCCTCCCTCACTGATGAAACGCTCGAATCTGTAACGTTACATTACAGGTAAATGCTCGCGGTGAGGAAGCACCTTTAGGAGTTTTCTGTCAAATCGTAATATCATTAATTCTTATTGCGGACTCGATGTCACAGGGCGTAGAAAACGTCCGTTGCTAAGACCGAACCAATGGTTTCGTGCTTTGAGATTAGACCCCCAGACTCAACCATATCTAAATAGAATTTTGTTCCGAAGTTGTTTCCGACAAATTGGATAAGGAAGCCGAAAGACGAGATGTTGTGACGCAACTTGGAGGCCGGCTCTATCCAGACAGTGCTATAAGCTGACTTAATTGATTGCCTAATAAGCGTTCAAGATCACAATATTATAAAGCGAGCCATATTCCATACTGTTGTAATGTGCTCGTGAATATACAAAGCACGTTACTTGTGTAACTTATGTGTAGAAAAAAACTATTCACAAGGTTTATATTTAAATACTAGCTGTGCCCCCGCGGCTTATCGCTTGTTTCTAAAATAAACCTACTCTACCTTACACTACCCTATTTTTTTTATCGTATGATCCTTCTCCTCACAGTGACGAAGACAACAAAAAAAGAATTGGCCAAATTGGTGCAGGCGTTGTTGAGTTATGCGCTTACCAACACGTTAGCGATTCATTTTTATTATATAAGAATTTTTATTATTTATATAGAATTTTTATTATTATATAGAATTTTTATTACTGACAACCCATAAAAAACAACTTCTAAATTTTCTACTTTTAAGTTGAGAGACAAAAGATGGTCAGATCGATTACTTTAAAGAGTAATCGGTTTAGTCCATGTTCGACCCCTCTTCTTTACCCCTGTCTACATGGAACCCCTAAATATTGTCCACATTTAACCCCTGAGGCATTGAACAAATCAGCCTGTATGATTTGGGTGATGATTTGGTTGTTTGGAAGATAAGCCACCTTACCGTACCGATATGTTGTTTCTAAGTTCCATCCGTAATGGGCAAGGCTTCTCTGTCAACTGGCGCTGGTTGGTAATGTTATCTTTCCTTTGTTTTGACTTGTCGAGACATTGACTACTTGAGATTGAAGAATTATACCTAACTTTTTCATAAAAAAATCTATTCTCATTTCAGCGTCAGTAACGGCGATCACGTTGCTTCTGGGCAGCTTCATGGCGCCGCCTATCATGGGGAAGCTGGGCAGGAAGATCGCACACTTCGTGGTCATCGCCAACATCCTCGTTGGATGGACCGTCATACTCTTGTCCAAGAGTTTCACAGTAAGTGTATTAGGGAAACCTACTTTTACACTAATTGTAATGTGTTTCGAAAATGAAGTCTTTGGCTCAATTCAGTCAATTCTTAGGCATAGCCGATTGATGAGGTTTCGATTAGAATTTCTCAGTATCAGCAAAGGAAGTTGGTATTGTGCATCGGTTCATAATATCGATTATTGACAATACTCTTACTAATCTACTTAACTATTCATACATTATTTTATATTCCAGGCGATGGTCCTAGGAAGAGTAGTCCACGGCATGTCCTTCGGCCTGATGCTGCCTCTACGCTCCGTCCTCCTCGGAGAATACACCAGCCCGAAAAACAGAGGCGCCTTCCTCACGATGGTGTCCGTGGCCCAGGCCTTCGGGATCCTGCTGGTCCACCTCATAGGGTCCCTTGTCTCTTGGCAGAAGACTATTCTAATCCTCCTCGCATTTCCTCTAACCAGCCTTCTCATGACTTTCTTCACCCCTGAATCTCCTAGCTGGCTTGCAGCTAGAGGGAGGTATGATGACTGCAGGAGGACCTTCCGATGGCTTAGAGGAGATGGAGAAGAGGAAGAATTAGAAGAGATGATCAGAGCTAGGTGTGAAACGAAGCGAGCCCCAATTTCCAACTGCAAAGATCTGATGGAGCTCTTCAAAAAGAAGGAGTTTTATAAACCGATAGTGATAATGATACACAGTTACTTGATGGGAGAATTTTCTGGCGGAGCCCTCATGTCTTGTTATTCCACGACCGTAATCGCTCAACTGGCTGGTCCAGGAGTAGATGCTCACGTATGGATGATAGCTCTGGATGCTCAGAGGAATATATCCAACATTATAGCAGTGTATGTAGTTAACAAGGTGAAACGTAGAACGATGTTCATGGCAACTGGAGGTCTTTGTATCCTGAGTAACATAGCCATTGCATGCTACGTTTATGGCAAAATCCAGGGGTGGATGACGTACACAGCAGTCTGGCTGCCTATCTTACTGATCAACATACAATTCTTCACTGTAGCTGTTGGAATGGTTTGTCTTCCTTATGTCATTGCTGGTGAGATCTTCCCTCTGGAGTATCGAAGCGTTGGGGGCAGCATCAGCATTATCTCAATAGCCTCTGGATATTTCCTGGTCACGAAAACTTTCCCAGCAATGCTGAACACCATAGGTCTTCATGGATCTTATGCTGTGTATGCAGCCGCCATGTCATATAACCTGTGCATCGTCTGGTGGTTACTCCCGGAGACCAAAGGTAGGACTCTGCAGCAGATTGAGGACCATTTCAGAGGGAAGCCTTTGGTTGCTGAAGAGTTGGAAGTGAGGCAGAGTTTGAAGGATAAAGAAAAGGTGGACGTTGAAAAATCTAAAGTTGACAGCTGATAGATCTGAAATTAGAATCTTTTGTGAGCTCTCTGTGATTTTAAGATAATAGTAATATGTTTTATTGTCACCAAAACTTAGGGTATTGTATTGCATTATCTGCTTAAAAGTTTAAATAATTCCGAGGACTGGGAGGACTCATTTGATAATTTTACCACGAAAAAAAAATAAAAGTCTTGCACGCGTAGAATGACCAATTCGATCTCTATTGTACCACGAAATAATAATCTAATAAGAATAGACAAAGTAACGTTGTTACGTCTATGCGATTCGACATATTCTACCCGATTATGGCACGACCATCAAATAACAGAAGAAAAGAAGAATTTTGTACATTGTAAACTTAATGCTTATGTCGGTAGAAATCTTTCTACATTCTGTCATTTTGTCTTTTTTTCTGTACAATATCGGTACAAAATGCCTTGAAGCCAGGGTTACTAGAATGAAACGCAGTATCTCAGAGCGAGACAATTTTATTCTGATAAACCTAGCTTTAGATAATTTGCTTTATTTCTAAATTAAACACTTTAGTCCACAAAACCCGTTTCTACAGTGTCATGTTGCGCATATTGATTAATTATTTATTAAGACTCGTTTGTCAAATATCAAACAGTATGATTGTGAATAACAGGTAATGCATTGATAATATATAATCGTATAGGCCATAGGAATTAGATATTAAGCGGCCAATTGTAATTATGTATTAAAATTATCTTTGTAAGTATTTAAGTACTTAATAGATACTTTTTTGTAATTTCTTTTTGATAATAAATGTGATATTGTTGTACAAAATATTTAGTAATAAAACATTTTGTATTACCTTCCTTATTTATGTTTATCGGAAAATCGACAAAGTACGGGAACAGTGTATAAAACACATACACTACTTTAGTTTAGGCATACTTAACACAACACTAACGTAGCGCAAGCGCCATCAGGTCGTCAATTGTAAGCGACCATTAACAAAATGGCGTCCTGTTGGCGCTTGCGCTACGTAAGTATTGTGTTAAGATTGCCTTAAGTGTGTGATTTCCCATCATACCTCGGGTCGCCGACTATACACTGTTCCCCTATAGGTAAAATTGTATTAGAATTACACAATAGTAGATACTTAATAATTTATCTACATTTTTCACGGGAATAGACAGAAGTCACAACCCCATCTGCTAAGATTCTGATATGTACATACTCCTTTCACATACTCTTTTAATTTATAATTACACATTATCAGAAAATTCCTTCCTGCCTTCTGCTACGATCAACCTTTCAAGTTATGTATTTAAACTGTTGTACAAAATCGTATCCTAAAATAATACGAACGTGAGTTTTGTTTGTTTATTACACTTTCAAAACTAATCCGCTGGACCGATTATGATTAAACATGACAGACTATAGAGGGGTAGGAATTGAAAGAAGCCACGGGCAAAAGCTATCTAAATTTCAGTCATCTTAAAAAGTACGTATACCTAAAAAAAAACTATTTATACGTCTGCGAGTTAAGTCAGTATCTAGTTTAAACGACACGATGTTACAAAATGTTACCTGATCCTTATACATAATTATTATTGTCCAAGATTATGCACTGAACCGGTTTTTCCTCGTATGATGCAATACCTCCTACTTTCTGTGTCAATGTGAACTTACTAGATTGTACATCAGAGGTCACGCAAGAAAATTACAACATAGCTGCCTGAGGAACGTGTAAAAATTGATCACAAATTAGTCTTCTTTTTCTTTCGTCTTTTAGGAAACACAGCTAAAGCCCGATGTGAACTTTGGGAAAAACTGTGTCACCCTCCCTCCTACTACTTACCACCAAGAGAACATCTTCCTGCAGGATCGAATCTTCCATGGTCCACCTGGAAATCCCTGAATCGCCTCCGGACCCAGGTGTGAAGATGTAACTCCAACCTGCTAAAGTGGGGCTATCGCATTGGAATGACAGCGGGATGCGGATGTGGAGCTGCACCACAAACCATGCTTCACCTCCTATCTTGCCCTCTTAGCCCAAAAACATGCAGCCAAATAGATCTCTTCGCTGCTACCGACAACGCGGTGTAAATGGCGTAGTTTTGGGCCAGTAAAATATAAATACCGCCGTGTCAGCGCCACGAAGAAGAAGAAAGGAACTATGCCGTTGACGGTTGAAGTGCCTTTAAAGCTGCCAGCAATCTCATGGGATTCCCAAAAGGGCTAAAGCCTGCGGGGTCCCATATAAAAATAATAATGATAAGAAATAATGCCGCTAAGTTGTTTTTTTTTAAATCTCATCCTCTAAACGTCAAGTTTTGACTGTGACAGGCAAAACTACGTCAATCGTAATGTCATTCGCAAATTTAAATAATCATTTTATCGTAAATTTTATTAAAAGTTGTTTAGCTGTTTTCGGGGTCGCTGATGATGAAAATAAGGATATAGATTCCAATACAAGATGAACTCGACCATTATGTCTTTACTCCATATTTCTTTAATGGTTTCGACTGAAAATGGCGGGAGGAAAGAGTAGATTTTCACCGTTCTTGAAACAAGTAAGTAAGATATTTATTTATAATTTAATAAGAGAAGAAATGATCAGAGGTTGCGATTGCGAGTCCTACGTCAATTGGTAGTCTTTGGCTGTAATGATGACAGTCCAGACCTGTAACTGCGACAAGCGGGCGCGCTCGACGGTCACCAGTGCCAATCACCCACGACAGGCACCACGACAGGTACCCGCAACAAACAGCTGCAACAGGTACCTGGAACATGCACCCATTGCGTGTCAACCTACGCGTATAAGAACATAACAAACCCCGTAGCGGCAATCAATTTATTTTAATCACGCAGTCTCGCTGTCCAATGACTATAAATAAATAAGCTCATGCTTTAATGTTATCGGTCAACACGGGGTCGCGGGCGTCCGGCAAGACTCCGCCATAGCCCCCGTGCATTGGACTGCTTAAAATTTCAAACCTCAGTCTATTGTTTCAGTGCTTCGTGACGACAGCGGTAGGCATGAACCTGGTCGGGCATGGCGCTGTGATGGGATTCTCCTCAGTCCTGCTGCCTCAACTACATGAGCCAGATTCTGGTATACAAACCAGCACGGAAGCTGACTCTTGGATAGGTAAAGCTTTCCCTATTCAATCTACCTCCTAATCTGATGCATATTTTATGTTTATAACTGTAAAGGTACCGATCATGCCAGACACAGTGGCGTAGCTAGGCGGGGGCGAAGCAGACCCTAATCCCTGGCCTCGCACTTAATGGAGCCCCGCGCCCAAGGAAAATAAAAACATTCTTTACAATGGCGTTTACAAGTTTGTCAATATTATGACCTACATAATTATAATGTATACTTGATTGTCTGATGAGTGGAAACTGAAAGAGCCTAAGAGGCCTCGCAAAGCGGATGTCACCGACGATCACATTTAGGTCTAGCGCTTTCGCTAGTTTACGCGAGGTCCCCTTGTTACAAGATGACTTTGTTACGTTATATTTCTAACAGAACACTGAAAGAGGCTTCGCAAAGCTGATGTCGCTGACAATCACATTTGGTGTAATAGATAACTTGTGGGAACCAATCCATCTTACAACAAGAGGGCCTCGCGCGAACAGCGGTGGCAAGCCATATCTTTTGTCCTGAAAGAAAAAGGCCTCGCAGATGCATCTTGCTAGCTCTTAGATTCGGTCTCGTTACGCCACTGACCAGACACGCCCAATTAGTGATGATCCCAATAAAATGGTACAGATATCTAGGGACTCGCGGCCACGCGGGCGGCGAGTAATAGGCGACTCGCTGTCCGACCATGAACCATGCCCGAGTCGACGGCGCGTTGTGTTCGCCTCAAAGAGTGTTAGCACAATGACGGGGCCCCCTCTAGAGGGCCAAAGCCTGCCGGGGTCGCGGGACTTACGAATACCGTGATTCCGGAACGTAAAGGGCTATTGAAGGACACCGTGGACTTTAGTCAGTACAAGTCTGATAGTCCCTCCTGCTCTGCTCGGTGTGGGAGGACTCACACTCAAAAGATATGTAGGAACTGCACTGCTGCGCAGCAGTGTTGACGAGCTCAGGTGTTGTTGTTGAACAACTGTTGTGGGGTTTTTAAGTCATAAGAACTCATATTGCTATGGATTTGTTATTAGTTATCCATTTGCGTCTTAGAAAGCGGGTAGGTAAATGTTAATGGCACTTTAGGTTTATGGGGCAATACTTACCTTAGTCTTTTTTCCTACTGTAGTTCCCCATTCAACAACAATTTGAATAGCTCTGCATTGTTGAAACTGGCTTCACAACATTACGACTGTATTGCATAGATGTGTCGCAAATATTCTTCCATACGTATAAGTCAAGTTTAAGCACAGTTCTACAGTATGTGTTCAATACTTCAGCGTCAGCGGTGGGTACAACCCTGCTCATCGGCGTCTTCATGACCACTCCCATCATGAGCCACTATGGACGCAAGATAGCCCATTACGCAGTCAGCGCGTCTGCTCTCCTAGGATGGTTGATCACACTCTTCGCCACTTGTGTGGAGGTAAAAACATCCGCTTTCCTAAAAATGAGAAAGAGAGACAAGTAATTTCGTTAAATAAGTCGCCTTTAGCGGTGAAGCTTGTCTTTTAACTTAGTAAAAGTCCTAAGCCCGGATTCCATTAGAGACGATACCACGGTAGAGGATACCACACAAAGAATTTCGTTATTTACACTTTTAGAGGTGGTCACTCAAATTGCGTCAGGAAAATATACTTATGTTATTCTTATCACCTTTGTGTGATATCTAAGGCAACTCTTCAACAACTTATTCCCATATTATTCATCTATTTCTTAAATTATTTAAGTTAATACCTAAAGAACACTTTCAGGTGATTCTCGTCGGAAGAATCATAAGCGGCCTATCGTTCGGCATGATGCTGCCTCTACGCTCCGTCCTCATCGGTGAATACACCAGCCCAAAGAATAGAGGAGCATTCCTCACCACCATCGCCCTCACACAGGGCGTTGGCATCTTCTTCGTTCATCTCGTAGGATCCTTCCTGAACTGGCGATTAACTGTTATCGCCTGCCTCTTCCTCCATTTCATCAGTCTAGTCATGACACTGTTCACGCCTGAGTCTCCAAGCTGGTTGGCCGCAAAAGGAAAGTATGATGAATGTAGGAAAGTCTTCCACTGGTTAAGAGGTGATGAGGAAGAGCGAGAATTAGAAGCCATGATCAAAGCAAAGATGAAGTTCGACGAGACTCATAAGAAGTTAAAATTAATGGAGATTATGCATAAGAAAGCGTTTTATAAGCCAATTATTCTGATGTTCCATACGTATGCCTTAGGGCCATTGTCAGGAGCAGTCAGCATTGCTGCTTACGCCACAACTCTCATAGAACTCATCATGAACCCTGACGTGAATGTTGATGCCTGGATGTTAGGCTTTGATACCCACAGAATAGTCATGAACACCGTAGCAATTTTAATCATACACCAGTTTAGAAGAAGAACTGTGATGTTTGCTATAGGAGGACTCAGCGTGGCTGTTCATTTAGCGATAGCTGCGTACGTCTACTTGAAAAACCAGGGCATATTGAGTCAAGAAGCTATCTGGATTCCAGGTATACTGCTGAATGCGCAAGTCTTCACAATTTCCGTGGGCATGGTGCCCCTGCCAAACATTATAGCTGGAGAAGTATTTCCTTTAGAGTATAGAAGCTTAGCTGGCAGCATAAGCTTAACCGGCGTAGCTGGCACATTATTCCTGGTCCTCAAAACCTTTCCTGGACTGGTAGCTATTGTGGGTATCACTGGATCCTACTGTGTGTATGCTGCGTTATTAACCTACTGTTTGATTGTGATATGGTTTATTTTGCCGGAAACCAAGGACAGGACTCTGCAAGAGATTGAGGATGAGTACACAGGAGTAGCGGCAGTTGAGGAAAGGAGGCAGTCACTAAAGGCTAATGGGGAGAATGGGAAAGTAGCGACTTAGGTTACCGCAGGGCTGAGTTTATGGAACCACATAGCTTTTAAGTGGAAATAACTATTCCAATTAAAATTTTACAAAACAAAGGCTTTATTTTTGTTGTAAATTCCTTGATGAAGATTTCAGTTCTTAAGCAATATAAGACTAAGCTCGTTGTAGGAACTCTTGGAAGTTATTGAATGCGCTAAACCAGTCAGTTTTGGACTGCCTCAATGTCATATAGACACGCTCAGAAGAAGCCATAACCAGTAGCAACACGAATACTGAACGATTAGTATCCGTGTTGATATTTGCGTATGTTTATGAAACAAATTTCACTTTCTGTAACACTACTGCATTCAGTTTGTTGTTTGTGTTAAACTTAATTTTATCATGTTTGATACCGAAGCTAGATCAGATAATTGCCAATATTTTATGTGTAGATAGCATGAGACTCTGCAAGCATTAGCATTGTTACAAGTCAAAATATCGAGAGGCATGAGTAGGTTTTCTCCGTTTTTGAAACCGGTTAGTAAGATTTTCTTTACTGAGCAAGATCTTAAACTCCTTTTCGCCAATTTTAGGGGATTACTTTCATTCATTCTAAAGGCGGCTAAATACTACTATCATTTGGTAATTGAGATAACTCCGTTTTATCAGTTCACATGTTTTAGTAGTGTTATTCTTATCAGTTGCTTGTTTTTTATCGATTTGTAAGCAAATAGAGTAACAACCGGAATATTGCACAAATGAAAACGAATTTTCGGTTCAGAAATCAAACAGGAGTTACCAATATAGCTTACAGAGTTAGCAAACTGAAGTGGCAGTGAGCTGGCCATGTTTGTTGAAGGACCGATGGCCGGTGGAGCAGACGAATCCTGGAGTGGAGACCGCGAATCAGCAAGCGTAATGTGGGACCCCCCTCGATAGACAAACAACCTTAAGTAAGAAATAAGTGGGACAGACTGGATGCGGAAGGCAGAGGACAGGACAGAAAGAACTGGCGCAGCCCGGAGCAGGCCTATGTCCAGCGGTGGACTGCGATCAAAGATTGAATCAAGCAGGATTTTGAAAATTAGGTAGGTAGTTGTTTCCCAAAAAAATATGTTGCATTCATCTGAATCGACAGGCATTATTATCAGATTTTGTCTTGTGTCGGCTCGTGGGTGCGTTTGCCAATATTTAAAAACACCCAGACCAGGAACAACAACCTTACTTGAAATAATTATTCCGTGTGGATATCGAACTGTGCGCTAACCGAACCAACTGCCGTTTAATACTCGTAGTAGACGGTCAAGTCAATCTCTTGCAGTGTTTCGTGACATCAGCGGTGGGCATCAACCTGATCGGCCATGGTGCCGTGGTGGGATTCTCCGCGTTACTACTGCCTCAGCTGCATCACCCTGACTCTGGTATACTCACCTGCAAGGAAGCCGACTCTTGGTCCTCAAAACGTTTCCTAGTCTGTGTGGAAAAAACTAGTCTATTTGAGTTTTGAGTACAATGTTTTAAACCAGGGGGGAAAAGAAACTAGTCTAATCAGTCTAATTGAGTTTTAACAAATAAAGTGTGAATTTTGTTATAAACAAATGTTGTTCTTTTTTATTTTTCTCTATTGTTTGAAAAATAAATACCACCTCATCAGCTTGTGCGCTAACTGAATCTAAGCATTTGGTATGTGTGATGAGGTTGCAAACCTAGACAAAAACTAGAAAATGGTAGTCACGCAATCCTTGCCCGCGAAGGATGCACTTCAGTTCATAATTTTTGATGCAAGTCAGCTTAAAGGCTACCGTGGTAGACGCTGTTTCTCATTCTCTTAGACTTAATCCAACTTTCTTCTTGGCTCGTCGTTTCTCAGCGAGAATGTATTGTCACCTTTCAGGAACAATAATTCGATTGTTGACAATCGAAATCATTTGACTAAGCCCTCCATAAGAGCACTATCAGCCATTCATCGTTACATTGATCTAATAAGCTCGAGATAACAGACTTTTAGGCGGCTGATAATAGGAGTGATTGTCCTACTTAATCCAGCTTACAGAACAACAGTGGATCGTTGTTTGTCTGAATGAATCACTTTGTCAATCAATGATTATTTGCTAGAAAAACATTGTGACAAAACAGAATTGTCCAAGCAAAAAAAATCGTAGATTCTAAGCAAAGCTGCTGAGTGAATGTTTATGATTACGACCGTACTCCCTGTTATAGTAAGGTTGCCAGGGTCAGGGTCCCACCTATGAGGACTAGGTTTCCTGATGACATTCTTATTCCTCGTCTTTCTTTTCCTTTTTGTGCATTTTTTTGTGTGACCATGTGGCCGGGGCACAACTTTTTTGTTTTGTTTTAGTTGGTGAAATGAAATGTGTCCTCCCGCCCTGGATGAAGGGGAACGGTCTGTGAGAATCTTACTGCAGTTGCGCTTTGCATTCCAGAGCCCTTTTAAGACATCTCTATAGGCATCTTCCAAAAGTCTTCATCACGCCTCTTTGACGTCATCACCCACCGGTTACCACGACACAGCACCCGACGGCCGCGTGGACCACAAGGCATCACTGTCGCGATATCTGCAGATAAACGTCAATAGTATCGCTTGTGCCGTTGTTGTAAACGATATCGCGTGCTCAAATAAGGCTGGGGCTACAAGGGCGGGTTTCGAGTTTCAAAGAAGTTTTTGGTGAAGAAAAAGGTTTTTTGGTTAATTTTGCACTAAAATTGGAAGAATTTGGGTTACGAACTGAGAGACAATTGTGTAACACAGAATATAGCTTTCTTTAACGATTTATCTTCATTTATTGTATTTTTACGGAATAGTATTTTTCTATTTGTGTCACGAAGTTCTACTACTTATTTCAAAGTTCTGTTACATAACTCTATAGTCAAAGAATTCATTTGGTTCACTGACTATACATTCATTTTTCCATCATTTGGCTTACATCTAATTACTTTGACAGTGTGTCATATATTTTTATAGGCACAATCATACGAATATAAAGATACACCATACAAATACCTAAATTGCCTTTAAAACAAAATAAAAGACTAGATAAACGAGGTAACTATGTAATTTATACCATCGTAAAAAAATACGCCAATTTGCACTCAGACCGGGCCTAACCCACATTATGTAATTAATCTGTGCCCACACTGAATTCACAATATTATATTTAGGTATATAGACAATACAGGTTATAAACTGTATAAACTGGATTGTCTTTATATTCCAGTTGTATGATCCAATGAGACTTCTACCTATCTACACGGGCAGAGTTCGGGTGTAAGGCTAGTCTAAACATATAAGACAACAGCAATGACTAATTAATAAAGATTTTGGCACGCGTGCAAATATTGAAGTGGATTCAATCAACCCAGCAACGAGCAATTTAATGATATAAGACTCACTATCGAAATTAGTTTTAATATCTGAATTCAGTGATACAATATCGATCCATTATCGAATTTATCATAATCTAAAACGATTTTCGACAAAAAAAAACCGTTAGTGGAAAAGTGAAATTGTGCCAATGCGGATCTGGCCTTAGATACCGATACTTCCATATAATACTTTTGCAGTGCAGTTAAAATGATAAACATACTTTATTTCATATTTTATTGTCATTGTCATAAACATGGAACTTGTAATCGGATAATACGAGTGCTTTGTTCTAATAGCTGTTTTTAAGCAAAACCTCTTAAAAATGTACTGATATTTTTTTTGTGATACTAATTTTAATGTTAAATTAGTGTTTTTTTTAAGTTAACGGCAATTTTAGTTTAATGTGTTTTTTTTAATGGGACTGTGTTGAAAGTGATCTTATAAAATGGGAAAGAAAGGACTGTCACCGTTTTGGAGACAAGTAAGTTTTTCATTTTTTTATAAATATTGAAACTACAAAACGTGTCGATTCTAACACCTACACAAGTGTAGTCATTGAAATAATATTTCATACGTGAGAAATATAAAATTAATAAGAAAAAAATATTGGGGCCAATGAATGTAACCTACCTATCTAGTATTTAAACAAAAGAAAGTTAAATGGCATATACAACCACAAAATCAGGCAAACAATCATTATTAATGTTGCTTAAAAATAAGTGTACTAAATACTTGAAAGTGTGAAGGTGTAAACTCTTCGTGGACCGCATGCTAGACTCAGGACAGTCTACCCAGTCCACATACAGACCGGCTGACTGGATAACATTTTTTGGAAAGAAGAGAAATTACTTATGTACCAGATTTTTCGACTTTTAGTCGTTTTTAAAGTTGAAAATCCAACAACTTTAAACAATGTTTTGGGGGTTCCTTTAGATCATTCCTAATGTTAAAGAAAAGCAGTCATTAGTTCTCCTCTACTCCTAGTAGGCACTAACAGCGCTCCTTGCTTCTTTAGTGCTTCGTGACGGCGGCAGTGGGCAGCAACATCATTGGGCACGGCTGCGTGATCGGCTTCCCTGCCATCTTACTGCCGCAACTCCTCGTACCCAACTCTATGATCCCCATGAGCAGTACTGCTGCGTCATGGTTAGGTAAGACTTAACCAACTGCTGACCTACTTAAATCTGCCTTTAACTATTTCTAGGACTTTGAAATTGGCTATTAGACTGAAAAATTCTAATCAATTCAATCCGTCAGTTAGATAATCAAAAAATACCTATTTGACCCGTATTTTTGCTTTTTTTACGTAAACCAAAATTGACGGAGATTCTCATACGATGCTTTCAAAATTGACAATACGTCACAATTTAGTACAATTTTTATTGGATTCCGACGTCAGGAGTCCCCACACTCGAGTTTTGATGCGTTATATCTTGGTAAATATAAATTAAAAAATACTGTTCTTTATTTTTCAAAACTCTAAATGATGGACTAGTTAAATTTGTAATTTATTGATACTGTCAAATAGCCAATTGTTATGTAGCCATGGTCATAGGTATGCCACGTTGTCCAAAAGTTATGATCCTTTACAATTGTGAGAATGTATTGTTTTTTTTAGGGCTTCCGTAGTCGTATGAATATAAAGTGAATCTTAGAAATTGATGAAGGAATTAATGACCTCTTTTCAAATCACTAACATTGGTGGTCGCAAAAATAAAACACTCCTCCAACCCAATCCATTTCAAACAGTATCTCTTTTCATTTCAAACGGATTATTATTTTTTACAGCATCAGTATTAGGAGTGACCCAGTTACTGGGCAGCTTCATCACGCCACCTATCACGGAGAGGTTTGGCAGAAGGATTGCTCATCTAGCTGTCACTATGCCTGTTCTTATCGGATGGTTTATAACAATGATGGCGACTTCTTATGAGGTAAACAGAAAAATCACTTACAACTTGGAATATTTATCTAGGATTTTTGAATCATTATCTTCATAATGATATTGTTTTCCAGCCCCTACTCATCGGGAGGATACTCCAAGGTCTCTCTATTGGCATGCTGTCTCCTCTACGTTCCATCCTGATCGGGGAGTACGCCAGCCCTAAGAACAGAGGAGCCTTCCTCACCACCGTCTCCTTGACACAGGCTTTTGGTATACTCTTCGTGCACGTACTAGGATCGCTCCTCAGTTGGCAGAGGACCGCACTGGTGTGCGTGTTCTTCTCATTCTTCAGCCTAGTAATGACGATATACTCTCCTGAGTCACCTTGCTGGCTCGTTGGCAAAGGAAGGTATGAAGAATGTCGAGAAGTATTCCACTGGCTGCGAGGAGAAACAGAAGACGCCGAACTTGAAGAAATGATAAACGCACGGATGGCATTCGAAAAGGCAAAACAAGAACAAAAACTTGGAAGGAAACCTAACCGCGTGAAGGCTGCAATGGCAACGATTCAGAAGCCAGAGTTCTACAAACCTATCATTATAATGATCCATGCATACGTCATGGTGCAGTTCGCTGGAGGCACCACCATGGCTGCTTACTCCACCACCATCATCACCTTAATCATGGGTCCCAATGTCAACCCACACTTCTGGATGATCTTCCTAGACACACAGAGATTTATCTCCAACACTGCAGCAGTGTTCCTAATTAACAAAATTAAGAGAAGAACCATGATGTTCCTCACTGGAGGTCTGTGTGTCGTCAGTCAGCTAGCTATAGCCCTCTATGTGTACATGAAGAAGGAAGGCTTGTTGACTTACGATGCTGTGTGGATCCCAGCTCTGCTCATCAATCTGCAGTTCTTCACAGTAGCTACAGGCATGCTTCCATTGCCAAACGTGATCGGTGGAGAAGTGTTCCCTCTAGAATACAGAAGTATCGGAGGAAGCATCAGTTTAGCCACCATGTCAGCTTCCTTTTTCTTAGTTCTAAAAACCTTCTTAGCTTTAGTGGAAAACATAGGCATTTACGGTACATACTGCCTGTACGCGTGTCTTCTCACTTACTGTTTACTGGTGATCTCATTTCTACTGCCGGAGACTAAAGGGAAGACCTTGCAGCAAATCGAAGATGAGTTCAGAGGCAGGCCTTTGGCTCCCCAAGAGATTGAAGAGCGGATGATATTCCAGTCCTGTCCAGTCCTTACTTATAAGAGGACGATGTCTTCTCGGAGGCTCAGCACTCCCATACTACATTAGGTTATAGACTATTAAGATAATCGACGATTGTTTTACACTTTCGCGAAGATTTGGAGAGATATTATGTAGATACGTTATCTACAATAGTACAATTTTATTTTATAGATAAGTTTTATATAAGAACACGTTGTTGTGTGATGTTCAATGTGTTATATTGTGTTCATAAATATAAGATTAATAAGTTTGTTTGATTTTTTCATTTGATAGGCCTTCTGCTACACGTGTTACAGATCAATTTTGATTTGGACATTTAATTAATCGTCATGCCAACACTTAATTATTGTAGATAAGTGCTATTTATTTAAGTAATCGGCAAATCATGAGATAAAACGTTTAATTTCTTAAAGATTTTCACCTATGATGTCATACATCAATGGATCAAAGCATAAAAAGTGCCTTTTTTTTTATCGTGGTAAAATCATCAAATGAGTCCTCCCACCCAGGGCAGGGCGGGAGGGACTGTCGGACTTGTACTGACTAAAATCCACGGTGTCCTTCAATAGCCCTTTACGTACTAGGGTCACGGTAATCCCTTGGTCCCGCGACCCCAGCAGGCTTTGGCCCTCTACAGGCCCCGTCACTATGCTGACACTCTTTGAGGCGCGCGTGGAACACAACGCGCCGTCGACCCGGGCATGGTCCATGGTCGGACAGCGAGTCGCCCATTACTCGCTGCCCGATAAAAAGGTGCCTAACACCATTTCTGGTATATTAACAGCTGCTTAAAACAAATAAATGTTAATTAGTAATTAACATTAGGTTATGCACCTCTTATCTTAGCAGCTTCCAGCAATACCATGAATTGGTACGACCAGGGTTAGAAATATAAGCATAATTTTAATATGCCTAAGTTCACAGCGACAGATATTAAATGGATATCTATAGTCAGGAATGTCATTGGCAGAAGACTAAAGAAAAAAGAACAAATATTTTTATGATCTAAGGTGGGTGGACCATGAAAGGCCATGCTCCTTCGAAGGCCAATTATTAAAATTTCGTAGTTATTGCCATGTGATGACAAATTCCTTCTATCTACATAAACATCCATCGAACTAGAAATCACAGACGCGGCGGCGAATCGCTCGCGCCACTATTTTGGCAGTACGGTCCCTCGCTACATTGATATCAGAAATCGGTGACGTTAAAATAAGGTGGTGTACCATAGAAGGCCACTCTAACAGATAAACAGTTATTATTCGTTTATTTACTGGATAAATGAAACTAACAAATATTTAAGTAATACTTTGTTTTATTCCGTAATATATAAACCACTTCTTTTTATTGTAGATTTAATCGCTATTTATTAACTTTTAGTGTTAAATGACTGATTTATTATAATGGCCTTCTAAGGAGCCTTGTTCCTAGCAAGGCCATTTGGAAGAGCTTAACAAAACTTAAGTTTAATGAATACTGATTAAAGCTAGGTTAAAAAAAAGTGATTTATATGGTACACAATAGAACAAAGTATTATTTGATAATTTGTTTTTTTCATTTATCCAGTTAATAAACGAATAAAAAGCGTTTACTCGTTAGAGTGGCCTTCCATGGTCCACCCACCTTACAAGTAATTGTTTCGGGTCTGGGTGTTTGTGTATGCGAGTATCTATGATTCTAAAAGCACCCACGATACAGGACAAATTCCTAGTGTGGGGCAACGTTTTTTTTTTTTCAAAAAAAGATGATGATTTTTGCTAGATAGGTTTGTAATATTGAATTAGTAACATACCACCTACTTGAGCTAAGTACATACAAGTGTCCACAAGTACGGATATGTTCAGCAGTGGTTAATTAAAATGTAAGTTCCCTGTTAATTACGATAAAATTAACGTGTTTTCTGCATTATAAGTGGAAAACAACAATAAAGATAGGAAGCAAAGTAAGTGAAGAGCCCAGAAGAGCCACTTTTGATTGAATGAAACAGTTATTTATCATGGAGAAGGCTAATTGAAGAAATTTCTAAATAAAATAGCCTCCCTCTAGAGGGCCAAAGCCTGCCGGGGTCGCGGGACTGTATGAATTACCGTGACCCCGGAACGTAAAGGGCTATTGAAGGACACCGTGGATTTTAGTCAGTACGAGTCTGACAGTCCCTCCCGCTCTGCCCTGGGTGGGAGGACTCATTTGATGATTATACCACGATAAAAAAAAAACTACTGGTAGGTAATCCTGATGTATTTACGTATACGTATTTTTTCATTTCTTAAGACCATGCTTTTTTTATTTTTATCGTGGTAAAATCATCAAATGAGTCCTCCTACCCAGGGCAGAGCGTGAGGGACTGTCAGACTTGTACTGACTAAAATTCACGGTGTCCTTCAATAGCCCTTTACGTACCGGGGTCACGGTAATCCCTAGGTCCCGCGATCATTAAGACCATGCTTAGGTATTGTGTGGATTCATCAGCATGGAGAGTAAAATTGAAAAATTCACGTCGTGTCGTTCACCATCGGTCTGATCAAGTCTGTAGGTACTTTGCTTTCAGTGTCACTCGACCCTGGACTGGAAGTTGGACGATAACCTAAGTTGTCAGAAGAGAGATGTGTTGCAGGAGTTTGTCCCACCACTTATTTTAGTTAGAACAGCGGCGAAGGGTTTAAAAGATAGTCCCTAAAGAGACTGTCCTGTAAAATTGACATTCAAAAAGTATAACAAATGACTCTTGATTTGTTTTTGAAATACTTTCACATCGTTTTTATCAGTCTCTAGTCTAAAATTATCGTACATCCAACTTTATTATTTATTCAGTAGTTCCACACGAATGCTTACCTACTTGTTTTGCAAATCATCAGTCAACTGAACAAAGGAGAGCAGTTATCTTATCACTGATAACGATTTTATTATCAGATAAGCGATTCGAAATCGATTGACACCTGTAAGTGTGTACTTTACTTGTTTTGTGGACTAAAATAAGTAGATCGTATCGGCGATTGATACTTTTAGATCGATTGGTTTTGCGTACTGGGTGTATAAGTATCGCTTTTTTTAAACCCATTTCTTTCCATATTTTTGGTAAGTTTCTTTTCAAAATGGGTGCGGCTGAATAAAAATAACTTACTGACTGTACGGTTAGCGTAGTAGTTAAAATTGACTGCTGCACTGCGTGTTGCGGGTTCGATTCCCACACGGGTAAAAATATTTGTATGATCTTCTTACAAGTTGTTCCGGGTTTGAGTGTTTCTAATGTGAGCTAACATTTATTTTTGTAAACGCACCCACGAATCCACGATGCTGGAGAAGTCTAACCAGAATTGGATACCAGTTTTTTTTTCGTAGGGTAATTAGTAATTCGATAGCCATTTATAAGTGGTTTTCAGGCTTTTAAAGACACACGGATTAACGAATTATCCAATGAAAAATTGGAATGTAATTAAAACACGATATCATCATCTTCCTGCCCTTATCACATTTTACTTGTGGTCGTCGCCACACGTTTTTTGCTTCCATTCTTCCCTATCAGACGTCACAGTATCATTTACTCCATTTTCTTTTATATCATTCCTCAGACAATCCATCCATATTTTCTTTGGCTGTCCTCTTCCTCTCCATCCATCAACATAAATAAAATAATATAATTAAAACACGATATATTTTTCTATAATTTTCTATATTTATTTGGTACACAATATGTCGATCTGTCCAACGATACGGGCTGGCATCCATTCATTTACATTTAAACAGTTTAATTTTACACTAGAATACTATCAGGTATAGCTCAGCCTCCAGTATTGTTGGACAAACGTAGACTTTCACTTAACTAAATATATCTGTACAATGTGGTTGCGCACGAGTCGACGGTTTGGTCAAACAGGAGGGTAGTTTTGAAATTATTGAACAGTATGTCGATACAATCGAGATAATTTAGCACTTGACAGTTAATTTTAATATATAGAAATTATAATTTGCCATAGCACAGACGGTAATTAGTTTAACTAAGTATTTATTTCAGGAACACTTTTTACTTCATTCACCATTATAGTAAGTCTCAAACAATATTATAATGAGCAATTAATTTAATTTAAACATTCTATCAACGCTACAAAATCACCATTCAATGATCACACGACTTTCAATCTTCTACCAACATAAATTATTAAAATACTTAGCCATTTGCCGACCATTGACCAAGCCGGCGTGTGCGCAGGTATCGGGCATACATAAATACATTACAGTAACGTAACATCAGATCAGACGAGGGCTGCAGAGATCAACACAACTCAAGTTTGTATTACAGCCATACCATTGGTGCATTTGGTTTGACTGAGTTTTGTATAAATATTAATTTTAGAATGGTATTGGTTGAAACAATCAGACTCTACGTCGAGCTCATCGACGATCATTTTATATATTTTGTCTTAACATCGAGGACCGATGGTTTGTCTTTAATCGATATTCAACTTTATGCTCTTGAACATAAAGTTGATATTCCATTAAAGACAAATCGTGGCTTCAACGCTGCCGTGGGGGTGAGCGTTTTGAGAATAGCAGAGTATGAGTGTGATCGAAGTAAAGGAAGTATATAACGATTGTAGCAGGTGGCGTCCTTTAGTTTCTGGGAAAAAGCCGAAACTAAACCGACAATATGTGTGCATCTCTACTTGCAAGGAGCAAAAAGGCACTACAGTAAAATCTTGTTAATCAAAAAATATAAACTAATTTTTTTAATAAAAATAGGTGTGTGTCGACTGACTTACACTAGTGACGGGGCCTGTAGAGGGCCATAGCCTGCCGGGGTCGCGGGACTTTCCCATTACCGTGACCCCGGTACGTAAAGGGCTAGTGTAGGACACCGTGGATTTTAGTCAGTACAAGTCTGACAGTCCCTCCCGCCCTGCCCTGGGTGGGAGGACTCATTTGATGATTTTACCACGATAAAAAAAAAGTGACATCTAAATGAAATCTGTTGGATAATGACCTCTCGACTCAATAGATAAAGTTTAAATTCAGGCAGTGTAACAGTATTATTTTAATGTTGCTAAGTGTTAGTGGAAACTGGGATTTCATTGAACAAATATTTTTGTGACACATCACTGTAGTGCTAATAGTAATTATAAAGAGCCATTTACGCGCTGCAAGATGTGCATGCGAGTTTTATGCAAATTTGGAATACATTTCGGATTATTTAATAGACAATGAATTCACTTGATCAAAAAAACACCGCAATGTAGTCAAACTTGCATGCATCTCGCATAAAAGTCTTGCATGCAACTCGCATCAACTTGCATCGCCTAAATGAGACTTAAAGAGTCAAACCAATTACACCTCGTCAATTAAAACTAGCAACAATCCAAACGTTAATAACTAAATATAACGGTTGAGACTTAGCGCTAAATGGCTGGCGATAGCCGTCTTGTAACAAATATAAATCTTGTCTACTAAGCGATAGAGTTCATATAGGCTTACAATTTGTCATACTGATATAGCAGCATGGTCACGTGACACAACTCAGCATTTTTATTATTATAGACTTTTCAGTTATTTTACCTCTTATTAAAAACACAACCTTATTGTTGTAACAATAAAGATAAATGTAGTACGACTGACTTTCCAATGACGATAGCAAACAAACTTCAGCTGATCCGTATATGAATAAAGATCATTGTAATAGTCGAGGCAAAATAACTGAGAAAGACGAGTAAAAAATTCTACACTCTTCAATAAATTAAAGATAATATTTTACACATCTTCCAAATAACTTGATTTTATCAAATTATTCGAACGAGAATATAATAATTAACTGTAAAAATATCGATATAATGAATTTTATTTTACATCTTATCATAATGAAATGAAAATGAGCCAATGAAAGTATTATATTAAGTATTTTTTTCTTATAAAACAATAAATAAGTTTTCAATATTTAATTATATTTAAGTAAAGTCAGAAATGCAGAGTTGTGTTTTATGTACCAGTACTTACAATAAAGCGTAGTAAATAATATATTATGTTTCCAGTATAATTTTTTAAAGCGGTCTTTGCTACATAAATCAATATTATAAATACCTTACCAGAACGTTCCTTTCAAAAGTTAGAGGTCTAACTTTCTGTCTTGTTTTGGATAAATAAAACCCTTTGGCTTATATTATTCTCTAAGAGAAAAAAAAACTGTTATGTAATTTGGAAATGTAATGAACCATACCGAGTAGCAAGTAGCCAAAAGTATTTGACGACAGTTAAACCGAAGTTTAATTGTTTTTGTATGTCACCGGAAGAAAGGTCAAATACGGAAATTATACAGTTCTTTTAAACTGCATATTTTAATTTGTTTTTTTCAAGGATATGTATTTTTATGTGTTTACAAATACATTCGTATAAAAATAACATAGCGTGTATTTCAGCAAGGAATCAAACGGCCATGTTGTTAAAATGCCACTTAAAAAATCTATCATAACCCACTATATTTTTTTTTTAATTATGAAAGGGGAAAAAAACAAAATCAGTTCACACAAATGGAATAGAAAAAGAATATCTGGTAAGGTATTAGCTTTATTTAATCGTCTTATAATAAACTATTATATAAACATTGATTCACAAAAGAAAGGCCAGTGCATAAATATTCTCCATACAAACATATTGGAACAGATACTAACTCAGTCAAATATACTTAAAATACCTCAAAATTCTTCGAAGACATTCTTAATATCTGTAAAAATATGTTGGTTTAAAGACAACTCACACTTCAGACCGTACGTACGTTGAAATACGTACGTTCGTACGCAGTAATACGTACGTGCGTACGTGAGTTATGAGTTGTCTTTAATATTTTCTTACAAATGGTTAGGCGACAGTGTCGCAAGCTCTTACAAGATTATTCTAACAATGATGATGCCAACGCCTCAATATACATACATCGAACTACATTTAAACATTATGTACAATATGATAAACGTTTTCGACCAATGAGAAGCTTACACATACACTACTTGGTCGGGGAACTCAAGCTACAGTGAACAAATGGTTGAAATTCTCACTTCCCTATCAACATAAGAATTGTCAGTATTTCCTGATATATCTCTTCATATCCTTTCTAGTCTCTTGTGTTGTGTGTGTCTTTATATATAGCAAAACTATTGCAGAACTAAGTGAAGGATAACACGTTTTTTTTACTCGAAATACACAGAGTAATACAAAATTACACAGTAACCACGATTACTTTACATAAACTTAATATTTTTTTAGTGTAACAGTGTAAAATGTTTTAGAAAAGTGAATGTAACTATTCAACTCGGTAATACTTGAAATTCTTTTATTTTTATGCTGTATATTCTGTCTAAGACACATAAATATATGATTAGAAAATTTTGACATTGTCGGCACTGTAGGCGAGTTGACTCCTTTAGTTTGGAGGTATAGTTAAGTTATAGAAATGTTCGATAGCTCATCGACAGTGCCTAATTTTTCACACACAAACCGCACACACACCTACTACTTACACTATCAGTTTCTTGCAAAAATTTCCATTACATTAAAAACTTTTTAATTTCTTCACTAACGTTTTTTTAAAAAAATATTTACAAATTTTCCTCGTCTAACCAAAGACCTTGTCATCTGAAGCACTCGTGTAATATTAACATGAATGTCGCCAAACGAAAATTAAATATCGTAAAAAATATTGTTTAAAACAAAATATTAGAATTAGACTAAGGCCCACTTGCACCACAATCACTAAACGGGTTTAGCGCTAAACTGCCTTAGAATATCACTGTATCCCTGTCAAATTGTTTGAAGTTGACAGAGACAGAACGATGTCTTAAATCAGTTTAGCGCTAAACCTGTTTAGTGATTGTGGTGCAAGTGGGCCTAAGAATACCATTAATAGTAAATATTTAAATTAAATAATAATAAAAAAATGAAATAAGATTTACTAATTTTCAACGACATAGAAAAGTAAATAAAATACAAAATTAGTAAATAAAATCTCAAAATATTTGGCTACATTCAATATTAATATTGACAGGACTGGAAAATGTTTTAAATACAAATTTAATTTTACTGTTCATTGGAATTTATTTGGTGTAAAAACTGATGCGAACATTGAATTTAACGCAGTTAAGCAACTTTCAAATTTTTATATACCATGAAGTATTTCGGCGCTTATTTCGACTCATGCGCAGGTTTTAATAGATACTATCGCATAAGAATTTATACCAAACAATTCATTAAGGACTAGACAAACTTACAAAACTCACTAATCATTAAAATCTTTACACTTCACACTGTTCAGCGAATATCTCCGTACATACATGGCTAGTCCTTTTATACAATATTTTATATATTATTATACATAATTATACAATTTTCCCAGTCCCGGTTCCTTAATTATTTGTCGTGTTGTTATAAAAATAATAAAACTCTACCTGTCCCGCTCTTGCCGCGCTCGGAAGATACCAACCTCGTGAAGAGAGAGAGAGAGACATGTATATTTCGCTAATATCTTTAACAACAACATTGGTTTAACATCGATATTTATATATTTAAAAGTGGGAATAGTTACTGTAATGGCGGCTCATATCTGGACTAAATGTCTATGGTGTTTCCCAACACTGATGAATTAGGTTTTTGTTATTTGACGATAGGCTCACGTTTGACCACTATCTGACGGTGAAGCACGCGTGCCTAGAAGTAACCTATTTGCTCTTGACTTGCAAGACCCAAGATTGTATCTATCAGGAAACACAGACTAGGTAATTTGCCACTCTCAATCAGGTATCCAGTTAAAAGCGTATCAATATAATATGTGGTTTATAACGCCTTCTGGTCATTCCCAATACAATTATCGGTAGCTTTATAATATTAGTATTCTTTCTGATGAATAAAATTCCGAGCGGAAAGTCCCCAAACCTGCTATTTTTTTTCAAACCATCAAGATTGCGTTTGGGAGACATATTAGCTCTTTTAACTGTAACATATCCAAGTCTCTGTATTAAGTTCTTTAACGAGACTACAATTGACTTCCTCACGAAGACTACCAAATACCAAGGCATCATATTTTAAAAGACACAAGTGGTACTAATCTATCATTTCAGTTTCCTCCGTGTCTCGGCAAGCACGTAAAGCCGTAGGTCCCGGCTGTCATTTGTAGATCTTTGACAGTCGTGACTATTAGTTAGAAGCTCTAAAGACTGACACCCAGTCCTACCATGGGGATATTACCCAGTTACAGGGTTGTGGAGGTCCGATAGGCAGTCGCTCCATGTAAAATACTGATATCCAGCTGCAAACCGACCCCTACATAGTTTGGAAAAGGCTAGGCAGATGATGACGACAAGTAGTACTAATTTTAATATCAAAACTCCAATACAGTAACTATCCCCCTATATAACGCCAGGGGGAGGGGGGGTTGAGGGTATAACTACAGACAACGATCGCTACTGTCCATGTTTCGAGACAACTAATCCCACAAATATGGCAAAAACATTTATATTTCAACAACAGTTATAATTGAATTATAATTACTATTAAAACATTGAATTATTAAATTTCAGCTACTGGGCATGTATTTGTTACGACACAATAAACTATACATTGGATCGGGAAATTCCCATAGCTGGGGAACGAACCTCCTCTATGTGACAGGGAGTGGGCCAGTATTGTTTATTATATATCCTTACGATGGTTTTCATCACCATTTTCGAGAAGTGATGAAATAATATTGCACTAAGATAAGTTCCTGTCTGTGTTTGAACCCATAAGTGCCATTGTTAAATATAACTAGATTCTTGTGTCATAACAAATTGCCTTGAATTGATTTAAATCCATTGAGATAATACTTTAAAATATTATTTTAATTAAATAACCGATCCAATCATTTGCGATGACGGCCATGACAGGCATTTCCTTTCTTTCTAACGCATAGCTTTCTCGTACTATCTCACTCTATCATCGCAAAATAATTGGTATGTACTACTTCATCTTAAATGCTTTGCGTTTAGCAAATTCATGAGAACGTTTCCGTCGTAAAATCAATTGTTTAGCTTTGCGATAAGCTTCAAATTTGATTGTGTCGTTTAAATCAAGTGCTAAGTCGAGTTATTCCTACATTTGTCTCTCTACCCTTATGTAAACTGGGGGAGAGTTGAGCGAAGATGATACTAAAGTTCTGTATACAGCATCATTTGATCATTTCTTTACAGTCAATCAGTACTGAGGTTTTAATACGTAGATAAGTTGCAAAAAACCCGCAAAATCCGAAACGGACTTAGTTTTTTTGCAACGCTTTGTATCTTTAATTGGATAACTATCTAAGGTTTCCACTGATGTTTTAGCAATTTTAAACTTCATTTTCGGCATGATTAGTCTCATTTTCGCTCGACACTCCTCCATTCTGCCCTAAATGTACCAACCAACAATGTTCGATATTTTCAGTTTTATATTATTTTCTATCAGAAACATTCTGAACGTCAATATTTATGTATTTACCTTTGTTATGGACATATTTATATATTATGTATTTGCGTTATCGAAAAGTTGAGAAACCATTGGGATTTTAAGACACAATGAAAACATATAAACCTTGTTATTATTTCCTAATTTTAACTAACATTGGCATTTCTTTCATTCATTTAAATTACTTGTTCAATTCGACTAAGTTTTTCTAAAAATTTTCATTGTATTTTAAAATTCTTGCGCTACCCAACTTCAGTTACAACAACCGAGTCAATTTCAACAATTTTACTTATAACCCATTAATTTATATTCATGTTAAAATTCAACCAGTTACAATGTTCAGAGAAACACAATAATATTCACTGTCACTCAACTACATAACAAAATGTCCGTATCACTTGTTCGGAAGGCTGGTGCAAGGCCTCTAGTTGATGGGCTTATAGACCCAGAAACGAGTGCATAGTACCCGTTTTTGGGTGTATAGGACCCGTTTATGATAGTAATAGCACCGTTGTTGATGTGACCCGTTAATCGGAGCTTTAAACCTATTTACAAATGAATGGAACAATGGCGTGCCTAAGGATATTAGAGCAAGCCTGAATATTTTGTATTTTTTGTAAAATTTTCAATTAAGTACTACAAATGAAAATTAATCTGTACAACATGATAATATTGCAGTCAGCTTCAGAGGAAAATCACCCCTTTGATAGTGACAACACTTCCAAAGGTGGGGTAACAATTCTGAGAATCTGATTGTACTATTTATTAAACTATAATGAACACGCAGAATTTCATTGATAAATACAACATAACAAGAATAATTTTCATTAGTATTACTTACCTACCTATCATAGAAAACACCAAGAAAAAAATATTCGTGCTTGTTCCAAGGTCCTCACAGACCCCGCCACTGTTTAAGCCCCGTAACGGATGTGGTGTGGTCTGCCAGGCTACTGCCGGCCGCGCTGCGCGCAGGTCCCGCACACGTAGTCGTCGTCCTCCCGCAGCGCGCCGCGCGACAGTCCCACGCAGTGCATGTGGAACCACTGGTCGCAGCCGCCGTCACACTGGACCCAGTCTACTTCTTTGCCTGTTGGGGCAAACGAGGATTGGTTAGTGAGCGTAGTGTAGTTAGGTATGACTTGAGGGGTCGACAGATCGATACTTAAAGCGCCCAGCGATTATCTCGGAATCTTACATAACTAATATAATAAAATCGAAAACTTGTGACAATGAATTTAATGAATGGAAAGAGCGTTTTGGATAAAAATTGGTACTTTATAACCTAACTTACAGAAAGAATAGCTTTGATCCCGATTTTATGTTCCCGTCGAATATTTTTTAAGTTGTAGCGGACCAAGTTATAATTAACCAATGAATGCCTTTCAAATTAATGAGATAGACATGTTCTAATATATAGAACTCGATAAGAAATTTTCGTGCAAAAAACGGTTGAAAACGATTGTATGTAGCTGTGACCAGAATAAAAAAAAAAAGAACAGATTATGTTAATTATGACATAAAAGAAAAAGGTATTCTATAGGATGACATTATATTTCTCTTCAAGTGATAAGGTACTTTATGTCCAAAGCAATAGAATACAATACCCACCAGTAGGTCTCAGACAGTTGTTCGCGGCGCAGTCCTCTTCATCCTCTGCTGATGAAGCAGACGACGAGCTGCTGCGTCGCTGCTGGCTGCTGCCGCCCGCGCCGCGACCTGCGCCCGAGCTGCTGGCGGCCGCGCGCTGGCCTGGGGGGGGAGATATCATATTGCATCAGTACTCTGCTATAAAAACACTAGGCTATCGCAGTCCTGCCCGACGAGGTCAAATCTTTCATTCCATTTTTAAACGTCCTTCGATGACGTTACATTTTCAACGCATTTTTTTTATAATTTTTATTTACTGTTCGAACTGTTGAAATAATAAAAAAGGCGGGAGGAACAAGATAACCAGATAGAAAATCTTTGTATCGTATAACAGGGAACACAAAGAAAAATAATAAGCTAAGTTAGGATTTTCTAGTAGTACTCACATCATAACGAACGTGCGAACATCACAATGATGAAAATTAAAAACTATGCCACACACACAAAAGAACGCTTTTTAGGGCTAGTTTCAGGTATACAAAAATTACAAAAAAAAATGCCAAGCTCCGGGGTCGCGGGACTAAAGAATACCGTAACCCCGAAACGTAAAGGGCTATTGAAGGACACCGTGGATTTTAGTCAGTATAAGTCTGCAGTCCCTCCCGCTCTGCCCTGGGTGGGATGACTCATTTGACGATTTTACCTCGCTTAAAAAAAAGCTAGCAATGGGACAAATCAGATAAAGTACGAATAGTTCTTTTACGGTAATAATATTGCTGAGAAGATAATATCTGATCGTACTCACCCATCCTGGTCTGCCTGGGATGTTTCCCCCGGGTGGTGGGCGCGAGTCCTCTCTTGCGTCTCTCCTGGCGCGCCATGTAGTGCTTGCGCATCATCAAACCGGAGCCTGATGACATTCCCTGCAAATGAACATTATAAAGGACTTCGACCACTTTGTATGGCGTTTGGGCTTGAACATGAACATAAAAATATTGCACTATTTTTGATTTTATGGAGTAGCTTACAGTACGTAGAAAACACATATATAGGAAGTTTTGTATCAAATTGATTTATATAAGAAAAAAACTAAAAAAAAGTCGTCATGTAAAACGGGTTCATTATCCGAAGAAATGCCAGGGTAAACGTTTAAAGCGGGTACGGAGTCCAAGAGTGAGCCAGGGTCGTTAGATAGAAAATCATCAGCATCCATTTTCAATAGCGCAAGTCGTCAAAAATATCCAAAATCCAAATAATATTCGCAATAATATTCAAACAAGGGCGCGAACACAAAGCGAATGACATTGTTGTTGTTGTTTATAAAATTCGCCAAAAGGCAGGCAAAGGAACAGAGCCATACAGCCTAGTCTTGTTTGAATTTTCCAATGAATTTTCCTTGTATTTTTGAAGATCTAAGCCAAGTCTGATTTGTCCAATTTCAAAAGGCCAACGCCATGTCTGTTTTGTTTTTTCAAATAAGGACAAAGCCATGTCTAATCTATTCAAAGTCTAAAGGCTTAGAAGCCATGTCTCATATCAGTGCGAATGACTGAATGCATCTTGGACGCTCTAAGTATAATTTTATGTAATACTAACTAATGTAATATATTAAGTTCAAAATGTATTCGACTGAAAGACTTGTATCTATGGTCATGAATAAATATTATTAAAAAAAAAAAGCATCTTGGACGCTGTACCGCAACTGTCACCATTCACAAAATAATCAATTGAAAATCTTTTTTATTCGTTTTTAATATTATTTATTTTGACACTCCCGGAATAGACCAATATTTACTAAATATTACTACTAAATTATTGATGAATTTCGTTTTTCCCAATGCAGCTGTTCACCTGTTAGCCCAGTTTGGTCGAAGTCCTTTAAGACAAAACAAACAACTTTTCATTCTCGTAACTTATGCCCTGTTTTTTATGAGAAACGATCTATCGGGCTTTTAGATTTAAAAAGGTAATTAGTCCGTTCATTAGATTATTAAAAAAAAAAAATTGAACGTATTTATTCTTTTAACGTTAACCAAATTGACGATGACACGACCCTTTTAAAAATGCCAATGCAAACGTCTCAAGCAAGTACAATTTTTACTTGATTCTGACGCCACACTCGTATTATGATGTGTTATATATTTGTAAATATACATAGATTTAAACAAAGAAAAAATACATATCCATTATTTTTCAAACTTTTAAATGATGGACTAATTCAATTTGCAATATATTGATGCTGTCAACATGCCTATAAATACGGCCGTGTAATTTATGTTGCATGATCCACTTTTTCAATTAAATGACTTTGTATACATCAAAAGATTATAATATTATGAAGTTATAAATTATTATAATAAAGTAGATTATTGAATAATCATAATAAACATACCTGTTTTCGATTTAAATAATTTGTAGTGGTTGCTGTGCCTCGTTTGAGCGTTGGTTTTGTGACTGGTGCTACTGCAATAAAGATAAAGTTATTTCATTTAGTCAATATATTTTTTGAACATTTGATTTCGAATTGATCACGTAGCCAGCGATAGACAATGTTGATTTAAGAACACTAGAAATACATAATCCAGAAGCAGAAGATTCCAGAAACTAAAGTTTGATTGTGTACTACAGTTTAAGATTATTCAGTTCTAAATACCTATAAAGTTAAGAAAACCTCAAAACAACTGTAGATCTTTCAAGAATTGGTCCGTAGGGGAATTGAACCAGTTACAAGCAGCGTAGCAGTTTATTGCTTAGTCATTGCACCCACCGGACCGTCAGTTAAGCTGGATCCCAGATCATTCCCTCTGTATGTCAACATAACATGTAGTTCCCGCTCACCATGATGATGTCGTGTCCTGGTCCTCTTGATCTGGTGGTGATGTCTCGGGGCCCTGGTGTGCCTCTTCCTCCTCCCCGCGTCGTGTCGCGCCGCCCTCCTGCCCTCCGCGCCGCGACACGCCACCACGGCGCTCCACACCTGGACTTGTTCCTCTAACCGTACCTGTACGAGAAGATTCTATGTAAGTATCATAAAGTCGATAATAACTCTCGTAACACAATGCGTAGATCTCAATGCAGAAGAACGGGCAAGAAACTCCATGGACACACTTTTTCAATCGCCAAAACTAACGTACTAATTAGTTTTGCAATTTATTGATGCTATCAACATGCTTATTGTGTTAAATCACACATTACCTCTAATAAATCTCCTTCTAACATCAAGTCTTCTAGTTTCTGTAATAGTCCGGGCGCTACCCGCGTGCTTGGTGATCGCGGTGTGGCGCTGTATGCATGTTCTACACTCGCTGATGATCTGTGACAAAGTTAAATCGACATGAACATGATTATTATAAAAGAAAATAAGTCATTAATAAACGCATAATTATTTTTGTCAAATGTTTTATCTATCAAAATAATTTAGAAATTACACAACAAATTGGTGTTGATGCGGTCCTTATACAATTCTTCTTAACTGTGTAAATTAGTATTAAGGAAACTGTCCGTCGTCATAGTCGTGTCAGTCAATGGCTTAATTGCCAAGAGTCTCGACCAACATCTGAGCTGGCTCTCGCTTGGCAGCTGGATCAAGCGTTTGATTCAGAAGGCAGAACTCCTGGCCACGGCACGTATCATGAGGAGGTTCCTCTCTCAAGAGCCTGGCCTACTATCTGTTCCTATTACCTGGCAGTGGCAGCATGTGAGTCCCGTGCCCTGCCCGTGGCCTTCTTGAGCTCCGCGTTGAGTCTGTCGGCCCGCTCCCGGCTGGCCTGCGTGTCGTGCTCGTGCGCGCCCAGCGCGGGGCTGGCCAGCAGCGCGCGCGCCGCGTCCTGCCACGACATGGCGCGCTCCGTCACGCACTGCAGGGCCTCGCCCTCGGCCAGGCGGACCGGCAGCTTCTGAAGCCACACCTGGAACACAAATTATGTTCAAATCCACCTTACTCGCAAACAAAATACAAAAGATGTCGCCAGTGATGAGTAGTTGCGCGATCGAATTTCGAACAGAGAATCATGTACATTGTTATAAGCACGTACAATTCGATATCGAGCGTCAATACGTGCGACTCCATTAGCAAACACTAGCGGTTGTCCATACATTTTCTTCGGCCGGACGTTTGTGCGATATCTCACCGATATCGTCAATCGATGCAATTCTGTATCGCGTTGCATCATCAATAAGCTACCTTACTCTCAAAGTAAGTCTATCAAATAAAATGCCAACAACTTCCAGCTCCAAAAAACTTACTTAATAAGATAAAGTATATAAACTTACCAGTAACGCTAATAAACGGTCGAGTCTCGGCCTCTTGGTCCTCATACACTCATGACACAGGAACTTGGGCTCCATGTTGGGAAAGGGAACGTCCACACGTTCAGGTGACTCCTCACGTTCTTCTCTAGCCGCAGCTATGCATGATGCTGTGGACAAATAAGGGTATTTGTAATGGATTTTCGTAACATTACACTTATGGGTCTGTGGCAATGTGCACTTTTATTTTCACCAATTTCACCTTACAATATGGGCACTACAGTTTTAATTTTTCAGGTGCATGGTAGTAGTAAATATTAGCATACGATATGGATAGTCAAACGGGAGCCTAAATCCACTACATGTAAAATACTGTTTATACTACACCTGCGTGGAAAGTACCTTGATAATTTATCAAATTTACGGTAGAAAGTACGTCATTGCATATCGAACAAATATGCGGGAAGAAAACGCTTTCTCTCCCGCTCAGATGCGATTTCTCCCCGTATCAAGGTACTTTCCACACAGGTGTAGTATAAAGCACTATGTATCACTCGAGAGAAAGTGCGATTCCCGAACTCGGGTGTTTTAAAGCCCTTGCCTACGGCTCGGGATTCAAAGGACACCCTCGACGGTAATCGGTCACTTTCTCCTCTTGGTGAACAATGTACTATATTGAGTTGCGAATTGGAAATCGATTTTTACAAATACAAATATTTTTATACATACAGGCCCACGAGGATACTTATGAAACATCAAAAAACAGGTGCATATAGAGAGAAGACTAAATAGACGATGATGACTCACCATGGAACCAGTCCTTGCACAGCTCGCACTGCGTCATGACGCCGTACTGTCTCTTCTGGCACGTGCAGAACGTCACGCCCGCTGACACGGGCGCACGGACCTCTTTGCGCATGTTGCGAGCTCTACCACAAAATCATTTATCATTAGGATAAGTTATAAGAGCTCTACAACAAAATCATAATATAAGTCATCTTGAGCTGGCAATAAGTCATTATTACTCATTTGTGAAGTATAGTAAACTGAGGTTATTTGGTGAGGAAGGAAATTCGGTGATAGTCTTAAAAGAGGTCTTTCAAAACGTTAGCGATAGGTAACATCTTGAAAGACTTTTAAGAGTCTAGCCCTTAATTTCCTTCCTCACCAAATAACTTTACTCTACGGCCTACTTTTTATTTCTCTTCCATCGAGGTACAAGTTGGGATAGTCAGTACTAAAAAATTATCATATATTACACATCTTTTATGTTCATGGTTTCTAAGAAAAAACAACATAATTACAATTTAGGCAACAATGTTATGTGTAGTAATTTCAATTTGGAGACATGGATGAGGAGAAAATAGTATATAAGCCACGTAGCAGGCAGCGTTATATTGTATTTTTACTTTGTCTCGCTATACGTCATACTGCTTATGTATTTAAGTTTCCAGTTTAAGCATAATCAGCCTATAATCATCCCACTGCTGGGACACAGGCTTTCTCTGAGTGAGTGGGCCGTACCAGCATCATAGACAAAACACGCTATTATTGCCAGAAATATTACAGCAACAATATTACGCAATGAACAGACAGCTTTATCCTCACCTCAGCTCCTTAATAAGCTGCAGCTCCTTCTGCTCCGCATGTTTGAAGGCGGCCACGATGTCAGTGGGTGTGGAGTCCTCGCTGAAGTTCCTGAGGAACAGCCCCGCCTCCAGGGAGGAAGCAGCTTCTCCCCCCGCCCCCCCCGCGGCCCCGCCCCGCGCGCGTCGCCTGCCGCCGGCCTCGCCCGCCTCCACGCGCGGGGAGAGAGCTTCCAGAAGGGAGTACGGCCAGTTCTGGAAGAGAGGGAGACAAATGACTTAAAACAATTACATAACATAAATTCATGTGTTCGTAAGGAATGCTGCACGATTCGATTTAGACCGCTAAGGAAGCTTCCCTATAACGCGATGCGACGCAATTCGATCGATTCCAACTACAAGTGAAAATCATCCTTACCACTACGACATATGACAAAACGTGCGGTTGTCTACGGGTAGATGAAAAACAAAACACGATCGCCACGACGACGTCGAGTCAATCGAATTGCATCTTTATATCGTAGTAGCAAGGACGATTTTCATTTTTAATCGGTAGTAATTGCAAATCGCACAAATCGCTTCATGGGTAATCTCCCTAAGTTTAATATCAATGTTATGATCGGACAAAGCAGTTCGGCTTACACTGCATAGCCACAAGTCAAATACCAGCCGCATAAGCTTGACATTAACTCGCTAGCTAGACTTAACATTGGAAAAAAAATATTAAATCAAACTCATGGACCCTAAGTGTATAATTAAATTATCGATAGACAAGAAGAAGGAAAAACAAGAAACGACGTTTTTAAAATTCAATGTGCGTCACTTTTTAGTATAATTTTTACATGGTTCTGACATCATAAGCCGCCACTCTCAATTTAGATCGCCATTGAAAGTCTAAAAAACAAGCAGTACCATGGTATACACATAGTTTTTTTTTTCTAAATACATTCCCCAACACTAGGAATTTCTCCTATATCGTGAGTGCGTTTACAAACATAGAAACTCACATACACAAAAACCCAGACCCGAAACAACTGCAGGTCATTCAAATATTTGTTCCGTACGGGGATCGAACCCGCGACACGCTGCACAGCAGTCGATGACTCGACCACTGCGCCATCCGTGCCGTCATCAGTTCCACCCCTCCCCAAATGCCAGTCCTCCGTCCTCTCACCCTCTTGAGGAACATGTCTGCGGCGCCTCTCTTCCAGTCCCGCGCGGACTGCAGCGCCTGCGCCAGCTGGTCCTTCTCGTACAGCGACAGCGGGATCTGTGCGCCGCGACGGACGATGTTCTCCACGCTGTGCATGTACGGGTACAGCTCCTTTGACTGCATCTCTTCTACCTGTGGACATAAAAGGTGATTTAATTAAGCCTTTGTCAAACAGACTGGCGCGGCGAATGCGAAGCGTGACGTTTTTATTTGCAATCTATGGAATTGTTTGAATTCAGTCACATTGAAAAGCGAAAGCAATCCGATAACGTGAACTATCGGACTGACGTCTCGCTTCGGTTCGATATCGCCTCGGACTCGCTTTGCTTTCGCCTGTCTGTTTGACAAAGGCATTAGAGTGTCGTATCCTGCCACACTCCTCCCAAACGATTGCTACTTCTGAATGTGGCGAACAGAAAAACGGTGAAGCAATAAAACTCAACGAAATTAATTTTACTAAGTGTACCTACAACTAAACAGTTGTTACTCGCGGCTTCGATCGAGTTGATTTAGAATTTAACAATCAATTCGGATCGTACATGTGGCGCCATCTGTCATGTGAACGTTATTTATCTATAATATGTATGTATTTAGAAATATATAAGTATGTTTATCAGTTGTCTAGTACCCATAACACAAGCTCTGCTTAGCTTGGGACTAGATGGCGTTGTGTGATAGTTGTGGAATATTTATTTATTTATTCGTTTTTTTCACGTGAACAATAGATTTTTTCGTCTCGGAATGAAAAGTACTCTCTGTCTGTCTTTGAACACCTTACATATACGGTAAATGCAAAATTTCAGGATGATCTCAATAGAGCGACTCAAAATATAACTTTATTTACTACACATTTGCAGTATCGTTCCGTCACGTCTTAGCGCGGCGCGGCTCGGTGTGAGCTGACCCTTAGGCGTGAAAAGGTAACAAACAATCTAACTTACTTCCGCATTTATTAGTTAGAATTAGGATAAAATTTACGAAAATCAAAAAAATATGCAAACCAGACTTATCAAGAGATGTTTTAAACCAATAACTGGATTGGATTGGGGGTTAAATGGGAAGACACGATTAGCGATGACCATAAAACTTATTACTTCAAAAACTTAAAAAAAAAGATATGTAGAATTGCAGATATTTACCTTACTAAGCCAATCTTTGGCATGTGACACGGCAGTCTGTAACGCATGGTAGGATGGCAAGGCTGCTTCGATCTCCTCTCCATCAGCCAGCAACTGGTCCAGTTCAGCTAGCGTGGTGTACTGTGGAGGCCCGGCCTCCGCTTGTGGATTTCTGGAGGTGTCGATGAGGACTGCGCGGGCGCGGGATTCCCATTCATCTACTTGGACTGAAAAGAGAAATAATGGTTACTCTTTCTGTCACATTCGATTTGTGGGCAAAGAAAAACACCTGAGCGATTTTTTTTTTCAATTATGCCTTGCTATTGTGGCTTTTATGTAGAAAGGAAAATTCGATTGTGAGCAGGATTTGAATCTGTGACCTTCCTAGTGCACCAAAAGCCTTACCAAATATGCCAATCGCTGTCATGCTCAACAAGGTCTTATATTTCATTCCACTCTTTCCATGGTTGCAACAAAAACTCTAACATCTCCTCCCTCTTTCATATTTCCGAAGATTAACGATCATTCCCGAAACATATAATTTTTCTTTAATGCTTTGTATTCTGATGAATTCCTGTCCCCATAGACAGACGATTTTTTATCGGCCATCGGCATCGGGTCTATAGGCGAGATAGTGGTGAAACACGAACTTAACGCTAGAGATAGAAAAACTACAACGCTCTGTAGTCTTTAATAGATATATAACCTAATGCTCTAAAGAATAAAGTTAACAATTTCTTGTTTTACTACCTTTCAAGTTGTACAGCAGCGACCTCTCCACCTCCACCTTGTGGTGCGGCACGAGCTGGTCGGCCGCGGCCAGCAGTCGGTCGATGACGTCCCGGGAGAGTGTGGAGCAGTCCTCGCGGTAGCCGCGCACCTCCTCCAGGAACCTGGCCTGCTGCAGCCGCGCCTGCAGCGGAGGCAGCTGCGGGAGGACTATGCACAGCCGGGAGCCTAGCTCTACGGTCTGGAAGAAAGTGAGAGAGAATATTTATGAATGTGTTAATTTAAAAACTTATATATTTTCTTTTTAAATAAAAACTACATGTTTTTGTTACTTCTATTCCGATTACAGTAAAAAGAAACACTAAAACAAACACAGAAGTCGCAATAATCTGTATATTGAAATGTTCAGTCATAATATTGGTCAATAAAATTTAGGGAAAAACAACACAGTCTTGACTGGACTTGACCGGTCAGAGCACGCATTTGTCATATTTAAGCACGCGTCATAAAGTAAAATTAAAAGTGCTAGAAAATCGTAAATAGTCAATTAAAAGAGGTCCCCTCCAATACATTTATTTGTAAACAAACAGTAACATACCTCCTCCAATTCCCTGACATAAGCTTGATCTGTCTTCTCAAGATCTTTGTTGAGTAAATCAGTCGCTCGGTTTTCAAACTCCGATGTTTGTCGTAGTACTTCTTTTACTGCTGAACCTGTCATAAAATAAATAAATAATTATAATTCAATTGCCCACAAAAAGCTAGTTCATAAAAGCCGTTAAATCTGTTATTAAATAATTCAAAGGTATTCAACATTCCCCGGTCTAATAGACATAGTGGAAGTCGACAAGATGGCTGCTATAGTCTCCGCCAGATATAACTCAAATTATTATAAATAAAATTGACCCCCGTGTACCAATGCATTCCAATTCCTATCCGAGATTTTAAACGTCCAATAAGAAACAACTGTTAAAATCAAAGGATAAATAATAAATATTCCACAACTATCACACAACGCCATCTAGTCCCAAGCTAAGCAGAGCTTGTGTTATGGGTGCTAGACAACTGATAAACATACTTATATATTTCTAAATACATACATATTATAGATACATTACACCCAGACACAGAACAAATAATCGTGCTCATCACACAAACATTTGTCCTGGGTGGGAATCGAACCCACGACCTCCGGCATAGCAGTCAGGGTCCCTAACCACTAGACCAACAGGCCTACGAATGGATTGAGATTAAATACGATGGATTGAGATTAAATATTAATTTCGGTCGTAAGTCAATGTCGCCCCAGAAAGAGGCGTTAGGAATTAAAAGAAAATAGTGCGGAATAAAGATTAACTAAAATAGTTTTGGAGAAACTTATCACCATCTCCACTTCTGCAAAAAAGTTATAAATACAACTATGCTATAGTTATAAAACTATCAACCAGTGGCTCACATTAGCTCTAGATCGAGGAAGTCATGGGGAGAAACCCAGCAGTGGGATGACACAGGCTGACAGTAACAGTAACTGTGCTCTTAAACACTTACCTTCAGGTAGCACACAGGCCAGTCCATCGATCTCCGCGGCGAAGAGCGTGAGCTCGTGTATGGTGAGGCGGTACTTGGGGTCGTGGTGGCGCGTGCGCGTGCGCATCTTGTTCAGGTCCAGCTGCTGGATCACTGAGGCGCACTTCTCCGCGTCTTCTATTGCTGTCTCTAGCGCTCGGACGAGCTCGGTTTTATGCATCTGTTGGTTGAAAGGTAAAAACTTGGTAGAAACACGTAAGGAATACTATTATTATTTTTTTGTGTAAATTCATCAAATACCCTCCCCGTCCTGTGTAGAGCAGAAGAGACTGTCAGAGGGTCAGTTCCACAACCCCATACAATAATATCTAATCTAAATCGGTCCAAGAGCTTGTGAAACTCGAAATACAACAGGTAATTAAAGAAAAAACTAAATTACATTAAAGTTTAACGCATCGTTTCTTGTGAACTTAATATTCCAGTAAAAAAAAATGTAAAGCGCGTAGTCTATACTTTAATTGCAAGAAAATAAAGTTACTTTTTTCGCAAAAAGTAACTTTCTTGCCTCTGAAGGTATAACTATTAAAAATATTGAAGACACTAAAGTTATCTTCATTCTCAGCCCTCCTCCATCCAAAAAGCTAGGTCCAAAGTTGCACATTACCTTGAGATCATGCGCCCTCTTCAAATGCGCTCTAAGTCCGTCCAGGTCGCAGGTCTTGGGCGTATCAGGGTCCAACGCGTTCTGCACAGCTTCGGCCCACTCACGGAACTGCTCCGACTTCTTCTTCAGCTTCTCTAGCATGGCTGGCAGCTCGTCCAGGGTGTAGCGATATCTGTAGGAGAGACAAAAAGTGGTTTTACATTTTTTTTTTAGACAATGGTTGTCCCACAAACCATACGAGGCCCAAGATGAAGCGAGTGGAGTCAGCCAGAAGGAATTGGACCTCCAGCGCATCGACGGAAGACAGTTAAAGCATTTGAACATTTGAAATATTTATTATATATTAACTATTTTCACCAACTTCAAACCAAAAACAACTCAATGCGAAAGACATTATTCAAATAAACATTATGATTACTCGCGAGGTCAAATTAGATCTCAATACATTGAGGGTACGCGACGAGCTGACATCTCCCCTCGTTTGAAAATCATACTTAGTTAACGCTATCATATTCTTGTGGCTATGGGGTTTCTCCAGGATCTTTGGTAATTCCTGGTTCTTCCTAAGTTCAACTGTGCATATATCTACCTGAGCTTGTGCACGTGCGCGGGACAGTCGCACAGCTGCGTGTAGTGTCGCAGGCAGGCCACGTGCGGCGTGCACACGCACGTCACGCACGACAGGAAGCACGTCGTCTTGCACAGCTGACACTGTCGCTCGTCGTCTGGTAGCAGCTCGAAGGCTTCACGTTCTGCTTCCGTTACACCCTAGGGGAGAAAAAAGGTACAATGAGGTGGGTTGAGAAGGAGAGCTTGGATATATCAATATATAAAATTAGCTTTGTGTTATCCAGAAACAAATGAAACAGAAAGTCCATGATATTCCACTTACCCAGTCAAGCAGTCCTTTCCTGAGTTTCCTCTCATCATGAAGCATGGTCCGCATATCCCGGTAAGCTGCTAGTGCCACGGTCAGACTCAAGGAATCGGCCTCTAGCGCCATCTTGCAGACCAGCTCGTCATGTGAGAAAACACAGTTGCGCCGGAGTGTTGAGTAGTGGGCGATACATTCGCGACCCATTTTTAGCTGCAAAGAAGCAATTGATTAGGTATCTAGACATCTTCCTGCCATCATCCTTTTTTATTGGGATCGATCAGTGCAAAGTTTTATTATACAGTGTTTCTTTTAAATTTGCCAACAGGGGAATATCTGAATCCGTAAGAGATACAAAAAAAAACTGCTAGGAGACTTTTTACTCTAGTTTTTTTTTTTAACATTTTGGCGTATTTATTTTTTTGGTCAAGTGTCAGTTGTCCACAAAAATGAGAGAAATAAGTTTTTTTTTTGAATATCTTATCTAAAAACAAAATGCATGTAAAAGTGAATGTAACGTGTGGAAAATATTATATATAAAAAATATACATTATTATTATAATCTTACCCAGTCAGCAGGTGTAAAGTTGACAGCCTCAGCGAAGTTGTATCCTTGGTTGAATCCTGCGTGGTATGCGCGCGGGAACGTGATCACGAACTCGCCCGCGTGTTGGTCCATCCTGTAGCATTATCAAATATGTTTATACTTGTACATATTTGTTCATTTCGGGAAAGAGGGCATTTTGTGAAAGGGGCATTTTGGGAAATAGACATTATGGGAAAGGGACATTCTGAGCCTGAACGCAATGTAGTTCTATTAAAATTACTTTCTTTATGCGATAACTTTACGTTAGCGTACCTCAGTAAAAAAGTACAGATATTCGGTTCGGACACAGGCTCAGCTCAATTTCTCGAATTCAAATCAAAATGAGTTTTGGTCGAATTCTCATTCAAAACATCAAAATTCGCTGGTAGACCAAGATAATGGCATAATTACGTTGAACACAAGGTTGAACTCACCTATACACAGGTACGCCCGCCTTCATGAGAATGTTCGGGTTCATGATGGTGACCAGCTGATGCAGCAGGTCTGGTTGTAGCTGGAACAGCTCGGGTGCTTCCGCCTTCATGGCAGCTTCGAACTGCTCCGCTTTTGAACTTGGTACTCCATACCTGGGAAGAAGAATCATCAGGTTAAGTTGGAAGGATCTGAAATAATACGAGTCATCTATGAAGGTCTCGGAAACCTTGTGGATGCGAGATGTGGGTGTATGAGGTTTTGGGCTAAGTACAACAGTGTACAGTCACGAGCAATAATATGTATACACTAAGCCATGTTCTGCTGTCATATTGATTAACTTTAGCCTTTCCATTAGACCTCTATTTTGGAAGCTATACTATTACGAACTAGGTCTTATTTCAAAGTGGAAGCCAGTGGAGTAAATTGCGTTTGAATTTTGTTAAGTGTATACATGTTATTACTTGTGACTGTGCGTCGAAAAATAATGACTTATTGCTGAAATATGGATCCGAGACCAGTAAAGTATGGTGTAAAACTAAAAGTAGTGGTAATATAAATTACATAATTCAAGATAGAGTTAACTTTTAACTTTCTTCTGGGTAGGCTCCTTTCATCATAGACTTGCTCTGTCAATTCCTAGACCTAAATTAGAATTGAAAGTAAATCCATTTCAATTAAACTCACCAAGTCTTTGGCTCTCCCCAATGCAGGTAGTTGATGGAATAACTCCAGTGATCTTCATTGTGCCAGCAGAATGTTGCGAAGCACATGCCAACATATAACCAGGGGATCTGAAAAAAAAAGTGACAATGTTAGATTTCTGACAAAGAGCACAAAAATGATGTAAAAAGATACTTTTAAGGTTTACAAATTCCATTTTTGCGAACCAGTTCGAATTATAATCCTCAAAAATGATCCTTATTGGTATATGTTTATCTTTATGCCAGTGTGTAGGTTTGTTTATATTGCGGTAAAATCATCAAATGGAGGATAACGGATTCATTCAGTGTCAGACTTGTACCGACTAAAATCCACAGTGAGCCTTTAAGTTCCAGGGTCACGGCTACCTAATAAGTCAGTCCCGCGACCCCGGCAGGCATTTGCCCTGTAAGCGGGGCCCCGTAAGATTGCTGACAGCTCTAGAGGCGCGCGTGGAACACGAAGCGTCATCGACAGGGTCATGGTCCATGATCGGACGGCGAGTCACCCATTAATCGCAAGACAGTGTGTAGGTAACATACCTTCATGCCAGATATGTCAGCGTTGATGTGTCCGAGTACAGAGCCCTCGAGGACCGGCAGGTTGTTCAGATTCCACGAGGAGTCTGCGTACTGTTGCTCGCCAGGGTATAAATGTGCGTGTGTCTTTGTTGGGAAACCTGAAGAAATAGAGGAAAAGGTTATATAGGAAACAATTTTAAGTCTTTTAAAAATTAGAAGAAGTAAGACAAGTCAATGACTGTACAATATTATATTTATTGACATAGTCGTAATCAGAAAATCGTCTTTTGCCGGTAGAAATGAAATGAATGTCAGGAAACTTACCAGAACCATGGTCCATAGAATGTAGATCAGCGCCATACTCCACGGTGACATCCTCGTCTATTGAGGACACGACGCGCCAAAACTCTTTCTCTACCGTTGATGTTGGTACCATCTATAAAATGAAACCAAAGTGAATTTTTTATCAATTTCAGCGTGTATATCAGCTTTTGGTCGCACTTAGTTCGCGTAGAGGTTCAAAATTATCCCATGAGAAATTCAATTATATTATTCAAATAAACAAATATTTATAAAGTCTATGACTTTTTTTATTATGGTAAAATCATCAAATGAGTCCTCCCACCCTTCTGTCAGACTTGTACTGACGGCTACCTGACGAGGCAGTTCCGCAAAATCTATGACTTAAAAAAGCGGGTTCAGAACACGCGAAGGTATGGTGGATAGGATGGATTGTGTGAGAAATAATATTAAGAAACAAGCAGTAAATGATGCTTTGACTGTAAAGTAAAGATGATCATGATTATAACCAGTAATTTCAAATATACTCACATGTACAGGCATGTTGAAGTAATCCGACTTGAACTGATCGGCCATCTCTCCGAACTGTTGTAGCGTGTACTCTCGCGTCGCTTGTTCGAACCCGAACGCTTCTGTTGGTTTTGATACCTAGGGCAATAAGAAGTGAAGAAATTAGATTATGAAAGAAAAAAAAATTGGAAGGCCATGGAAGACGCCTTTGTTAAAAAACAATCGCGGTCGACACTAAATCTTCGAATGATACCGGTGAAGGGCTGAAATATGTGTCGAGTAGACGTTTGGATTTCATTATATTCTTTTGAGTATAAAACTACATAGATACTTTTTTTTTACTTTGAATGCGTGCACCATCAATTCTACTTACACATTATAAAACTAATTCTACTAACAGTTTGACTACATCTTTTTTCTTGCTTGAGCAAAAGCTGCACAACAATATATTGTGCATATAGGGAGTAAACACACTCATCGACTAGGCATCAGTTTAAATCGATCAAAAAAGCTTTATTTCCATGCAAGAAAAAGCGAAAATGACACCGTGTCGAGCTCATTGCGTCACGTTCCGTTCGAGTCGAAATTGAGTTGATAAGTGATCGGCTCAAGCAGATTTCTTGTCGACTAGTATGGTCCCTGGTTACCCACCTCCTCAGCCAGACACACGGGACAGCGCCAGTCTCCCTTGGGCACGTCAGCGAGCGGGGGGAGCAGGCAGAAGGTATGGTAAGAGTCGTCGCAGCCGTCACACAGTAACATCTGTTCCTCTACGTCGCCGCGCCCGCACACGTGGCACATGTACTTCGCTAGCTGGAGCAAAGAGAATTTATTTGTTTTTATTTTCCGTTTGTTCCATGGTTCTTTGGTGAGAAGTCATGTGCTATCCCTCCCATGTGTGCCCCACTCCCCTTTTGGAAAGATAAACTCATAGCACATAATTAACAGAGTTATTTTAAGCGCCAGTTAAACCAAAACAAAAACAACCCAGTTAAAAAAATACCAATTTCTGATGTAAAAAGTTTGGGAATTGAGAACCTCCTCCTTTTTTCGAAGTCGATTAAAAGGAAACAAAGTAGTGTGTTGGTTATTTACACATTTTTGGTTAAGAGTAACAAATAGTATGTGCTTTGTTTTGAGTATGTTTGGATACAAGGATGATTTAAGAACAAGTATGAATAAAATTTGATTCAATAGAAAACAGTATTTTGTACACAATGTTATTCTGCACAAAAACTTTATTTTACAAAAAAACATAGGTATTCCATTTCCCTTTTTGAACATGAATAAGGAAAAATATTCACAAAACCTTTTGATCCCCATTCTGGACAACTCTTACCCTGGATTTAGGATTATAAGCCCCTAGACAGAAGGAAGTGGATAGATAGTGCCAGCATTTAATAATCATGCAACATTGAACATTAAGAGATCAGAAAAATAGACTGTAATCAACAGAAATTGTAAAGAAAATAGGGTGTAATTTCGTCTGACAATTATTGTTGATGAATGACTCACCTGTTTTACTCCAACCGGTAAGCAAAAGTTTTGCGTGTCCCATACAGAGTCCACATTAATTAACATTCAGGATACAACATCAAAAAGTTAACATCATACAGGACAAACCAGAAAGATCAAACGTGAATGAGACAGAAGCAACTGGAACGTCCCATACGCCCGAAATTAATATTCAATCTCAATCCAAACCCTGATTGCACGGCTTTAAGACTAGGATAGTCAAATTTGGTCGTTGATCGGTTACAGACAAAGATCCAACGGAAGATAGCAACCTAGATAAATTATTAATTACCAGCGTTAGTCGTTCTCGTTATACTAGACCAGAGTATAGCTAAAAATTTAATTGAAGTTTTTGAGCCCTTATTAGTAAACCCTGACATTTCATTCATCATAGACGTCGTCCAGGTTATTCTGTATTCTGAGGTTTATAAAATCGTGAAATGAGTAATGCACATTGGTTAGTTCCTTGGTGTCCCTAATCTACAAAGTTATTGAGATATAGAGTTGCATGTTTCAATTGGTCTTGATCGGGATTTTCACAAATAACTTAAACCTTATTGGTAAAATGTGAGTGTAAAATTAGGTACAATTTTGCCTAACCATTTGGGAATTACAGGCCTCCTAAACAGTACTTCCTTATCAGCTCCAAAAGAATCATGCAGCATTATATCTAAGTTTAATTTCTGGTTAAATTTTTTCAGCCTCATTTTCCCCAGCTGTCTCCTGCACCTATTTGGAAGTCCTAACAGTATAATATTACCGGGTCGTCAGGATGCAGCGCGTGGCTGGAGGGCGGCGCGGGCGTCACGGACACCGTCATGTTGGACATGCGGTGCTCGCGCAGGCGGGTCGCGCGCGGCACGCGGGAGCGCGCGCCGCACGACCCCGCCGCAGACATCCACTTGTTCTCGCGGGGACCTGGGGGGAGGGGCTGGTGAGAATCTGATTGCACATGTGGAAGTAAGGACTGAAACTCCAGATTGCCTGGAACAACGAATCAATGTATTAAAAATAATTGTTCTTAATATTATTGAAATCCCTGGTTTTTTTACAAGAGTAACCTTTGCCCAGCACTGTTATAGTGCAGGCTCAACAAAAACAAAAAACAACGTTCTTGCCGGTTCTTCTCCATGGAAACATACAACCCGAACAATGAAAATTTTTCGACGTTTTATTTTTACATTTATTTCGAAGTGCCCTTTGAGGCTCATGTGAAATAAAATATTTTGATTTTGTAAATATTTTTATTGTGGACATAAATTTACAAAATTAGCTAAGCCTCAGCAGGTGATGAAAAAATAATTGAAATTTCCCAGTCATTGCAGACGAAATAAAAATGACAAGAGTCATCGAATTATACGTTCATAATTGCCTCTTCGATGGCCTAATTGAAATAAATGATTTGACTTTCCACTTGAACATTTTAAACCCAAAAATTAGAACGATCTGTACCTGATCTGTTAGAATATAAAAGAAAAAAAAAAGCGTTCGACTGCTGCGCCGCGTGTCAGATTCGATTCCCGAACGGAACAATGATTGGTATGACCTACAAATTATTCCGAGTCTGGTTATTCGCGTTTATAACTTGAAATGTTTTAAACCGTAACCAAAATACAGAAAAAAATACTAGTGTGGAGCATATATTAAAAAAAAAAACAACATTGATCTGTGTACCTGAAAGTGGCACATTATACTCACTCCTCCGAGTCTCAGGGTTCTCCTCTTTGACTGGAGTCTTCATGGCCTCCTCCTGCAGCTGTGCAGGCGTGCGGTCAGCCGGGACGGTCTCGGCCGGCGTGGGGCCGTCCGGGTCGGGCTTGAACCGGCGCGCGGCCGCGGGGGGCGGGGTCGCCGCCGCTGTGCATTTACTTGTGGAGCGGCTTCGGGTGCCGCTTGCCTTCTCTGGCGTTTGGTCGCCTTTTACTTTGATGTCCTGGGGATATGGAAACGATTTTCGTGCTTAAATACTTTTCAAGCTCATTGTGAATACTCATACAAAGTAGACACAAGAATCATGAATATTATTTAAGTTATTTATTTCTAAGTTGAGAAATAAAGCTTTCAAACTAAATAACTGGTAGATATTTCACCAAAACGCTTGTTTAAATAAACTTTCGTTAACTTCAGAGCTGATCTACTTAAACTTCTCATTTGAAATTTATATTCTTACTTAGTTAGAAATCCAAGCCATTTTCAAAGAAAACCTAATAACTTTGCTCTAGTTTTTACCTAGAATTTAGGAAATCCCAGGTTACAATTACTACACTTTGTGAGGGTTTGAGGAACAAGTTCCTCATTCTTCCGACTATAGGTACAGAAGTCAGAGACAAATCGCGGAGAACACGACTGGCAGTAATTTAACAAGGTAACTAATTCTTTATTTTTGTTGCACACTAACAAATTCATTGAAAAAGACAAGTGAGCTTTGGAGTAATCGCATAATATGATGTGCAGCGTGTACCTTAGTAATAAGCAACATGATTTGGACATCTATTTTGACTTGGTGAAAATTTACTAATCCACAGACACACCTCGGCAGTTTCAATATGACGGCTAACTGTACAACCGCGCGTGCTATTTGATTTGACCACGAAATCACTCCCAGAAGGAATAGGAAAAAAAAACTCACCGTTTCCTTATTATCCACGGCTCCATTGTTCTTGAAGATGTCGTACCGGTACAGGATCTTCTCGTAGTGGTTCTTGAGAATGGACCCGATGCCCTTGCCTTGAGGGAAGCCCATGCGGCGGGCCACCTTCGACCATTTGCGCTCTGACGAGCATACTTCGAAGCCACCTGGATAAGGAATTTTATTGAAGAATGAGTTATGCCGTGGGGCTTGAAGACCCACATCTAGACCACATCTGTTTTTTTTAAGGGGTTTATCCGCGTGGTAGTTGGAAATTATTCCACGGGAATACTTTTTCTAGTTGTTACAATCGTGAAATATGTGCCGTGGGTGATCGTCGAAAAGGGATGGTCGCAATTGTGACAATCCGTTTGGATTCTCCTCACAACGCTGTCTTCCTAGTACTTTCGTCGAATACTACCGAGGTTAGGATACTTAGATAAGTTTTGAGTTATAACCCAGATTATGTTCTACGAGCGCGTCAAACATCAAAAATTTACTCGACTAAGCGTAAAAAAAATAAATAAGAGTCATTCAATCTTATATTATTAATTTAGAATTATAGATTTCTGTTCCTGTTGAGTAAAGAGAGAGAAGACTATGGGACGGAACAAATCAATTTAATTAATTAATTACACACGTGAATCACTCCTACATAAAATTGAGCGAACTTTTAAGACTTCAGCATTAGCAAATTACTGTTAACGAGATTTACTGAATTGCACGAAGACAATGAAAGAGGAAAACTATATGGGAACCAGTTTACCTCAAGAATATCAAAATTATGAAGTGTAATGGCAAATTTACATAAGGCGTAATGAAATTAATAATCATATCTTAAAAAAGAAACCATAATATTAGGAAATGTGATGACAAAACATAGTTTTAATTCAAGTTATATTTTGGCTTAATTATAACTCGCCAATCTTTGTCGTAAATGACATAAAATGCACTTTATCAAACATACTTATTGATTCACGGTAACGATTCTACAAGAATATTTAAATTTTATTTCTGAATCATTAAAAAAGAACTGTAGTCTGAATAAAAAAAGTTACGCTCTTCTTCTCTTATGATCATCTCTGTCGTTTGCCAAAACCAAGCTCAAAGGTATATAAGTCGACCAAGACAGCATGAGTGATGGTAACATTGTCTTTGCCAGAAACAGCTAACTCTTTTTAAAAAGTATATGACAGAAGACACATACCTGCTTCCTTCACAATCTTGTGCAGAGCATAAAGGTCCAGTGGCTTCCGTTCGACCGTGGGGATCTTGAGCACGGAACCCTGCAGCTCCCAGAACTTGATGATCTGGTCCAGGAAGTTTAGCTTCACGCGGGTTATCGCCTGGGGAAGAAAAATGTTTTTTGAAATATCTAAATCTTGTTTGAAATACGATACCAGGGGCCGTATTACGACGTCTTAAAACCAGGCTTGTTCCAGTGAGTGAACGAGGTGGCGCTAGACGACTTGTATAGCTCTGTCTCTTTCACTCACTGGAACAAGTCTCGTTTTAAGACGTCATAATACGGCTGCAAGCCTCCGGACTTTGGAGATTCAGAAAGAGTTCTGACAAAACCCCGCTAGATAAACGCAAACAAGCTGTAAAGCAGATCTCATGTAGCGATGACTTGTATGAAATCCATTGATGCCTGACACACGTACTCCCCCCAACCGCAACAAAATCCTTCGCCGTCTTCAACAGACTGCAGCAGAACAAGCGCTGCCGTGTGGTCTTCGTCTAACTTATTGAGATTTGTTTTATTTGCCTGGTTTTTTTTGACCTGGATGACAAGCTATAGCTGATATCTACGATCGACACAACGCACCCAGAAGCAGCCACTTTTAATATTTAAGGCTGGCGGAATATAGGTAAATGACTGAGTCTCTTTTTGAAAGCTCTCTAATATCACATTAACTTGCTGGAATTTGATTTTAAAACCTATTGATCCTTTTTCCAAGGACTAGCGACATAGCCCTGTACGTTCCTGTCTCCAATTTGAGACCAAAATTGCGCCAAAAATTCGCAGATCAAATTCTCTTGAAAATTCTAAACGCTGGGAATTGTAATAGAAATAGGCTCAAGGGAATCAGTATGCTGTGACTAGCAAACAATAGGGCTAGATCGATATCTGGGCATGAGTCAGTTGGGCTTTGGGTTTGACAGAGGTTTTACAACATGTTGTATGTAATACGTATTAGCTACTCTCGCGGGTGCAGTTTGGATGAAAGAATCGGAAATACCAGGAATTCTTGCTTGAAGGTATTTGTGGATCGTGATGGAAAGCAACTGGCTGATACTGATACCCAGTATTGTCTCTGCCTTACACTTTTATTGGCCATTTCGCAAGGATGTGATTCATAATTTCCCCAAACTTGCTCCCACTATGTGTCACATTTAGTGCAAATAAGAAATATTATAATATTTTAAAGTTAAATTAAGAAACGAATACCTAATATGTATGTTATAGTTAATGCTATTTATTTGTATCTTTGTATTCAGATGTAAACCGTAAGTATAAGCAGCTAACAGACACAAAATTACGAGTTGTTTTCGCATGGAACATCAGTCAGCACTACCAGAGAAAATATGATACTTCTGAAGTTGGTATCGTAAATAGATATGCAGTTTCAAAGATGTTCAGATTTCAAGATTTTACTGTAAATAAATCTACACTACCAATTCCCCAGCAATTACTGATAATGACCTTTAAAACTAACAATTAAAACGGACACTAACTCTACTCCTCCAAGGGCACAGGTACACGATTATTACGAGCGAGCTAACTGAAGCCTGCAACACCTCATTATAATCATTGTTGTGAACATCGGATATGCTCAATAACTTAAATAAGCAACATGTTTGTTAATGATTTTTTTCAGCGTCTCGTAGTCGCAAGCGTTACTACTGATTTTATTTTTGATAAAACAATGCCTAGGAGTTTGCCCTGTATCATGGGAGCGTTTATAAACATTGAAACTCATATACAAGAAACCCAGGCCAGAAACAATTACTTGTAGTTCATATAAATATTTGTCCCGTGCGGGGAGCGAACCCGCGACACATTAAGCATCAGTCGATTGCTCAGCCTGCGCCAATACAAAGACGGCACTCTCTCGTAATCGTGGGATCCGTTATTTCGCAGATGTGTTATTTCGCGGGCTGTCTAAAGCAGGATACAGTGGCCCTAAAACGCATAGGGCAACCGAAGCAATAGGGTGGATTTTTAGTCAGTAAGTCTGATAGTCCCTTCTTTTCCACCCAGGGCGGGCTCATCATGATGATTTTAGCACCCCAAAAATTTTCCCATCAGAAATTCCCCAATAGCAACCCGAAGTCGGCATATGTGCTCTAATCATGGCAATAGGGTCGCCCCCTATTATAAGGGACATCAAAATCTGACGCAAAGTGTAAATACTGTAAGACCTTTCTGCCTCTACATGATTCTTTCAGTAAAAAACCGTAATATTGATTAACTTTTCCATTTCCAGAAACTGTAAGCCTTTTCAAGCTGCAATGCTTTCACATATTTCCGGGAAAATAATAATTGGGACATGTATTTTCAATACATCTGAATTCATGGAAATATGTATTTATTAAAACTACTCGTGTATATGGAAGTACGTTGACATGGGTGTGGCCCACTTATTGCAATAAAATCAATAGTTAGATTCATACGTAAACTCACGACTTTCCTCCATATGGGTAGACAGAACCCATAGAACGCGATCTGCTATGATCCATAGACCTATGTATTTATTCCTTACGGCTAAGTTCTAAGTTCGGTCTAAGTTCACACGGCTAGTCACGGCTAGTCTAAGGTCTTTAGAAGAAGTTACGATTTGTCTTCAGTCAATTTTCAACTTTTTTCTCTAGAGAATAAAGTTGAAAATCTATTACAAGCACGTGGACGAGCTCATTGTAGTCTTTTGGAGAAAAGGACGCCTGTTGCGAGTATCTACTACGCACCTGACCTTTCTGAAGCACATCAGCAATATCTGTATTTCCTTCTAAGGAGTCCCCTCCCCCCGTCCCAGCATCTCTACAAATAACTAGCTGTCATAAAATTCAAATAAGTACTGTCCTTCTTGTCTAGTGAGTTCCCTCCCAGCATTTCTACACAATCTACCTGTAGTAACAGTTTGGAATAACAGGCTAACAGGAATTCATGCGAGGTCGCGGGATAGGCATGTTGACAAAATCAATAAATTGCAAATTTAATTAGTCCGTCAGTAAAAGTTTTGAAAAATAATGGATCCGTATTTTTTTCTTTTGTTTAATTAACGCATATTTATAGATACGCATCATAATTCGAGAGTGGGAGCTCATGACGCCAGAAGCAAGTGAAAACTGTACATGCTTGTGATGTATTGACAATTTTAAAAGTGACATAAATCTTCGCCAATTTTGGTTTATTGAAGAAAAGAAAAAAACGCTTTAAATATTTTTTGATAATCTAACTGACGGACCAATTCGACTCAAATACCCTATTGTATAGGCAGGAAACCGTCGCCCTGGAACACACAGGGTAACTGAAGAAACAGGTAGCGTTCCCGCAGTCCCGCTCCACCTCATGCGGGAGACTCATTTGAGGAAATTAAAATCTCAGAAAAAACATTGTGCATTATAATCCGCCGCGCCGCGTATTTGTGCACCAATTTGAACTGGTAAACTCTATTTAAACACAGATCAGCATTATAGCTTGCAGTTTAACTAATCCCTGATTAGTCAGCCATTATGCTAGTTCACTAACTAACCAATCAAACTGTTTGTTCGAGTTGAAACGCGTCCGCAGATAAACTAATTATTCAACGACTACCTATCTGATTTGGATGAGCATGATAAAAAAAATGCACGTGGAATTTCAAGTGCAAAGCTTTATAGCATAGTAAGATAATCGGAAGGATAAAAAAAGACAAATTAATAATGAACTTGAGATATCCGTTGCCTTTAAAAATCCCCGTTTAGGTGTGCTTTAGTGACTGATAGCTTTTTTTTATTTTATAAAATAACGTTGCCCCACACTAGGAATTTCTCCTGTGTCGTGGGTGCGTTTACAAACATAGAAACTCACATACACAAACACCCAGACCCGGCACAACTACTTGTAGGTCATATAAATATTTATTCCGTGCAGGAATCGAACCCGCGACACGCAGCGCAGTAGTCCAATCCCTTAGCCACTGCTCTAACCGTGCCGTCTGTCGCACTGTCGATTTTTCAGCTTTATGCTCTAAGGCATAAAGTTGAAAACCTATTGAAGATAACAGAGCGTTTTCTTTCGTGCGTGTCATAGTTTTAATAGATTTCAACTTTATGTTTAAAATATATAATAAAAGTTGAAAATCTATTTGAGCGTTTTCATATATCGTTTGCCACTTGTCTAGGGAATTACTGCGGCGCGGATGGCGCAATGTTTGTTGGCCACTAAGCTCCATGTCATGGATTCGATTCTTTCCAGGTCATTCCGGGTCTAATTCTGTATATTAGAAAAAAGTGGTAATATTTTGACCATAAACTGACCTAATGTTGTAGTTTCACTAAAATAAGAGGCCAGCTTATTCTGGTTACTTACCACTGGCATACTGCTTATTGATCCTACTATACAGACGCCATCATATCAACCTACCTCACTAAGTAAAATTTTGTCAATCGAATATAAACCTTTCGTCATTGTCATAAAGTTGAAAATCCGTTAAAGAATTTTGACAGACGCTAGCTTGGCGTGCTAGCATCAGCACAAAACAAAGACGATAAATTCACAAACTTATATTTCTTTGTACCTTCACTATAAATATTGTCATGCAGAAACAACACAACACACATAAGGCTGCAAGGCTGTGTATTTGTTCAAACAATTAAAATTCAACACAAGTAATAAGCTTGCAATTTGCAGTCCGCAACTGCATTTGGGTCAGAGACTCAAAAATTCATCCTCCCTTGAAAGGTCGTCTGCATGACCTGAGCCTGAAGGTACAAAGGTACCAGCCATATTTCGCCAGTTCTGCTTCATCATCACATCAACCGATGCCGACCACTGCTGAACGTAAGCATAAGAGCACCAGTCCCGGTGTGCCTCCTGACCCTGGGCAGTTCTGCTTAGATCTCATGTATTAAGAACCTTTGGAGTACGATCATTAACTAATCAAATATTTTAAACATCAATGTTAAAAACCCAATAAAACTTGGCTGACCTGAGATTCCACTTCCCCTGCGGTCTAACACTAGCAATAGTAACGAAGAAGCAGTTCAGTGTTCTTACCTCCAATTCATTGAGTCTCTGTATCCTTGGTGTGAATCGTAACCGGTCTACGTCCACTGCGAATGGGGGCTGCCAATGCTGTAACAATACATTATAAAGATGATTATTTGGATACACTAGACATGAATATTATAGAAGTTGCAACTTGCAATGAGCATGTGCAATTGCGGGTTTCATGACAGGTTCTGGAAAAATTGTTAAACAATCTTAAAATACCAATGCAATAAATATTTAATTTGAAAATAAATCTTTGTTTACATAAAATACATTCTGCATACTAGACGTGAGTGATCAATATAATTTTGTGTAAAATTTCAATAGAACACATTTGAGCTGAGATCTATTAACTCATATTTTGACTAGGTATTATTTCTGGTCGCGGGGCTTTCATTTGATGATTCATTTGATGATTTTACCACGATAAAAAAAAGGTATTATTTCTATCACTATCGCACATCATTCAGAATACAAGTGCGAGACAAAGACAGGTATATATCTAACTCTAAGCATGAACTAATTTTACTTCTATAATTAATTTTTCAAATAATGTCAACTGGTAATAATAATTTATTGGTAATAAATCAAGGTCTGTATCAATACATAATCTCTTAATAAAATAAGGAAATAGTGAAGTACATTGTATTACACTCATGAGCAAAACACTCACAAGTAATTTTTATTATTCATCTATTATCATTTTGATACAGACACCAGCACATCAAGATACCTTAATCTGTCAAATTTCTTTAATATATTTTCAACCTTATAACAATAGTGGAAGGTTAATATTCAATTGGTAGTTTGACAGATTCGGGTAGGTTGACCTGCTGGTGTCTGTACTTAAGCAAACGGCAAAAAAGTTCATTTCCATTATAGCATGGCTCTGAACATGGCCCTAGAATTCTGGAAATAAAATTCAGCATCAAATAGTTTTCCTGCTATCATTGTATTGTATAACGGGCTGGTATCCGCAACTCCACGTCAAATGCGCGTATTTTGCGTACGGAAAATCCTGCTATCATGCAAAGTAGTTTCAAAGTTCCAGTTTAATCTAGTTAATGTACTACTGTCACTGTCTGTACATCTTAAACTAGATCTAGTGAGGATCAGGTTTCTAGCGATCTAGCTGTGCTATAGTACTATAGTAGTTTGTGTAATGTGACACTTTAGTGACCAAGTAATGGCACAGGTAGAGATAAGGTTTGTTTTAAAAGAAAACACTGTTACTTTGTTTTTAATCTGTAAACTTAATATGATAATTTTTTTATTTCGAAACTTTCTTTTTTGGAGTCAATGTAGCTACTTTTGGAAGACGGTCAAAATCAAAAGACGTAAAAACAAAAATATTTAACAACACCACATTGAAATGAAAGTTATTTACTGTACTGAAAATTACTTTCTCATAACTAAGTTCCAATAAGTTCCTTCTTTAAAATCAAATTCTACTCAATGTTACCCTTATTATTTCATCATCCATAAATCTATTTAATAACACTTCCACAATGCCAGTTTCATAAGATAAGACAAAAATCCTTTCATTTTCCTGTGTCATTTTATTTAGTCTTCGAAAAATAAATCGGTCAATAGGTTACAAATAGTATTTATGTATCAATCAAGTAACCTTCAATTTTTTTTAATGCTATTGCATAGGTCACTGACATTGTAACACTAAGGAGTTGATAAACAAAGCCTTTTTTTTTTTCATAGAACATTATTTTTTCACAGTATAGGTTATTTACGTATTTTCTTTTCTGGCAACATCAAGGATGGCCCTCAGGGCTCTCAGGGCAACATAATCAATATGGATCACAAAGCTGTCACTCATTAAACTCATGAACAACATAAACTGAGGGATGAGTTATTCAGAAAAGACGACACACTGTCACACATTTTTTCTAAAATATTAAAAATACATTTTTGCAAATAAAAATATAACAATCATCAACAAAAACCTAATAATTTAATACCAGTTGTCATCATCATCATATCAGCCGTAAGACGTCCACTGCTGAACATAGGCCTCCCCTATAGACTTCCAATACAACCAGTTGGAAGCGGCTTGCATCCAGCGTGATCCTGTGGTCTTCATAAGATGGTCTGCCACCCACAAGGTGGGCGTCCTACGCTGCGCTTGCTAGTGGGTGGTCTCCATACGTAAACCTTAAGTACGGTTCTCGAATACCAGTAGTACTGTGTACTATTTTAAGTAACAGTAAAAATACTTTTTAGCATAACTGTTATAATCAATAGTAGTGTCAAAAACCTGTTGCATAAATATGTATATATGTAATATGTCACAAATCTAAAATGAGTTAGCATTATAATTAACACATAAATTGGCTTGAATGACCTAGTATTTAACCCTGGCAGATTGAATGATATTTAATCTAATATTTTACCTTTTATATTTAACACTAAACAACACAATGTAGGGAATGCCTTGGTTATTCCGCCTTTCTATATCTGTATACCTGGGATGTAATATTTATAGATTAAATAAAAAAATTAACAGGAACTTCACTCACTCACCACATATGTTTGTGCCATAATTCATCAAAATCAGTGTTTTAGATGTAAAAACGTAACTAGTTAAGATTGTTTTGTGAAGGTAATAGAAACTTGACATGGTTATTTTTATATAGAGGTACTCTTTCCAGATCTTCATTTTTTAGCCCTTACCCCTACCATCATTGGTATCATTGCAAAATGCCCTTCTTCTCTATTAGTCACAATTTCAGTAATCACCACTTATTCTAACCATATCTTCTTTTACAGGTCATCCATTGTTTCTTAGATCTATCCTACTCGTGAAGACAAAAAAAAATCCTCATTCCTTTGTGTAAGTAATTCTTGTAAATAAAACATGATTTACAAGTTCATTCTGAACTACTGATCTAAATTGGTAAACAACGGGACAGATGTTTTAGATTTTATTAAAAGCTACTCCTACTCCTAATGGAGTATGTTAAATGCCATGGTAACATTATACATTTGTGTTAAATACTCCAAATTTAGCTAATGTGAAACATAGACATCCCTTCATGTAATTGTTCACTTCCAATTATTAGATAATAAAACTACTTTATGTGAAATGGTGAATTTTTAGAGTAGAATATAAATAGTTTGTACCAAATGTAGGTTAACTTATATGACTTTAAGATCATATTTGAAATTGTACTGCCATAGCAACCACTAAAATATAAGTTTTACTTTTAAAACATCACAAAGGTAATTGTTGTCCAATACAGTAAAAAAACCTAGTGACATAATTTCACTTACATATTTATTAAAACAAGGAAAAACAACTGTAATAATGCTAGATTAGTTCTTGTTGCAAGTATTAAAATGAGCATACCAGCTTACTGATTTTTGATTAGTTATTTTTTGGCACTCACTGTTTAAAAACTGTTAAAAATAATTGGCAACCAAAATAGATGGACTTTTAGAAATTATTATGATTTTAATCAGCTCTTTATTACAGTACACTTTTAACATTAACATGTTATACTTAATTAGACACAGAATATTAATTGTTGTTGGCTCACTGTCCGGGGGGTGATTGCTCAAAGGGGGTAGTTCAAATAATAGTAAACCTATTTATATTTTTCTTGTCTTTGTCTTTCATCTATCCTCCATTTTGAAGCTAAAATCATTAGTTCAGTCTAGTAAGTGTTATTTTTTAAAGTTACTACAGAATGGATAACACAGTCCGAACTCAATCAATTTGAAATCATAATCAAAATCATGTACCATTACAGTTGTTTTAGGATGGAGAACATTACAAAAGCATGCAAAATAATCTGCATGAATTCAAAATATTGGAGATAAATTCTTAATCATTGATTATCATAAATGTTATGCAACAGCTAAACATTTTGAGTTCAATTAAGTCTTGAGTGCACTAATTACCAGCCATTTTTTTTGACCAATGTCACCATCTTTTAGAGTAATTCTTATTTTTTGTTCTGCAGAGATGGATGACAAAGCAGTCTTGTCCATGTGAGTGTCTTAACAATTTCATGGAAAAATATACAGAAAGTAGGTCTTACAAACCAATAATTTAGTTAGTTATCTATATCAAAGTGCACATTCATTCTCCTAGTGTATTTACTACTATATAAATCTTAATAATATTTGTACAGAAGGCTTTATTGTCAAATTTTAGTGTGAATTCAACAACTACTGTGAAGATCACAGTTAGTCGCGACAAAAAACTCGCAATAGTTCTTTTTTTATCTAAACTATCGTAGGCAGGAGGGCATGACACAAAATGGCAACCAGCCTCCACAATACAATATGCAACTGCATTTAGGCCTAAATAATCAGAATATGATGCCTGAAACCGTATTCAGACGACACTTGACACGTAATACAGGGGATTAGAAGGTAAAAATTAAATTTAGATAACGAGCAGCATAATAAGTCGAGGTAATATGGTTGCATCACACGTAATTCGCGAGTGGTTTTATGGTTAGAAAACTGCTCAATATCCGTGTTTTGTCGATACAAACGCACTTTGGAAGGCCTATTTAATGACACACTGCCTATCGAAACAAAGAAATTTACTCACCGCTGGTGGTTTTATCTTGCAAATCCCCGATTTCTCAGCGATTGGTCGTATTTTGCTGATGTATGCTAGGGGGTCCAGGAACTCCTCTGGCGTGGGTTCGAACACTGGTGCCTCTGGAGGCGGGGTGAACGAGAAATTATCAGGTTTCATAGTAGGGGACGCCGAGTCCCCCATGCTAACTTCGACATTAGCTTCGTCACATTTTCCCATTTTTGAGAAACACTATGCAGTCCACACAAATGCAACTATAAATAAAACTTTAGCATTATCTAATGTTAAGGAATGAATAAAGCACGACCACAAAGAAATAGAAGCATCAGAATTTGTCTTTCCATAGGGAATCACAACGAGATAATAAATGAAATATCACCAACAAATAACAGAGTTCACTTGCACGTCCGCCATGCGAAATTGAACTTTCGAAACTGCGGTGTTGCCAAGTGAAAAATATTATCATTGCGCACTCAATTATTTTATTTTATTTTGAAACCGGTGCATTTACGAAGTCACATTAATCTAAATTTCCTTGAATGTTCCTTGTATTATTTCTTGTTAATTTCTTCCACAAAAGCTAAAAAAAAACATTAAGCTTGTATTGCAAAGCAATTTACTCGTAACTTAATGTTATAATCACAGAGAAAGATTTTCTCGTTACTTTTGGTGGTCAGTGATGCACTTTTTCATTTATGATTCAGAAGAAACATAGGAGTGTTTCTTGGTTCAAATAATACGGGAACGTTTTCATGTTTCCTATTTTTCAAATAAATGCCATGGTTTATTAGTTTTTCCTCCTCTAAACTTGCATAATCTACATTCAAAAGATAAAGACTAAGCGCGACCGTACTACAACTTCTGTCCGAAAAATTACTATGCTCGCTGGATACACGCTGCTGCATACTATCAGAAATGATCCCGCAACTTTTACAACACAGAATGTCTCCGAGTCTTCCAGCGAGCATTATAAGCGGATGATCGGTCAGAATGTTTCTTACAATGTGGGGTTTCTAATGCAAAATGTACTCGCTGCAGCGAGTGCCTTCTGGCGAGCATCAGAATTTTTCTGACAGCTTATGCGGTCCAGTATAATCGTCTTACTCACCGTTAGTGTAATCAGTTAATCACCGATGGTTTCAGCAGCAACATACTCCATATCCAAATTGCTCGAGCCGTTCGATAAACGATCGATGCTTGTATGTACGATGATAGTGCCGATTATAGACGATAACACAATACATTATAGAATACAAAAGAATGGAATTATTTATTCGCTAGAGATATGGTTTTACAAAGCTGTTATAATTTATGGGTGGCACACAGATATTGAAGTTGATTTACAAATTATTCGAATGTGTAGAGCAGGCTTGAAGATAAGCCAACGACAGCATGGTTAAAAAACGGCACTGTTGGCGCAGTGACTGAGCGAACCTCAGCGCAGCAGTTAGCTGCGCTTGCGCTGCGGGTCGCGGGATCAAGTATCGCAGCGAACAAATATTTGTATGATCTACAAATAGTTGCTGTGTGTCGGGGTATTTGAGTATGTGATGTTGATTGTTTTTATATGCACATACGAATCAGAATAAATTCCTAGTTCTAGAGTATAGCCAACGAAAAACCCAAAGAAAACAAACACCGGCTTCACACTGCTTAAGCACACTACTTAACTGAGACATAATATTATAATTCAAAATGAATATTTATACCAGTATCTCATGTCAGATGGCGGTTAGATTACAACCATAAATATAAAATTAAAAAATGCCATAGCAGAGCCTGGATATCGCATTTTTAATTTCTGCATGCATTAAAGTCCACAGCCCAACTTTCCTGGCACGACATCATATCGAAATGTTGAATAAATACGAAGTTTTTACTAAACGTTTATTTGTTGGAATAGATACCACTGTTACAATTAAATCGGCACAATGCAGGGACCAAATTGTCACATTAGGAGTCATAATATAATTTTATTTTCGTCTTCGTCGTTAATATTACCTGACAAATAGATGCATTTTTTTTGTAAATAAGTGAGAAAGTATCAAGACGGTTCACTTATACGAAAGTTCAATGATTTGACAATTTTGACAGACCTAATATATTGCCATATCAAAAGTACAGAAATTAGTTCGTGGTCAGCTTCCACAAGTCAAAAAGAAAACAAGCATGAGAAAAATAAAACCTTTTGAACAGTTACATTGGAAAAATATGAAAATATTTATTTTCTGGTGAACTTAAACTTACATATCTAAACAGTATTTTAAATACATAGGTAGTCAAGTATATACGAGAGTTGATGTAGATTAACAAAGAATATTTTCCAGTATCGTTAATCTTTTTCTTTTCGTTTGATCACAAAACCAATGTTGCCTAGTTTACTAAATAAGAATCCCTTTTTCTATAAAATTGTAGCCAAGGTCGGGAAAACTGGGAAAAATGACTGGAAACACCAATGAACACTTTGTTTCTTTCTGGCGTAAATGAAGAAAGCTATGAAAGAAAGAGATAAAACACTGTGACACAATTTGAGTTTTATTAGGTTGCCAGCATAGCACATAATTCTCCATGTTTTCAATTCTTATTGAATCGATAGATATGATTCAGTTCTTCATCTTATGAAACGTGTTAGAGCATAAGAAATAAAGAGGTTTCAAATTGCTGCGTTTTCATTCTATCAACAAAAAAATATTTTTAGATTATTCTCCCACGTGGTCAGTGTTGCAAGTAAATTCTCCCTGTTTAAAATTGACTTCGTAAACGCGCAGGCTCGAATGCAATCGATGAACACATCCGTCATACGCCGCCATTTGCGAAAGGCTGATCGCTGCTCGGCAGCGCGAGTGTCATCGGTTTGATTATGTCGAGTGTATAAATTGTTATTTTCGATAAAACTGTGAACTCAGTGTAAGATAATAATCAGTTAAAATGATTGTGAGGTTTCTGACCGTTTTGTGCGTCGGAGTTTTGGCGACTTCGGTGTTCAGCGCTGAGGGAAACAACGACAATGAAGGTAAGTCATTTTTACGTGTGCATTATTTATTTTGTTATCATTTACCCAATTTTACCGGCGTGTGTGATAGAGTAATTTGGGACGAATTTATTTTTGTTATTGACCTGAGTCATTTTTCATTCAGAAATAACATAGCGGTGTGATCTAAATACGATTTGTGGTTTTCTTCTTTTTTCTCGTGTTATGAATTTATTTTCATATTGAAAATGGTTGAAACTGGTGTGTGAAGCGTCGATGGGATTGGTTGTAGGTATATGCGGTACCGTGTGGTTTGAGTGTTGAGTGGGTGTGAGATAGTGGGACCGGCTTGACGACTTCTTGCCATGCACAATGCATACACACACACGGGCAGGCTCGGGTGCTCGGCGCGGCTCCGCGGCACCTCTCGTGCCGTGGGCGAGCGCTGGCTTCGTTTTTGCAGTTGATTCATTCACTTTACGAATGTTACTCACTGTTTTTATCATGCAGCTACATAAAACATCTATTACTGGATTCTGGCCTCATGTATGAAATCACCTTGGTTTGTATTGATTTGTAATTCTGTGTAAAAGTTGTCTTCAAAAGCTCCCAGGAGATATTGACCTGAAAATGAATGTTCCCACTCACTTTTCTCATTTATTTTATGGCTGAGCTTATAGAAAGCTTTTATAAGCTCTTTATGTAGCACAGAGATTTAAATAGCAGAGATTAAAATTTTCCACAACCTTATTGTATATAAAGACCCACACTTATCAAGATATTTTACTGACCAAACCTTCCAGAACTTAATGACATAAATTAAACTTACCTGTATCATTTTAAAATTGAGTTTAAATTCAATGCATAAATATTTCACATAGCCCTTAACATCATGATAGAATTCATAATAAGATGAAAACTAAACCAAAAAGCTTGTCACTTTCTGTAAGTACATACAATACTTCTCATACAATCCTTTTTTTAAAGAATTAATAATCATGATTCATAGCATGCAACAGACACTGTTAGTAAAGTAAATTAACAAATAATACTGTTCAATTAACATGAGAGGTTTAATAAGCTTTCAATTAGTAACTGCATTTCCGTGGCTGAAAAATCTGTATGATTACGTAGAAAGGAATCTTTTGTTTTTAGGGTAAGAAAATTAGCAAAAATGTAGCTAGGAATATTTTCTCGCTAGAGGCTGCCTCCTGGTATTACAAATACACTACAAACCTTCTTGTTAAGAAAGTCATGAGGGATTATTTATGTGATGATTTCCCTCTCTGAAAAAAGGTAAAGGTAAAAGCATAATTTTTAGATTCATGTTTTGTACCCCATTCCGAGGTTTTCCTATTGAGCTATGACTTGGGGGCTCTTCAAAAAGGGTTTGAAAAAGTTTTTGCCGGGCCGGCAATGTACTGTGCAGTTTTCTGGTATTGCAAGTGTCCATTGACTATGGTGACCGCTTTCCGTCAGACAGGTCAAATGCTTGTTTGTCACCACTATGGTCTAAAATTAACGTTGTCTGTGTTAAAATATGTATATTGTTAGTCTAATATGAAATTATGTCATTAAGAATGCTTTGACCTCAAAGGTGTACCTTGGTCAGTCTAGAATTTATGTCTGTTCAAGGCTTCTGTATGAATATGTAACAAACTAGCTTTGTTGCTATGGCAACCACATGCTAAACAATACTTTTATCAGAGTACAAGTAATATTTTTAATAACATATTTATGATGGTCGGCAGTTTCTTGATTGTGATAAACTTGGTACCTTCTGTAGAAGAGGCAAGATATTTTAATGGTTTTGGTAATATTGAGACCATGAATAATACATTTTCCATATAATTTATGAGACAACTATGTCCCTCTGGCCTGTGAGAGGCTCAGTTGATTTACGTTCAAAGTTAAAAGCTGTATTTAATGTCCACAGAGCACGGAGGCGGTACGGCATCCGTGTTTAGAGGCGGCATTGTCAACACTTTTCGTACAAACTAAGCATGTAACTATTTACTCACACTGCGGTAATTATGACGTAGAAACTGACAGCTTTCAAGGCTAGCAGCAGTTTTGTGCTCAACCAATTAACGCACTTTCGCATAGAAGAATAATTCTGTTGGACTCTAGACGTTGCCGACGAATCCGTGCTCTATGTTACCTTTATTACCTCACTAAACTGTGGGAGTATCGTCATAAATATCTTAATAGTTAATAAGTACTGAAGATCCAACGCGATCCTTGAAAGGGACGACCAGGCAGTCAACGCTACCTTTCGCTTCATCGTTTTCAACCACATAATAACTTAATAGCCATTGATAGACAGACACCTTCTTTAGACAAAAAAAAAACCGCATTAACACCTATTACATAGAAAATAAGAATACAAATAGCCCATTTTTATTCTTGCAATAAAAAAAAAACTATTCTTGTCAATTTATGAAGCAAAAACTACACAAAAGAATAGGTGTAAAAAATCTAGTTGCTATGCGAAGTTTGAATAGAATTGGCGTAAAATTCGCTGATTCAGAAAAGCACACACTGTGATGCGAGACTGTCTGCTCAAGTCACACTTGTAGTTTTTGGATATTTATAGTTTACTCAGCTATTATTGACAGACACCGTTTGTTGCTTTTCGTAAGAAATATGATAATATTGTTTGTTTTATCTAGAAAATAGGTATTGCGGTCTTTCGTGTACTTGTTGCAATGTTTAATAAACTCGTAGAGGAAAGAAAAATAGACATAAGATTTCAATCCTAAGGCTGTATACAGAAAGAAAGCTGGAAACTTATAAGCGCTCACCGGCGCTTGAAAGCGCTGGAAACCCGCGCAGGAATATATATGAACCAACCAATAAAACTGATAAGTTCCGACAAGCTTCAACATGCGCTGGTCAGCGCTGGGCGCTGCCATTTAAAATTAATAAACAACTTGCTTGGTCTGTTTCAACCTGCTTCCTTTGTGTAGAACGGACCAGCGCTGTCAAGCGCCGGTATGCGCTTATAAGTTTTCAGCTTTCTTTCTGTATACAGCCTAATGCACTGCGCGCAACTGCGCATTTATCATCTTCCTACCCTTATCCAGTTTTACTTGAGGTCAGCGCAACACGTTGTCTTCTTCCATGCATCAGACGTCAAATCATCATTTACACCTTTTTCATTCATGTTATTCCTCACGCAAACCATCCATCGTTTCTTTGGCCTTCCTCTTCCTCTCTGTCCATGAACATTCATTCATACTCACCACTTTCTAAGAGAGCTATCCCTTATCAATCCTGGATGATTCAATAGAAAGTAAATGATCTTGCTTGACTGTTGTCAACACGGAAGATTAAAGGAACTATCTGTGAATTAAGGTTCCGGCCGCCGAAGTCGTTAAGTTGCAGACAGAATTTATCACGTGCAAAACTACGCGCGAGCACCAAGTCTCATTTGAAGATACCAAATCTTAATCACTTCCCATCTTAATGACAACATATACAGATACATCGTTACAAAAATAATCTGCATCACCTTACAAGTATAGATAAACCACAACTACGCCTTTTATAGCCGCAACATGTACAGGAAGCTCAAAACCGCTGCATAAGAAATATATTCAATTTACATCAACATTTTATAACAAAGCAGAGTCACACATTCAATGTTTCACTGATGAACAACTCAATATTCCTACCGCAAATAATCACATCATACATAGAAGCCCACATACCATTATTTAGGCAGCATTTAGATTCTAGACTTCCTCGCTAACTGAATAGGTGGTCGAAAATTACAAATGGCAACATTAAACCTGAATTAATTAGATATTTGCATAATTTTGAGTGTCTACACGCGCATCAATGACTAATGCGAATTCATTTGACAATGTCAACTTGCATTATGTAGCTTCATTGATATTGAATTTGAATTTATGTAACCTGAATCTGTAACTTGTTATTCTTGTTTGAATTGTAAAATAACAAACTAGATACCATTTAGTTACACTAAATCTAATGAAAATAGAATATCTTTTACGAATACTAGCCTCTTTTAGCAATAAATCATCAAATAAACCATTAAACCTACTTCTCAATTGATAAAAATGTTCTAAAAACTTCAAAGACTAACCAAAAGGTAGGAGAAAACAAAGCTATCGCCTTACGAAACCGAAGACACAATTCAAGTAATTAGATTAGAAGAAAAAGGGAAATGGAGGAGCCAATTTTAAATCGAATAAAGGACAATGATCCGTGGTTTAGCTATTAGCACGTAACTGACTGGCGTCCTGAATACTAAATCACTAGTTAGTGGGGGAAGATCGGCCGTGAGTCTACTATATGCTGAACGCTAGCTGCAATGTTATGGGGTGTGATGAAACATCGGAATATGACTAAGAATTAGTTCTGCACATCTCGTCAAAACAAGTCCTCGAAAAATCGTATTTTCTTACTTTTTTCTTGTTTCCCTCTCCAGAAGACGAAACAATATTTCCCTGCAGTTTTAATAAGCACGACTGCACGTTTTCCACATTCAAGTGTTCCGCTATCTTCGTGACTGCGCTGCACCGCCTCGCAATCTCAGACTGTCTCAAAATCAATTTCACGGAGCCCTGGCGTCCTCAACACGGTTGCTCAATTGTGGACAAAGTACCGTAAGATAAGAGAATTTATGACGAAAAGATTGTATCTGTCCCGAATAAACGAAGTCCGTGGGAGATAAAAATCTTAAAGGGAATCAAATAAATGAACTCTTTGAAAGTCTCAACTGAATTTTCTATTTGTAAAAATGTTTTTTCCTTGAGGGAAATGAAAAAAAAAATTGTGTTACGGGATCTTTGAACATTACGTGGTGGCGAGGATATTACAAAAAAAGATGATGCTAGGATTGTTCACTTTACAATTCAAGGGTGCAAACTTTACACAGGAGACGCAGCTTTGTCACGAAAAACAATGCTAAAGTTCAAATCACTGACCATGTACATTTGCACAAATGTTTAAATGAAAACGTCTATTTAATATTCAAGTTACATAACATTCTGTCAAACAATGGCGCAGACGATACATACACACTTGTATTACGTTTCTATATTGTCGACGATTCTATTGTTGCCTCCATAAACTTAGTAGTGTACATTACTGAATTTAGTCTGGGATGAAAGGGCCACTGCTGGAGTTAAATTTATGCTAATTGCGACACCAATTTCACTAAGTAAAAGGATTAGATTGTAGTTAAGATTAAGTGTAAAATGTACCCGCTGTTTTAGAATATAGCAGCAGTTTTAGGTGTGTTAACTTATTATTATTTTTGGCGGCTTAAAATTTGTCATTAATGCTAGTCCATGACAGCTAAAAGTTGTCAAACTTGTCTAGGTTTAAGCGTGCGGCTTTATCGAAATCACCATATTAAAAGCTAAATTATTGCATGATACTCTAAGCTTATAAGACCGACTGCATTTAATTCAATAGATAGAGTTATATAGTTTATGCTTCTGGGAAAGCTTTGAATATCTCATCATATTAATAGAGAGCTGGAGATTACCTGTTGCAAACAGTTTCGAGCTGACTGCTTCTAGTGGTCCATTGAGAGCTAGACATCAATATTGGTTGTATCAAAAGCGAATCTGCATGAAAGGTAATAATTCGCAGGTAAACGGCTCAGTCGATATCCCTGGGGTTTGACGTGAACTACACAAAAGCCTTTTGGGAGAGTTGTTTGATAACGTGGGCATTTATTTAAAAGAGGCTATTACATTGAGTGTGTAAAAAGCCTTTCGCTTTCCAAAGGGCCGCTGATAACGGTTTCTCCAAATGGAAAATGTATTTTAAATTGAATTCGCACCTTCAGTACTGAATGTTGTGGTATAATTTTGGAAGCACAGTTGCTTTATGGCTGAATGTGATAAAAGTATATGCATTAGCGATTACTTGAACTTGTACTTATCTTGCTCTTGTCAACAGATAGATAAGTAAATCTGTGTCAATATTGATTACTCAAGAGACTGAATGTATCAACATAGAGGGATTTAAACTCGCCAGATACAAAACGCAGGTAGTTTATCAGTCTGGCGAACAAATAGATCTAATCAAGGGCATATTTTTTTCGAAACAGATAAAAGGTAACGCGCAGCTAACATCAATCTGACTGATAACGCAGAACCGTCGCCATTCATTCACACGTGCGGATGAACTGCATATTGTGTCAAATTGAAAAGGATTTCAATTGCACACACACGCATGCTTTGCAAAAACACGGTTTGAAAAACGGGAGCCAAACCGGGTTCTCGATTTTCAACAACGCGGTTGTATGAAGCTTGATTTTTTCGGTTTCATAGCACACACATTTTTCCTTTGATATTGGATATGTTGGTTGAATTTGGTTGAATCCATAAAGAGTTCTATTGCTGCGCAATAAATTTTGCTATTCCATCGAATGAGGCGGTGGCGGGGGTGTTTTTCCGACCGACCACGTTAGGTCACGACGGCTAGTGTTGATTTTCCACGATTGCGAATTCGATATTCCGAGAAATATATTTGAATATTTGACCGGTACTTCTTTGTGTGTATTTTTATCATTATTTGGACGTCGTCGTAACTCAACGATTTCCAAATAAAAACTTTTATTCGTAGTCACAAAAGAAAAGTTGAAAAGCCTGCCATATTTCAAAAGCACAGGTTTGACGAGCTCCCTTGTTGTCAATCTACAAACTAATTTAGAATCGATCGGTTTGCTTCAAAAATATATCGACAGCGTCGTTTTTATCGAAAAGCTACAGCTTTTGACTTTAGCGCTCGATCTCTCAGCACCTTTGCCTGGCCCAGATTTTTACGTCCTGTCGAGTGCCAAACAAGCAGGTGGCGTATTTTTTTTTATGGTTCCGCATCTGCTCAAAGCGTATTGAATTACATTACCCTTGTACTGTGTATTTTGTTCGTGTGACAGGATAGCAGGTGGTCACTGTGCGGCGAACCATTTGTGTAGGCGTATGCCTCGAGTTTGGTTCCATTTTTGCTCTGTAATAATCTAATTTAAAAGAATCGGATTCTTTGGAACAAAGTTCTGAACTTTTTGATTTATGAGCTCCCAGACATTTGTCATAATTAGTTTAATTAGAAAGAACGATGCTTTCTCTTTTCAAAACTTCATTATATATAATTTGGAAATAAAGGTATTCCCCTTTGCGAATATTTAGCTAAATTACCTGTAATTATTATTCCCGTCTCACAGGAAAATAATGAAACGCGACTGAACAATGTTTAGGTCGTTTTCTGTTCAGAAACAACGAATTCTCCCGTAAAATGTTATCGCTACTTAAAGTAGGACAAACCTTTCATTACAGCTATCAGTGCCAGTAATTACCAACTTTACAAAATAACTCGTATTTGGGACCCACTAGAAACTGTTCCGGATCTTTGTTTTAACGGGCAAACAGATAGGATTATATCTAATACTTCTATTAAGTTTACGCCGAAGGTTAACTTTCGATAATCCTATAAGAAAAGAGCTTTAGCTAAGCTTACTAGAACTTTCGTTCATTTTTATGAATCGCGTAGTATGATTTTATGAAAGACTGCGTTTTGTATTTTATCTTATCTGCCTCGTTAGTTCCAATGAGCTAAATGTCAAATCGATTTTAAACTGAATCGGGTTTTTGGCCTTAGCTTTCATGTTAAAGATTATAATGACAAATATAGGAGTGTGTAGGTTTTTCTGATAATCTTTTATTTGGTATAGTTAATTGAGTTCTATTTGCTTTGACTAAACATCGATAACAGTTATCAAGTTTTATGTATGTCGATCTATAAATCCTCAAGTCTCCATCTTCAACAATTGTATTATTTGCGCTACCGTTGCGCTGTATTAATCTATCTGAACAAAAATTAAACATGTTCTGCAAATATTATGTCGTCAAAGCATATAATTGCCTTTCATTCCTCTGGAACAATTTGAAAATTAAACTGAATAACGAATCAGAACTGCTGCGGAGTACAATTATAATACTCCACGAAGTTGTTGCAAGTGGCCCGTATGCACTATAATAGTGCTCAAAGCAAACTGAAACATTTGAAGCTGTTTTGAACTGCACTGGTAATTGTCAAATGTACATAATACAAGCTTCAAGTACTTTGAAACTATGTTCAGCCTGTGATTGCTTTGGAATATGTTGCTTAACTAATTATGAGTTATTCAGTACTTAAAAAATTCCATGGAAGCGAACAGCTGCCAATAGCTCGCTGTGATTTTTAAAATACGGTTATCATACAGTGTAATCGGTTCGAATATTTTCCAAATTGCAATCGATTTCTCAAATTTCGACTTAACCTTTCTGCTTTCTTCAAATCGATTTTCTAAGAAAACCACGTCGTGTGAAAAATGGAAAAGATTATTCCTTTCATCGAGCTTTCTTTACCGGAGAAGTCAGCCGAACGTTTTTGAATGGCGGAAAAATTACTCACCTTTTACGAACTGTAAAAAAATGCTAATAGGAAAAGTCGATAATTGACTGCAGGGTCTGCAGAGGTATAATTACAATCTGCTCAGAAAGATTCCAGTCACCGCAGACAATCTTACGGATCGACTATTGATTAGTCAAGAGATTGAAGAAGCGTGGGTGGCTCGTGACCCAGTTACAATCAACTTTACCGACGATTTAGCCGTATTGTCCACCCAACCCACTTAACCAATAGTATCAGGAATTATTTAAGGGACAAGAACTAACTACATACTTTTGGTAAAGTTCAGAAGAATCCCAGTAAACAAAGACAAAGTGAAGGAGTGTCTCTAGTATCTAGATATCCGACTCCCTATAAATAATGGTGTATGGCATGGGTAAGCTTTTCCGCTTCAATTTCAGGATGCTCCTGTTGATAAGGAATTTGTTCTGATGCCAACATTCCACGATTTGATCTCTTAAGTGTTGAAGCATGCTAGTTTGCTTTCATTAATGTTTGCGTGGGTTCCGGTGACTGCTTTCGAAATAAAGCTCTTGTTCATGTCGGCAACAAAGCTTTGTTTCAATTTTATAATGGACATAAAATGGTTTTCTTATAGTCAGCAGATGTCTACCCAATAATTCCTTTTATAGAATAACTAGTGGGCGGACAATTATGGCCAGTATGGTATGGCCACGCCAGCTCGTTTTTGAGTTTTGAGAACTTTCTCTAATTTTGAAGTAAATGTGTTTGGTGGTTGTAGAATAAAATATGTCGGTAGTACTAGAATAAATGTGACGCTAATAAGCACAGAACTTTTCACATATGAAAAGGAATATGACAGAAATAACACAATAAGTTTGGGATCGCTGTGAATAAGATATCTGAAATACGTTTCTAAAAAAACCCAAGAGTCGGTTATAAATCAAAAGCAACCACTGGTGCTTGCCAAATCCGTTACATTTCTTGCTAGAACCGCACTTTTTGCTGAAAGCTTTTGGTAAAGGGAACTCAATAACGGTACATTTTTCTTCCCCGTGCATACATAGCCACCATTTGTCTTCTATAGAAGCCAAAGGTAATGATTTTTTGACAAATGCGAAGCGAAAGCCACTTGAATATGCAGCGGCAGTCCATGTAATAAATCTCGTTTGTCACATGAAACAGTTTGGTTTCCGCATACACCCGGCTCCTGTAACACATTCGGTGATAAATTCACCCTCCAGAAATGCACTACAGGCTAGCCTTGTGGAAATTGTAGATAGAATCCTATAAAAAAAGAGAATATAAACGAAACAGAATAAGAAAAACAAACAATCCGTGCAAGGGATCGGTTGAACGCAACTTTTTCATTAGGTAACTTTGATTGCCTTCGTCCTGTGGCGGATTGGCGTGGCCAAGGAATTTAAATGATCCCGTCGCCTGCATACCTATTTGTTTAGGTTGCTTTAAAATGTATTATTTTTGTTTTTTGGATTATTAAGTTTGTGCTAAGTAACAATATCAACATTCCAAATTTAAATCACTTTTAGTCCGAAAAGGGATGTTCACGAAGAACGTAGCCCTTTTATAAAAAGATGTGAAACAAACATTTTACACCGAGATGATTTTAAGATGTTGTATCTCCGAAAGTACGTATCCAACGGTATATGCGTTACTATTGAAAGGTCTGCCCAGATCCCATACATCGGTTTCCCAATGTCCTTTGATTTAGTTTTATCCTCAAAAGTTGTTTTTGCGGTTATAAACTTTGAAGATTTGAAGGGTGTTGCGCTATTGTAGGCAATAACCTGTTTTTGCCGAGTTGGGCCAACAAAACTTTGGGTTGAAATTTGGTGGATTAAAACACTTGCCGAGTTTAACATCTACTAAGTGTTGTAAGCTTATTAAAACAGGTGTAATTTCAAGCCTTAAGATCTTCAACGTTTATTGAGAATAAAATTTGTTCTTGTCTTTTAAGCTCATCTGTTTAGATCTAATAACGTATTCTGAATCCAAACCAATGTCTTTTTTAGCTCTTTAACTAAAAGGAACAACCCGTAAAAGTTTCCTAAGAGACGCCTTCGAATATGAATTCTTTAATTTTGTCTGCGTCAGAATTTTGGACGTTATTGCTATTGTCATACGACTTAAATTCAAATAAATCACATTCGTGTGTCAAAAGAGACCTAGAATTAACGAGTCTCCGATCCTGTTTTTTATTTCTTGGTTATTTTTTCTTCCATCTTTTGTGTTTGGTATATTTTATCGGGCATGCTGAATCTCATTTAGGTTGTTACGTTTGTGTATTTTTTTTTTACTATTGTTTGATATATTTATTTGTTGGTAATAGAAGTGCATGATACTTTTTCGTGTTGGTTCTAACGTAAGTAAACAGTAGACCATTGATCAAACAAAATGCTTGGTTCAATGGCTTGCTGCATAGTTTCAAGAATTAACACTTGCTCCGCTAGTAGGTCACTTGATTCTCGTTACAAAAGCACTGTGAATTTTGATTGCAGTAACGAGCGCTTTTGCATGTATAATGACTGGACTTTTAAAAGGAAACTCTTTTCGTGAATATTATGCTTGTTCGCAACAAAAATTGTAAAGTGGGTGTTTTGTATGGCAATGCTTTTATGGATTGATTGAATAATGCAATTCATGGTATTGGTATGAGCTTAGTAAAAGAAGTGCATTAGAGCAATGTGTCAAATAAATAGTACAATTAGCTGTCAACCTTATTTTAAAAATCTAAAAATTCTCACATTGCCTTCCCTATACATTTACGAATCAAGTATTTTTGTAAAATCAAATCTAAACTACTATAAAACTGCTGAAAAAAGCTATTATCGAAAATTAAGGGATAAAAAAAGGCTAGAGGTACAAATACCTTATGGTAAAACGGCACTATTAAATAAAAGTATTTTATGCATGACATCTATAATCTATAATAAATTGCCTGATGACATTAAACAATTACCAATCCACCAGTTTAAAAAGAAACTACATTCATTATTAATAGACAGATGTTATTATGATGTCAAAGATTACTTGTGTGACAAAAATATTGTGTTCCAATGACAAGAGTGGAAAAATAAATATATGAATAGTGTAAATTGTAGTCGAAACATTTAAATTGCTTGTGTCTTTCCACTTTTTAATATTTATGTAAGAATAATTTGCAATGTGTAATAATGAACTATGATTATGACTTAAATGACTTGAAATTGAATTTGTATGTACTTATCTATAATTTGGAATAATTTAATAATGTGTCGAGACTAATATGACTAATTGTGTTTTAAATTCTGATTTGTATTTTATTATTGTATGCCTTAACGGCGGGACATAGCTGAACTTATTTTAATTATTTAAGACCTGTATTTATGATGCATACCTATAGTCCACAATAAAGAGGATTTGATTTGATTTGATTTGATTTGATTTAGTAAGTCCTAATCAATACTGGACAGATTGGTTTTTTTTTTTTTTTTGTGTGGTAAAATCTTCAAATGAGTCCTCCCACCCAGGGCAGGGCGGGAGGGACTGTCAGACTTGTACTGACTAAAATCCACGGTGTCCTTCACGAGCCCTTTACGTACCGGGGTCACGGTAATGGGTAAGTCCCGCGACCAAGGACAGATTGGTTTAAGGCAACATTTTCTAGAAATAAGTACTCACTTTTTGTAAACAAAATAGTTGTCCTACTAAATGAATGGAATAACTCAAGGTTTCTAAAGCACCTCTTCCTTTACATTGTCCAATATTTACTTTAATTTATCAGTTGAAAGAATGCGGCTCCGAATACCGCAGTAACTTCACTATCCCAATGAGCGTATTGTGTTGTTAATTTTAGTACAAAACGAAGTGTTTCGAGTTCATTGAATAAATTCCTGCTTGATCACGATTGGAATTGAGGCTTCGTGCTGAAATGCTGGTCACTGTTTGTTCTTGTGTGTTTTGTAAACGGTTTTGAAAGACTTGGGAACTGGGAATAGGTAAACGTGATTTAATTTTGAAAGTTTTGTTTAGGGTTTAGGTTAGCTACTCTTGCATTTGTAAGAATTGTGAAACATGATAATGAAAAGCTCGTTTAGTTATTCCCGTTCAATGCTAATTTCTTCTCTTTTCCAGTACATACAACAGTTTGTTATAATCGAATTTAATCAAATGGTAAATACACTCATTTTTATTCATCTTTCAAAAAAAATCCTTTCAAGGAATACATTAGACACAAGGAACGACGTTATTTTGAATTCGTAATTGACGAAGACTTCACCTTTTAGTTCTGTCTTCAAGTTTCCACGACATCATTATGTATTCAGACTCTGCTTAGCTTTAAACTGTTCTCGGTGAAATGGTTCCATGTATTTCATTAGTTTAATTGATGCTTTTAATAGCTTTTGAAAACAACTTCGCCTCTAGATTTCTATAGGAAGATGTGGGCGGTGTTTATGCTAAATATTGCTAGAGTTGTCTGATTTCGGTATACAAACGCTTCTGTAGTATTAGTTTTGTATAAGGCTTAGCTTATAAAGTAGATTTATTTATGGATTTTGTTTGGCTGATATTATTCTTATTGCCTACTAGCTGGCCCGGCAAACTTCGTACCGCCTATAACTAACGTCACTCAAGAGCGTTTCTTATCTCAAAATCGTCCACAGGAACATGATCCTGATGGTTACAAACCCAATAAAAAATACTCTCATGTAACTATTATATATGTTACTGTAAAAGCCCGAAGTACGGTAAATCTTAAGACTTCGCAGTAAATCCTAAGATTGGTAAAAGCTTTGCAATTCGGACTTTTAACACCATTCACTTGGTAAATCTTAGGATTAACATTAAAGGCACGGTAAACGTTTAAAAAAAATCATGATAGACGGTGGTTCAGGTAGACGGAGCACGCTGCGGAATAAATGATTAAGAATTACTGCTTGTTTTATTCCTAAAACCATTTTCAATGTGAAATATGATGCAAAATGCGAAATTTAATTGTTTTTTATATTATACATAACACATTATTTTAAAACAGTTATTTTTCTTTTATTTTACAGTTCTTTACCAAGAGAACCCCACATCCTTTCCTCTAAAAACTCGACGATAAGATAGAAGAAATAGAAGTCTTGAAATGATCTTCACACCAAGTTCGTCCCGACAGTTCGTAGAAGCGCTTTGTAAAGACATAATCAATCTTTCCTTTACAAACAATACACATTTGATACGCCCACAACCCACGATCCGTCGAGTTTCATTCTACCTTGTAATTATAGAAACATTAATCATAAATGAAAAGACCTGAATTTTTCTTTGCACACAGAATGAAATGAAGACAAATAATTTATTTTGTAATGGGCGGTAAATTCTTAATTTCGGTCGTAAAAACTGTGCCATGGCTAATATTGAACTTTAAAATCCCCAGGTCTTCATTGTTTTGAGAATGTATTGTCTTAAAACATGGCTTTAAAAGTTTCTGGAAGCTCAAAAGCAATATTACTTTACTGTTGCTGTCAGCAGCAAGTCACGTTTTAAACTGTAACGCTGTTAATAAAGATGACTTGCTAACCTATGACCCTCACCACCTTAATTACTTTTCAGAATTTTTTGGGTTGCCTGACAAATCACCAAAACAGTATTTCGACCCTGACTTGACATTTTGCGACACAATCCAATCGGTTTTGGAAAACATTTGACGTCGGGTAGCTTGTATATCACCCAATTTGTGCCCAAACAGGTCATTAGATTCAGTCGCTAACATCAATGGAGTTCGAAAACGATTCTACCTTTGATCCAGGCCCTTATAAATTCAGTCTAAGAAGCTCTTCAGTTATGGGACGTATAATTTATAGCAAGGCGAGTGCAAACGTAAAATAAAAATGCAGAAACATGGGTGGACTGTATAATCAGTTCCCTGACCCGACTGGCATGAAATTAGCACGAAATATGTTAATTTTATCCATCTGCTTGAAAATGAATAGGACCCAATTATGTTATCTTGTCTAAATACCTTATAAATATAAACCCTGAAGGGTAAATAGGGTACAGGCTCCCAGTTGGTTATACAAAAATAAGCTTGATAAAGGCACTGAATAAAATATTTTAAAACCTGCCATTTATCTCACTAAGTTCATGACAATTTGGAACAATACGGCTCTTGTTTATTAAGTAGGCAATTTGAGACGTGAGACTACTAAGTTTTGCGTTATCATGGTTTGTAAGTACTTTCTGGTGAGCTCGTAAAACAAAAGTAGATAGTCCTATTTGTAAAAAATCTCCCTAACGAAGTTCCTTACAACTTTGAAGACGCCCAACAATTATAATTAGTTGAAAAAGTTTCAATTTTCTCCTCTGAAAAATAGAATCGGACAAATTTTTGTTCAAAGCCGTGTTCCCTTTGAGACCGTTGAAATGGAATTACATGGTTATTTTCAATTCAACGCAGAAAAGACAATGAATGAACGAGTAAACGAACGAATTGAATCATATTTAAGAAGTTGCTGTACTCGTTTGCTGGAAGGGTCCTTTGGTCAATTTATAGAATTCCTAATTGCAATATTACCATAGCGAGTATTATTGATTGTACCAACGTTGTTTTCACAGAATAAGTTTGTTTTGTATTTGAATTTATGCAAATCAATGTTGTGTTAGATGCATTCCGTGTTGAGAGGATTTGAGAAGTAACATTTAAATGAAGTGAGAGATGTTTATCACCAAATTCCCTGCGACATCGCTTGAAATACCTCTTATCTTGTAAGCCAAGCCATAAATGCAATGTCACCACACAATCTGTCTGTGCATGCCTTAAGTAATGTCGACAATAAAGCCGGGGCAACAAGAGAGGTAAACGGAGTTAGGCTAAGCAAATATTACGGCTTAATCCGTTTTAGATAAACCTAAGTAAGTCAGTGCAACTAGTGACTTAGACTAAACCGGAATACTTGCAAACTGCGGTCAAGCCACGGTTTGCGACACTGAGTGTCGCAACAGGTTGTAAAAGCACCCAGAGACTGGTGTATTAATACGATATTTATGTTACTTTAATAATAATATATGTGGGTATTTTAAAGTTAGTCATTGTGGTTTAGATTGAGGTAAGTCAGAGGTAAGAAGATCAAAGTGGATAAAGTTTGTGTGGAAGCTGCGCAACAGGTTAAGCGGTAAAAGAACATTAAAATGAAGAACATTAAAACTTTTTATGTCGACGATATGATTATATTACTTAAAAGATTAAATTTCTGTTATCTTCAAAACAAATTCATGCCCGATATACTCAATCCCCTGAACTCCAAGTTTTAAACTTAACACATGCTCCCTAACAAGAGAAAAGTGGATTTCATCAGCGGCAAAGAAAATATTCATAACGAATCCAATTCATAACGGTTGTGAAGATTCTCGCTCAGCACTTTAATACACTTGACTTTCCCTACAGCCTTATTCGATGTGACAACTCCAAGCGATGGATTTTATCGAAAACTTGAGAGACGTTGATTGGATCGAGTGCTGCTTCAAGGTTGAGAAACTTTGGGAACGTTACAATTATGATATGAAAGTGATTTGGACCGTTTCTTACGGAGGTCTGGCTGTACCGTGAGTCGTATCGTGAAAAGTTTTCACAAAATGTACATTGAAATGTGAAAAGCTACTACATTTGTAATGCTAAAAGTAAGTACTTACTAACAATAATATAAAAAGAAAAGTTATCTTGTTAAGGGTTTACGTATTGGAAAACATCTAAATGGAATGAAATAAAAGTTCATCAAATACATAAGAGATCCAGCTAGCTTTGCACACAAGTTTAAAGGTTACAGGACACGAATGGGTAACGAAATAAAATGAATACCTTGTTCAAAATTATCTGATATAAGTACATATAGCTCTTTTCATATCTTTTTCGTAATTTGGTGTATGCATATTAAGATCAAAATTATTCCACCGGGGATGAAGACAATAAAATTATTCACTCTTTATACTGTTATCTTTTCCGCTGAAAAACATCGTTCCGGCTGTAATCATTTACAATTTCATGCTAGTTAAACAGGCTTTAAATTAAAAGCTTAATTTACAAGGCACCTACTCTACAAGATAATTGTTGTCAAAAACACTTCCTGTCCAATGCTTTTAAAATGGCGTCGAGAATGGCCCGCTGTCACCGAGGCGGGAAAAAACAAAGCATCACGGCTCTGTTACTAAGTGATGGAGATGAGGAGGAAAAAAAGCTGCGCCAACTTAATTGAGTGGAAAAATTGCTTTTGATGCACAGATAAAAATATTAAAAGTTTTAAACTTCAAAGCGAAAACCTCGAAGGCCCTGCCTATCGTGATTGTTTCTTAATGTTCTTCTTTGGCTGGTTTATGGAGAAGCGAATACATATTATCTTTCAATTTAATTTAGTTTCCGTTACCTAAATTGCTTCAACATGTCTTCGTTTTGATTAAAATAATCATTTACATCGACGACAGTAGAATCGAAGATATTGATTTGCTCGCTTGGTAAGTAAAATATCCGATATTTTCTTCACAAAAATTGTTTTAATAAAAACACACGACTCCAGTGCTTACAAGAAGTTCTCCGTTAATATTCATAACTTTTTAAATATTTGATCAAGAAGAGGCAGTATGCCGATGAGGTCGGCATCAAAATGGCCGCTAACTTTGCAGATAAATCACTTGGTTCCTCCTCGTTTTATGTCGGTTTTTTAGTGGCGTCTTATTTCACGACATTTATTTTAGTTAGGCATTTTGGTCAGATGACATTGTGCGATTGACCGTCATTTATTATTCGACAAAGTACCATTTTGGCTCATGATCTAGTTGAATGTTGGAAAATGCTTCATAAGCAATGCACGCCTATTTGTCTCCAAAAAATTTGTTTATTAACGTGTTATATCCTGGTAATTGTCGTTTTTGTTAAGTGTGAAGAAAATAAACTAAACTGTGATACTTTTATTTTACCTTTTTTTTTTTTTTTTTTTTTAACGTGTGGAAATCCTCATGGACTTCCTCCGCCTGGGGAAGACGGAGGGGCATGTCAGACTCGACTGACTAAAACCACACGGTGTCCTCTGCTGCCTTTAGCCGGGGGTGCGGGTCCACTTGCGCATTCACCGCTCCCCGGCAGGCCTTGACCCGACTACATCGCCGGGTCCCTCTCCTCGGTGCGGCCGTTCACCAACGGCCGCACCTCTCTTCGAGTGGCGACGAAGGACACGTCGCCGCCAACTCGGGCCTGTATCTGGTCGGGCGGCTGACTGCCCCAAGTCAGCCGCCCGCAGGCTACCTCTCATGGAGGACGCAGATCGGTTTGCGCCCTTCGGCGCCCGGTGCGTCTGCTACGGGAGCTGAGAGGGATGGAAATGCGCTCCCTTTCCCTCTCCGCCGTCTCCTTCGCGAGCATAACTTCCTCGCAGAAGGCGACGGCCCCTTCCCACGCACTCTCGCTTCCGACCATGGTCTCGACGACAGTCGGAAGCGAGAGATCGCTCCCGCCGATCGCCGCGATCAGATCACGGCGCTGCGACGCCCACGCTGAGCATTCCTCTAGTGTGTGCTGCGCCGTGTCTTCCGGGCAACCGTCGCAGTGGTGGCACACGGGCGTCTGCTCCCGACCTATGCGATGCAGATACTTTCCGAAGCAACCGTGTCCGGAAAGTATCTGCGTCAGTCGGAAGGTGAGAGCGCCGTGCCTCCTGCCGATCCACGCCTCCATGACGGGCCTTACCGCCGCAATAGCGGCGTGCCCCGCACTGGGTTGCGCAAGTCGCGCCTTCCACTCCGCCGCTAGAGATCGGCGGAGCTCAGACCGCCGCGTCTCCACTACGCTAGGCAGCGGCCTTTCGCCCCGCTCCTGGGCCTCCCCGCGCCACCGATACATTGACGCGAGGAGTTTAGCCTCCAGATCCCAGGGCGGTGATCCGGCCAACAGGCAGGCCGCTTCGTGGGAGATCGTGCAGTAACCCCTGATCACTCTGACGGCCATCGCTCGCTGCGGCCTTCGCAGCATTGCGACGTTGCGGGCCGACAGGGTGTCTGCCCACACGGGTGCTCCATATAGGGCCATAGACCGCACGATCCCCAAGTACAGCCTCCGGCAGGATGACTCAGGGCCCCCCAAGTTAGGCAGTAGCCGCGTCAACGCCGCCGCTGCGCTCATCAGCTTAGGGGCCAGTTGCCGGAAGTGCGGCCCGAAGTCCCATCGGCTATCGAGGACGAGTCCTAAGTACTTCATCGTCGACTCGACGCCGATGCGGACGCCTCCCACCACTATGTTGGACCCCGAGGGTGGCGCGCGCCGGGCCCCGTGGAAACACAGAGCCTCGGATTTGTTGAGCGCCACCTCGAGGCCCAACCGCCGGATCCTAGCAACGACTTGCGCAACCCCCGCAGTCGCCAGTAGCGACGCGTCGCGGCACGTCTTCCCCCGCGCCGTCACCAACGTGTCGTCGGCGTAACAGACTACGCCGACGCCATGGAGGAGCGCACCGCGCAACACCCAGTCATATCCGATGTTCCACAGGAGCGGCCCCAAGACCGACCCCTGTGGAACACCGCACGACGTTTCTCGCCGACCCCATCCTTCCTAACCCGGGTAGACGACTGACCTGCCAGCCAGGTAGGCCCCGACAGTGTGGCGGAGGTAGGTCGGCACCCCGTGGTAGCGGAGCGCCTCCCTGATGCAACTCCAGGGCAAGGTGTTGAAGGCGTTGGCGATGTCGAGCGACACCGCCAAGACGACCTCACCCCGTGCGACTGCTTCCTCCGCCAAGGCCCTTACGCGCATGATCGCGTCCACTGTAGAGCGCCCTTGACGGAAACCAAACTGGTTGTCCGCCAGATCCGGCCCCACGCCAGAGAGGTGCCGGACGAGGCGGTTTGCGATTACTCGCTCGAAGAGCTTGCCCACCTCGTCCAGCAGCACAATGGGGCGGTAAGCGGACGGGGAGTCCGCAGGGCGCCCTGGCTTTCGCAGCAGTACCAGCTTCCCCGTCTTCCACAGGCGTGGAAACTGGCCCCGCTGCAAACATGCGCTCAAGAGCCCTCGCAGTCGAGGCCCGAGAGCCTTCGAGGCCAAGACCCATGCACGGCCGGGTATGCCGTCGGGCCCTGGGGCGGTATTCTTGGCTTGAAGCCTCAAAACCGCCGCTCTCAACTCTGCCCGGGTCACTTCGGGCACATCGTCGTCGTCGCCGTCGTCGTCCTCGTTGGGCACCTCGGGGGACGGAACCATGGGTGGCGGGGTATGCTCTGCCCTAGAGGGGAACAGAGCGCCGAGTACACTGTTCAGTAGCTCGGGCCGGAGGCTCTGGGACAGCGGGGGGGCCCATGGACGGAGTTTGCCCCGTACCATTAAATATGGGCGCCCCCATGGATCTCGGTCCAGAGTTTGCAGCTGCTCCTCTCGAGCCAGGACTTTTGCCCGCTTGATGGCAAGCTGTAGTGCCTTCCTCGCCGCCCTGTACCCCCCATACAGTTCCGCCTCTTCGGCCTCGTCTGCCGCATCCCTGACGCGGCTACGCCTCCTGCGGAGCCTGGCGTACCGGCGCCGAGCGGCAACACACGCAGCGCGCAGCCGCTCGATGTCTTGCGACCACCAGTACACTTGGCGCCTAGCCGGTCGGGACAGAACCCTAGGCATAGCAGCGTCACAGACATGCGACATGGCTTTCCGGAACCACTCCGCCTCGCTGTCGATATCGTCAGGCCTATCCGGTGCTGACACCCAGGCCTGGACTATCGAAGCTTCGACGAGTAGGTCCCGGTCTAGTTGCCGAAGCGCCCAACGCGGACCGACCCCGCCGGGGCCCGCTTGAACCGGGGTGGCAGAAGTCTGGGCAGAGACATCGAATCGGATGTACCGATGATCTGACAGAGTCTCCGCCTCCTCTACCACCCGCCAATCCTGGACACGGCGCGCTAGTGCGGGGCTAGCGAACGTCAAGTCCACTATGGAACCGCCCCGCTGGCGCACGCACGTGTCTACGGAACCCCTATTTAAGAGCTGGAGGCCGGCTTCGATAGCCCACTCCTCCAGCACCTCTCCCCGCGCGTCTGTTGTCGGGGAACCCCAAGCCGTGGATTTGGCATTGAAGTCCCCAAGAACGAGCACGGGATGAGGACGACTACGGGCGACGACGACGCCCAACTCCACCACGAATCTCTCAAAGTCGGCGAGAGGTCTGTTCGGGGAGAAATAAACCCCCACAACCACTATCTCCCCGAACAGTGCCGCCACGTGGCCCTGCCCAACGGCAAGAGCCGCCATCATCGGGGACCCATTCCCGGCTCTGGAGATGAGTGTCACCGAGCCGTTCGTGTCACTCGCCCAGTCAGCTCGCCCGGGCGGAACGAAGTACGGCTCGGCGACAACCGCGACACCTATCGACCACTGCGCCATGCTCTGGAGTAATAAATCCTGAGCCCGGGCGCAGTGGTTGATGTTCGCTTGGAGGAATCGCAGAGATGGGGCCATTACTGGGTGTCCATAGTCTGCGATTCCTCACTTTGTGACTGAGCCGGGACTACTGAAGTCTGGGCCCTCCCCTTCTTTTTGCCGTTGGGTGCGACGCATGGCTTTCGGCCCACCCGATGCCCTGCAGGCTTGCCCAGCGCTGCACAAGCTAAGCAGTGGGGCGGGGCCGTGCAAGAGGCGACCACATGTCCGGGCTGGCCGCATCCGAAGCACCGATCGCGGTAGTTTGTGTCGGAGACGCACTGCGTTCCGACATGGCCGTCCGTCAAGCACCGGAAGCACGTCGTACCTCTTGCAGGCAACAGTTTTACCTGTGCCGACACCCACCCCACGAGCAGCCGGCGTCCGTCCGCCAGCCTCTGCGCCGCCGCCACAGGACAGCTCAGAACTATAGAGCTCATGCCTCGAAAGCCCGGGCGGATTTTGCCGGGCTTAATTTGACTGGGCGGGCACTCTCCCGCCCTCGCCACGGCAGCCACGACCTCCTCGACTGAGACAGAGTCGTCCAAGCCTGCGATACGCAGGTCGGCGCACTTCGTAGGCCTGGACACCCGGAGCTCGCCTTCCTCGAATTGCGCTCTGATTTTTTCGGCCAAGGCGTCTGCCTTCGGGCCACTCGTGGCGCCGGACACCTCTAGAAGGCAAGCTCCGGTAGCAGTCCGCTTGCAGCGGAGGCCCGCTATGCCGAGGTCGCCGAGGCTTATTGAAGCCTTGGCCTTCGTCAGGACCGCAGCATAGGTCATGCCCCTCTCCTCCGCTCCAGGCTGCAAAGTAAGTACTACAGCCGTGGAGCGGGGGGCGCGGACCTTAGCCACCTTCTCCGCTTCCTTCTGTTTGGCCGCCTTCTTGGCCTTCTTCTTCGCCGCTTTTTTAGCCTTTTTCTTGTCTCCCACTGGCTCTGCTGGGAAGCTGTCGGTGCTTCGGTTCTGGGAGCCCCGGGAGCTGAGGACGCTGTCTCGGCATTAGGGACAGGGACAGCTGCGGCTGCAGCCTTCGCCCTCTTGCCAGCCCCTTTGCCTTTTCGTCTGGCTACGCCAGGCTCTTTAGCAGCGGGTTCTGCCACCTCAGTTGGCCGAGTCGAGGTCGGCGCTGCAGCTTTGGCTGCGAAAGTAGCGGCCGCCCGCTTTGAAGGCCCGTCTGTGGCCAGGGGAGGGCGCAGCATTTGCCGCTCGAGGACGTCGAAGCGGGCTCGGTAGCTCTCGAGCTCGCTCCTGAGGAGCCGCACCACTTCCGACTCCTCCGGCTGCCTCACGTCAGTGGCGTAGCTAGGCCAGAAGGGGCCCCGTATCAAAACTTGTTTGGGGCCCTTTTAATCTAAGTTTAGTAGAACAAAGACAATAGCATCCTGACTCGTGTAACTAATGCTATTACTGACTGATAGTAGCTCATTTTTAGTTCATTAGCTCATTCAAAACTAGATATAGCCTTTTTGAAAATAGAGTTCAATAATTGGAGCTTTACCGCCGCGATAAGTATTCATTTAAGAGCAACATTTTATGGTTTTTATTCCAATCGTCGGGGGCCCTTGACACTTGGGGGCCCCGTATAATTGATACGGCTGATACGGCGGTAGCTACGCCTCTGCCTCACGTCCTCCTTTTTGCGCTCGGTCTGCAGCGCAGCGAGCTCCGCTCGGAACGCCTCGTGCTCTCTGCGGAGCCCGGCCAGCTGGGCCGACAGACGGGCGTTCTGCGCCTGTAATCGCGCGGTCTCCTCGGAAGAGGTGCGGGTCAGCAGCACCTCTGCGGTCTCCGAGATGGAGGCCGCCGCATCTTTTAGGGCTTTTTGGAAGGTGCCCTTCAAACCTTTTGACGATTTGGCGACCCTTTTAATGGCCGCCACGGCGTCCTGCATCCTGCTGGCCAGTTCTCCGGCCAGCAGGTCCTCCGTCTCCCTCTCCGACACCGCGGAGACTGCAGAGGCGGAGGAAGTCTCGGACAATCTGGTGATCCGTCCGGATAGTTTTCGGGCCAACTCGGCCACCTCCCTTTCGTCCGCCTCTGCCCTCTCCTGTTTAGCGGCAGCCTTTTTCATCTCCGCCAGTTCGCGCCGTGCCTTGGACAGGCCAATGAATTGGCCTGTCGACACTGGGCGTCCTCTTCCTCTTTTGGAGGACGAGGAGGCGAGTGCTTTCCTAGCAGTCGCTCCCTCGTCCGTCATGTCGTCGCTGGAGTCGTTGTCGTCACCAGATCCTCCAAGCACTACTGGTGGGGCCCGTCGCTTGCGCCAAAATTTGACTGAAGCGGCGGGCACCTCCTCCGCCAATGTGGAGGCGGTGTCCGAGGTGGACATCTCGTCCACATTAGAGGGCAGCCTCTGGAGAACCACAACTGGCTCTCGAGAGCACCCCGGAGCACTCCTTGCTCCCGTCTCCTCCTTCTCCTCCCGTCCCTCCTTCTCAACATCGTTTTGTTTAAAAATTTTGGTATCCATACAGTACCCACGAGAATGGGGGAAATAAAGGGTCCACCTGGGCAGAGACCCCTGTACCCAGGTAAGCCTTAAGCATTTATTACTCGCCAGGGGGTCGGCCGGTACCCTGGCGAGGGTAGCACTAGCGACTGATTGTTCATAAGAACACCCGTCAGCCATACATCTCCTCGCGGTGCTCCGCCGCTTGAGATTCGGGGTGACTTTTTATAGAGGTTTTCTACCTCGTGGCCCGGGCGGTTAAGCCGAGGCCCTCGGTCCCGATCAGGATCGGGATTACGAGATTTGTGACGGCGACAAGGAAGGGCACAGTCCCTCCCCGTCTGCCCGGAGGCAGTGCAAGTGCACACCGGGCCCGTCCATGCTCCTCCACTGTGCCCTCTGCAAGACAGAGGAACACGTGGAACAACGCCCCCACCGGTCCAAATGGGACCCCTCCAGTGTCAGACTATTCGCCACGACAGTGAATTTCCCCGCTAAACAAGATGAAGAAATCTTCTTCCAGTTTCTCGGAGAACGTCACTGCCGCGCCCAGGATGCACCGTCCTGCCAGCTGCCGTTCCCTCCCGACGTATCAAAAGGGACAAGCAACCGACAGGCACACGAGGAGGTTTTCTGACCTAGCACCCCACACTTTTATTTTACCTGCTGTATTATTCATTAGCTTTCTTTAACGTGTCTCTTCCTCTTGTTAGATCTACTTTAACTCTGTCATAGCTAATAGTGAGAGTATTAATAAAAACACAATTAATAGTTGTTGCCGAAAGTAATAATTGAAATATTTCTTTCTACCTTCTTTCAGATAAATATATCCCTTTATTTAGTGACCAAATTTTATCGACATGGCCTTGAGAAAAATCTTTACGACCATTCGAGCAAATAGTGTCGTGTTGGTCGGACCAGCGATGTCACGTCGATCGGTATCGTATATACACTGCACTACCTTAATGCAATATGGTTTTCGAACCGAATCTATATTCAAATTCTCGTTTCCATCCGAATATCGATATCTGAAAAGGTTTAACACGAATAAAATCACAAATCGGATATCAAATTCGGAAAATTGCAAAGTTGAAACCAATCTCCGTTAAGTCGCAGCTGCTTATGGTGTAGCGTGGAGAAATAAGGAAGTAAACACCATCGACCCGGGATCCCGCAGTTATAAATAGCTTTAAAATGAAGGGGCTTTGAGTCCGTATTATGAATATTTATGTTACAAAAATAAACAAGTGTCTGAAATACGTGTTTTATAAGTTATGACGACGTTGATAGGTAATTTTACGCTCCTCTGCTGGTGATAAGATAATTAGACGGATTAGTCACTCCATCTTTAAAGTTATGTTTATCGATTTCGGTAATTGAAGGTCTTTTAAGTGGACTTCTTGGAACGGAATTAACTGTGTACTAAGTAGTACTACAAAATTTTATAAGCTTGTATTCCAAGATTTAGTTGTCACTCAAACTCCTTAAAATACTTAAAATTGTTTTCTCTTTTAAATAAAATTCTGAAATCCTAGGGGTTGATCAAATCTTAAGCTTGGGTTTAGACTCGGGTCTGACTGGTCAGTGCCCTCTTCTCAAATGGAGACATTTTTAGTTTATCAATTTAATAGACGTTCTAAAGCCGATTATGTTACAGTAAACCTTATCAAACACGTATGAAGTCTAGTTAGTATAAAACAAGCTTTTGTCCAAATAAAATAGACTATAACAACCTAAATAAATTAACTGTTTGTTATTGAACCAGCGATGCAAATAGGTAGATATCGTTGATTTATGCGGTATGCATTCATTAATATTAACTTTGTTTTTGGGTAGGTCAAATTGGTATTTTCTCTCTCAATTATCTAATATCTGTATTTTGATTTAGAATTATGAAAGATGAAGAAGTGCAAAATTTGGGTACCCACTATAGTGTATAGGTAAACCATGATCATCATCTTTTCCCCAATTTCTTTGGAGTCTGCGCTATGCATGCTGAGTTCTTGGGTTACCAAGAAAAGGTACTTATTTAAGTATGAACTTAGATCTATAGTAAAATGACCATAAAAAAAATAGTGAAGTACTTCTCTATGGTACTTCATTTGAATACTAACATGGTTTAATAATAAATGGCTGGTCCCAAAACTTTCCTTATAGATATCTTATGAATAGTAAACTACGGGGAACTTGTTCTCACAGTGCCCATAGGTGGGTTGCCATAGCAACGCGTTTCTATTGGCGCCCTATTGATCTTTACGCTCAATGTAACTGTGTACATTTGTACAATCAGTGTTCGTTTGTGCAATGCTTAATCATTCGTTGTATCGATAAGTTTACAGTTTTACAGTGAAATAGGTTACTTGGCTGAGGAATATAAACAACCTTAGTTTTTTGTTTATCAAAGACATCTTATGGGGTTATATTGTACTCGTCATTGTGAAGAGCTCGTATTATTTATGGAGGTATTTATTGTACTACAGCTGTTGGTACTCATTTACAAAATTGACTGTGCACACAAATAATAAATTAAGATGACGGCTTTAGTTCCTAGTATGGCTAGTGGCGCATTAGAACCATGTTCTTTTAAAATTATTTTTGATCAATAGTTGATCCATATTATAGAGCATTAAAAGCCATAACAATGTATATTAGAATGGATACCGTAAGTCCCGATTAAATTATAAATATCTTCAAACATTTAATTCTGACAACTTTCAAAAATTTTACGGGTCTATGATCTTCTAAAAAGATAGCAACCTTCAACAAAATAATACAAACAGTATGTTTTGTTACTTAGTACCTTAGAGGCTTGGTCTAAATAAGGGCAGCTACGTCTCGCTGACTCCAACCCTGATTACTGACCCTTGAGACCTCAAATAAACCCTGTTTCTAATTACTATAGCGTTGAAATGTACAGCCATTTTGTTTAGTAGTGACGTAATAAAATGTCTGCGTCTGTATCTAATAACAGTCATTACTGCTATAAAGTTTATGGCAGGAAAATTGTAAGATATTACGTTTAAATTTAATTGGAAGATCTTTAGGAATATTTTACTTTTGTTAAATTGACTATGTAAAGGCAACAAGGCGGATCCCTAACCTGCGAGAGTCTCAACTAAATTTTACGCGCGATTTTCTGAATATTGACTACCCATCTAGCCGTTGGTCTGTTAACTCTTATTCAACCGGTTCTCAATAACCATTCAGTGAAGGCAGGCTATGAGTGGAGTACTGTTCATTATCCTCCTCTGGGCCTTTTGCTAAAGATCAATCTTTATTTTCGCAACGAAATCATCTAAGAAGCCGTTTAATGTTACCTAGCTAATTAATTTGATCACGTCTTAATTGGAATAATTTCCCATGGGGGCGAATTTTCTTTTAATAATGCCTTGATTAATGTTTCGAACGAAAATTAATTACAGCAAAAAAATCGTCTAGATAATAAATTACGTAGGTATGTATTTTGCTTTGTGCGAAGATCTACGTTATTAGAATGCTAATGCTATGTCTCTTTAGAAACCATAGCACAAGTCCAATCAGTGGAAACTCGAAAAGCTCCAATCTTCGTGTCCAAGAAAATTATAATACTTGCAGATTATACAGGTATAACGAGGCGCATTACTACGGGAATTTTCCGAAATTCGCCAGCCGAGAAGCATCTGCGACTAACGCGCGGACGCCCTTAATTTTACGCAGAAAATTGTTAAGGCAATTCCCATCCCTGCAGCGCTGATAACGAAATCGAGTTCCAAGTTTTTACAGGTGTTCAGAAGTAAAATGGGTTTTGTTTGCCTAACGGAAATGTTAATACGGTGTGAGCCCCGACCCGTGGACCAAGGACCCACAAGACTGACACTGGTCCTGTCTTCAGCGCGGAGTCGGGTCCGATGATAAATGATCTAGAGAGCGTGTAGTGGGTGTTTTGTTCTTGTTTTTGGGAATGTAGACTAAATAACATTTAGAAAAGTAATCAATTTTCTTTACACTGCTGCAGTTGTCATGTCAGTAAACACCAAGAATACGCCTTTACAAACCGAACCTCTTTATGTTTTTTTACAGTGTAAGTATTCGGAATCGATTGCTTTTGTTTCAGCAAATCTTTGCGCACCAAACTACCCGCCTTAAACCTTGTTTATTCTAACTCTACTATTCACAGGTTCGTGAATAAATGTAGTAAAAGTTACCAGAGTAAAAAGTAGTCCACCTCTAACTGGGGTCGTGCAGGTACCATTTATTCAGTTAGTCAGTTTTGGGCCGAACAAAAGTTTGTTACAAGACTTGACTTTATCGAGTTACCTAACTGTTTATTGTGGACTAAAGTCGTTTTCGGTTTCTGAATTCAATTAAAATAACTATCAGGTTTTCTTTAGATAATTGGATTAGGCAGCTATTAACTTGGTCGTTGCTACGTCCAAAGCACCTACTAACGTGACGACATACATAGAATCTGGAATAAAATGAGATAAATTGTTATCTGCCATTAGCATTTCCTCGATGTTAAAAGCGTCTATATGCCAATTCCATGGTTGCGTTGTTAAATAAACTTTATACAGCACATCCTATAGCAACACGATAGCCAGCCATTGTGAATGCCCTTCAGCCACAGTCTACCCTGCTCTTGATTCCAATGAAGGTAACAAAGGTAAAAAACGACACGACTTTGTATAACGTTACTAAATTTCCCTGCGAAACTAATTTGATTCCAACAAAGTGTCAAAAACATGGCGCACGGACCTTTGTTTTGCTCGATATTATTTATAATGGTACTTTTGTGTTCGCTGCTAGCTTTCACGACAAATGGGCTATGTAAAATATAGCATATTTATGTCATTTGAGGGAATTTATTATATGCTATATGATATGGAAATGAAAATGGTACTCTCGTATCTTGAAGAAAATTACAGTTTTTAACTTCACAGAATTTCCTTTCCTTTTAAATTCCCACACTTCAATGAACACAGCAAAGTTCTTTTAAAAAAGATTGTAAAATGTCGAATATTGGATGAAATACCGCTAGACCACTATCGGTGAGGAATCGCCTCGGTATTTGGAATTTCTTCATTCTATCTCGACTATCTAATAATGTGCTTTTACTTGAGATATTCTTAAATCGATGTATTTACTTTCTACAATACTGTTAGATTTAGGCTAGTGTTACGTAAGCAATAGAGGTCAAAAGCGGAATTTGCCTGGGTTTTAATAAAGCTATGGTATTCCTAAAAGTACAAACACATACACATAATTTCTAGCGTCCAAAATCGTCCGTTACAAGTTTCTCTCAAATAATATTGGCCTTAGTCGCCGGCCAAAGCTTAACCATGTTTGAAAAAGGTGGATATACGAGTAAGATAGCAGCAAGTCTCGACGATACAAATAAAACTGAGCTATTTGCTCAAGTTAAGAGCAAGATGTAGCCTCGCCATCTTTATTTGATTTCAGCAGAAAGCACAATGTTTTACCAACTGTGACCCAGAATTAACATTGTTTGTCTTTATCAATTGAAAATGGTTTATAATTTGGATGAAACAGACAATTGATCATGACCTGACATGTAAGCGGAACGTGAGAGAGCCGCAAACACACATTAATTTAACTTACATGCCGTGTTTTTAATGATCTTCATATTAATATATCATTATCTTGAGTGATTTTCAATACTATTCAATTGTGGATTTATTTCAAGATGGTGCTTTCTTCGTTGGCGATCCCATAGCATCATAGAAATACCGCGAAATATGTTCATCGGTGTTGCCATTCCACTTAATCGATCGTTTGACATTTCCTATCTGTCAGATGTCAAAGTGATATTGTTCTGTGATTAGTTGTGACGGCTCTGCGATCAGGCTTGTTACTAACAATCATCTAACAATAGGTATTAGAGCTACCATTGTTCTGCTTTTAGACATTGAATCATAGCGAAGCGCCATTATTAGCACCGGTACTTTGATATAGTGTAGCTAGAGAAAATAGATTTAATTGTAATAGGTAACACGATGCTGCCGCATTGTGGTAAGCTCGATAATGCCTTATTAATAACTTAGTCACGATGCTGAGAAATAGCAGGAAGGGATTAAACGGCAGCCATATATCAAAATGGCATATCACAGTGAATTCCACTATCTGTGATTGCCTTAAGCAAAATCTTGAATGAAAAATGCAATAAATGTTGTATGAACTATGTATTTAAATCACATGACACCTGATATTAAATCAATGTTTTATTTAAGTATTAATTTGTTTACAACCGAAGATACTGTCTGCCAAAAGAAAATGTGAGTAATTTATCAACACAAGCTATTAGGGTTGCCAGTGGGAGCAATAATACTCTAAAGTTCCACAAATGTATTAAAATGATTACTACAAAGCACTTTAGAGAATTCTCTTTGTTTATAAAGCTATCAACTAACACCATTGTGTATTGTTTTGAACTCAAGTCTGGTGATTCTGTCCAAAGTGAAGGCTTAATGCTAATTCTTTTCGGTCTGGCGCGTTTAGTCTAAAGTTCGTTGACTTATCGAGCTGGTCGATACCGTATCAGGCAAATTAATGAACTAGTTTTTGTAGAGATACGCCTACTGCCTAGCCTAGAGCAAAATGTCGAGTCTTCGCCGCGTGAAGTTGATAGTATTTTCTCTAGTTGGAATTATTATTAGACAATATTTAGTGAGCTTTCAATCAGAGAAAGATTCTTTGAAATTGGATGACTAAAAGTTTCAGTAATTAAATTCTACATCGAAACATAACTTTCAACATAAATTCCAACTTAATCCTTTTTAATAATAGAGTAAGTAGATTATCATGGTTACACTTTATGAATCAGACCAAAAAACGGAGAAATAATACTTATGGATCGAGTCCAATTATATAAATATCAGTTACACTTTTTGCAGAACTTATTGTGCGTGTCCAACAGTCAGGTTTTTAAGGCTTAACTAATAACGAACTAGACCACCCACTGATTTGCCTGGCTTTGTTGTATCTATTTATGGGGAAACGGATCTAAGCTGTAGTTTAACGTGGCCGGTATTAGAGAGAAATAATAGTAGGCTTAGCCAGATACCGTGGTATTGCAGCCCCATTTGTGAATTAGAATATATCGGCAATTGGGTACAATTACTTGAACAAGAATATTCAGTGTAACTCCTTTAATATTAAACATTTTACAGCTAAAATGTCCAATATATCCAGCTCCATTATACGACTTACGAGCGACTCAATATATTTTCCCATTTCCAATTACATTGCACACGTATGCAAGGAGATCCTGGGAATTTAAATGAGTTTCTTCATTGTGATCGTCTCCTAGTTCAAAGGACGACGGAATGCTTCGGGACATCTTTAGAAACACGAGCTTTAGCTAAGATTGTCAAAAAGGAGAGATCAGATAGAAACAACCCAGTGAAACGACACAATTGGCGAGCAACGTTCAAACGGAACAAAAACAACACTAATTAGTAATGTTACTTTTTACAAAAACTCAATTTACGTCCCATCATCAACATCAAAAAACATGCAATCTATTATTTATTAAAATAACAGGGAGCGACGCCATGACACTTGGTAACAGTATTGCCATGTGAAAAAATAACAGTTGCTACTGTCAGAATTATTAACATGGAGCCGTGTCATTTCCGTGTCGCATTTATTCGGAAAAATAACGCAGAAAAGATAATGGATCCCTGACTTATTGAGGATGTTTACTTTTATAGTATTCATGAATCAATATTAATAATGTACTTACCTCGAAGAAAATGATATCGAGTGACAGATAAGAAATGGACATTTTCCGTTAATTTCAACATTTCTGAAAATCGGACTAATGAATGAGTTACTGTCATCGTTTTAAATGTGTACAGGCTTCCCGTAGAATAAATGTGTCAGCATTAATTAATGGGCTTATTTAAGCTCACTCCCAGTTTCAGGGTACGTGAAAGCCATTAAAAATTTTGCAACAAACAGCTGCTTTCATACTGATCAAAATTGTTTCGCATGATTTGTTGAAATTGCTTGTTTGTGTATAATTATGGCAGAATCAACTTAAAGACAAACGCTTTCAATTGATAACTTTTTGCATAGCATAATCAGCCGAAATCTTCCCACTGTTGGGACACAGTTCACACAGTCCTCCTATTTGTAAGAGGCATTTTGTTGTAAGTCACCATGCGGGCCCAGTGCGGGTCGGGAGATGTCACATGTCTTCGAATTTTAGGTTCTAGGATAGGTACAACGGCTTCCTCACGAATGGTCTTCTGTCACCGTTTTGGTTTGTGGTGATTAAATAAATTACATAAAGTACTGCACCTGGCTGCTTTCGAACCACCAAACTTCAGTTTTAGGTACAATAAAGTTAAATATCTATTTATGACCATTGCTGATGTCTGTTCATTTATTGATCCCATAAAAATTTATTCTGATCTACGGAATATATTTGGAAACACGTACGTTGAACGATTTAATGGTCATCCATGAATAAAACCTCTAAAAATTTATGTGGCCACGTAAATCACTGAGCACTAATGGACGCCATTGCGAAAACGAGTTGCTTTATGAAAGTTTTTAATTTATAGGTACCCGTTGGTAGAAACGTGTCGGTTTTAAAGGACGGTTACGGAAATAGGAGTCAAATATTGAGCGAGTATGGTATATTTTTCTTTGTTTAGTTCTATGTTAATAATTAGTAATTATGTCAATAGAAATCAAAAATAAAAATACTTAAAAAAAGAGAAGAATGGAAAAAGGAAACGTTTTGCGCCAACTAACTAACATGACAAGTAAGTAAAAGATAAAACAAGGAATTTTTGGACCCAAATAATTCCAGCTGAATTTCTCCATAAGATGAACTAAGCTCTAATGAATCTGTAAGTAACCACTGTCTGCTGCACCGAGTCTATTACAGCGTAACTCAACGTCGACCAGTCAATTACAGTAAGAGCAATAACCAATGCAGTTAAGATAACGAATAACGAGAACCGTAACCACTTCTAGAAACGTTCCAACAATTACCGAGTTAGGTACTTATAAACAAATATAGGTACAAATACATGACTCTTACTGTATCGAGTAGCTTTTCTACTGCTTAAATACATGCCTCCGAAAGAGAGAGATTGTACTGTGCTTGCATATTGTAAAATGCACAATTATAGAACTTAGGAAGTATTTTTTGAAACCATAGCCAAGTCTTTGCAGGTCCTTTCCATTTTTACTTAGCTTGAGGCATTTTCCTGTTGTTAAAGTAAAGACAAAGAAAATGTAACACTGGCTGAGAATTTCCTAACAAAAACAACCAATAATATTCTGGCAAGTAAATGCTTCGAGAAACTATTATTATTTATCTCACAGATTATTAACAATATTACAACATCGGAAACCAAAATTACAAGCACATTACTGTGGAAAACAACTCATTAGCGAGAAGCATTTCCCGCCATTTTGGCTTTTGGCGTGTCGGCCATAATGATTTTACGATATAAATGGATTGTTGCACGATCCCATCAGATAATCATTTGATGTTTTGCATTAAATTACCAACAGCCAATATTTGTTTTGGTTAAGTATGATTATTTTTTGACATAATTTATGTGTATTTAAAATACAGAGCATTTTTGTAAGTTGTGTTTTTGTAGCTGGCAATAATGGTATCTCTTCGCCATTCATAGTGATGGATGGTTTTGTCATACGTTTTTGTGTTTACACATTTCGCCTGAGTACTTGATAAATTGTCTAGTTTTACGAAGTTTTCTCACACAATGTAAAATGTAATGGCAATGAAAATATTGGAGGTCAGACACAGTTACATAATCGTTAATTATACAGAATGCTAGGTTATTGACCTTACAATTAGATCACTGTGCTATTTTTTAGCATGTTTATCGCTTATCTTTGTGCACACAAGGGATAAAAATATGTAGACCAATGTGTGACATTGGTCTACATATTCAGTGATCAGTGATGATCATCAATCATTTTCTCACGTTAAAAAGAAGATGTAGATAACAGGGTTATTTAAACTAAAATTATTAATATAGAATATAGTATTACAGCAAATCACAAAATGCATTTAATTATATCAAATATTTGTGTTTTCATTCAAAGCTTTTGAAGATCTCAGAGCAAATAATGCAGACTGGTATCTTGAACAAGGCTAATACCAATTACCGGGCGGCACCATTCATCGACTGACGTCGGATTCTTGCAAAAAAAAGAAACTTCCTTAACCGGATATCCAATTTGCACCAGCCGCATCGATAGCTATTTCCTGTTAAACGAATACTAACTAATGGAGCATGAATGTACATCATCAGCCTGTGCAGACCCCTGACGAATTGTCTTGTTAGTTTATATGCATGTGATCAAACTGGATCTTTTCAATACTCAATACTCAATACTTTATTGCATGCCATAATGTGTACATAAAAACAGTTGGTATGTTAAACATAGAATCAATTATGGACCCTGTCGGGCACAGCAAAGTGGATTTTTACAACTATTATTTACAAACATTTCATTAGGAGAGAGGATGAAGGCGCTTCTTGTTTAGAAAAAAAAAAAAAATAAATGAAATAGTCAGTCAAGTCAAGTCAAATAGTCAGTCAGTCAATTTCTCGAGTCGGTCGTAAATCTCCACACGATTATCTTCGGTTCTCGTTTCATAGACAATGGCAAACTGAGACGCATAGATTACTGACGACATGTCAGCGGAAACAGTACTCTGTTGTGCTTTGAAGAAGTTTCCAGGAATTTTTAGTCTGTCAGTTTTAATTGTATTTGAATTTTGCTGACAATCAATTCATACAAGATTTTACTAACGCATTGCTGAAATAAAGGGTAACACTATATCTTGTCTTATTAATCTTAGTATAAGTAAAGACAGGTGGACTGTGTGAGGAATGAAATGAATGAAAAAGGAGTCAATGATGCTTTGACGTCTGACAGGGGACAATCGAATGAGAAACGTGTTGCGCTGACTCCAAGTAAAATGGGATAAGGGTAGAAAGATGATGATTAATCTTAATGCAATATACAGAACTGAAATTAGGTTTGAAATGAAGATTCGGTTTGTCCTAAATTGCGCTAAATTGCACTCATATTGACGCAAGCGTGTTTAGCGTTCGTCTAAGTACACTTATAATAGTTATTTAACTATGCCACTCTAGTGCATTGCTTGTGTGAAATCTAATTTAAGCATATAAGCTTCAACAAGTCAAAGTATTCTAAGATGTGATAGGTAAACAACTTTTAATCCTATGTTAAAGTTCGTAGAAACTTCAATTTAATCGCCTTCAGAACACAAGTTTGTCACCATCGCTTCTACTCCGCAATAAAACAGTTTATTTTCTGTAATAAACAAGTAATACGCAATAGGTAAGAACAAATTATTCCCGCTCACGTAGAATCGAGGTGTAGACGGAATGCTACGCATACGTTATTGTGTTCCTACCTCTGTGTACTTAGTGCAGCGTCTGCAGGTGGTAGGGTTGCCAAGCTTCAAAATAATCCTCATAAGCGAGGTAAAGTAGAATCTATAGTAATGATTTAAAAAACGCATTATCAAAAAAGATAAACACGATTCATAAATCATAACATATTTTGTTCTTAATATTCAATGTAAATAGAAAGAACTAAGTGAACAAACAGTAAGTCTGTGATTTTTTTTATATTATGCTGAAAAGCCATTCTTAGAATTTAACATCATTTTTAATCAAAATAAAATCTCCATATTTTTAGATTATTAGCAAAATATTAAAAGAAAAAAGGAGAATAAAATTTCATTTTTTTTTTGTTCAAAAGTAGGTACAAATTCCATTGTTTGAAGTGGCAACCCTGCGGGCAAGTGACATTCCTTCGGTATCAGATGTCGTGATAGCCTAGTTTGAGGCGCCCCACTTTACACACCCGCTTTTATGTATATCTCTACAAAAGTAATAAAGTACCTACTTACAACCGATGTACCCAATACCTACCGGTACCCATACCCTATACTACTTTATTTCATAATCTAGCATAATAAATAAGTGTTAGGTAACAGTGCAAGTGAACATAGGTACATAAACCTAGTTGTTCAGACGACTGAGCAATGTTGAATCTTATCTTATTTACCGAAGATTAAAACATAAACGTGTACTGAGAGAATTTACTCGCATGAATCTGTAGATAGATTATGATCTTCAGTATGACTGTCTATGAATGAATGACCATAATATAAATAATTCAAAAGACACTGGCAACAAAACAGAATCGTGATTATTTCTTGACGTGGTAGAGCGAATATACCTTTGTTATTTACCCACTACGGAGTTCATTGAAATGTCGTTATAACATCTCTCATGCCAAAGTGAATATTTGAAAGACTGAATTATTTTCTTGACGTTTCTGATAGACGTGACTGACCATAGCCTAATTAGAAGAGTAATTTCCCATAGAGCAACGATGGGATAATACTGTCGTTAAATATTCGCAGTAGACGATAACTTTTCTTTTTTTTATTATGTTTTTCTTTTTTTTTTTCTAGTAGCATTTACGAAAGGAATGTCAATTTGGGAAGAAAAGTTCCCATTGACATTGTAATGGCTAAGATTTTTTTAGGAGGGGAATGGAATGCTTTACTGTCCAAACCGCGGTAACTTTTTGACCAATCAATCAATTTGTTGGTTGCCCTCATGTTTCATCAGCTCGCTACAAACCAGAAATTATTTTGTTACGTCTTCATGTTCAATGAGTAACCTATAACTTTATAGTATACACCAAATAACAGTTCTACTGATAAATAACTACGCAATCGTTAGCCCATAGCAAATTGTCAATAATCCCTTTTAAGGTGCGACATGGAAGTTCAATCGACCGTCCGAACGGCTCACTGTGCCCAACTTACGCCATTTTGTCGTAGTTGCTGGATTGGGTCAGTAAACCAACTGTTTACAAAGTCAGTACCGAAGTCTCATAACAAGATTTCGGTACGCTGTTTCAAGCTAATTTGTTATAATTTTTTTTTATGAAATAACTACTTATAAAAAATGCCCCACTAAAAAAATGACATGTGTCGTGGGTGAAAACTCACACAACACCTAAACGAATGTCGGAATAAAAGTGCACTTGCAATACCTACTTTGTTAGTTTGTTCTCCGTCGAAAGTTGAAAATCAAACAGTACAATGATATTTAAGAATTCATAAGCATGATCACAAAGTATCGGATTAAATCGGAACAGGCAACACCCAGTGACACCCACAGTATAATGTAATCAGTAGGTTAGAACTACTGTTACGTAAAGCGATTTCCCCTGGTTACTAGTTATGCGGAATTTTATGGCCTTTTCTTTGAACGTGCAACTTGAGTGCGGTTTCTAGTAATATTAACCGTTATTAATTCAACTGATGCATTAAAACCTACTTCCTGAAAGAAATTTCAACTCAATTTGTTCAAAAATTGCTAAATGTTTGTCTCATCTTTTTTTTTAACCGCCTCTTGAAACCCCACTGGCTCATAACATGCCGTTTTGACATAATTATATTGTTCTATTTTTCCTTCTATTAAATATATAAATATTGTTAAATAATCAACAAATTTTTCAACAATTTATGTATGTTTACTTTATGCGTGCTACCTTGATTTAATAAATAAGTAGTCCAAGTTTCCTCACGATCGTTTTTCTTCATTTAGAATAGATGACCGACCGGACAGTAGCTAGTCAATAGATAGTGCCCAGGTGCTCGTCAGTATCGTCTGTACTTTAGTCGCTACTCACCCCTGCCCTTTACCAATGTAAATAGGGCAGTAGGGACTATTTTCTAAACAAAATCGAATCGTAATTAATACAGCTCGAAGGACCAATTCATCCTTGAATAGTTTGTAGGTTAATCTCCCAAAAATGTTACCAAAGGCAAAAGTACGAGTTGTAAGACATTTCGTAAGATTTAGGCTGAAACTGGGAATTAGTTAGCCAATAGGATTAAGTAAGATTTACTTTGTTCATTCATTTATTTCGTTTACCTACAGAAACATTTTGTAATTTTCTCAATTACAACAATTATTGTCTTTTAGAACAACAAAGCCGTGCTTAAACGATCAGTTGTCGCTTCAATGACATTGACAAGTTATTGGTTGACATTTTGTTTCATTGTTTTGTACGACAAAATGGCGTCTTTAGTTCCGATTTTAAAAGATTCTTGTACGACACGAACAGTTCCATTTCTGGACTCTTTCATCATAACACTAAATACACACGTTAGGCAGGCTTCTTAGACCTAGCTAAGAAGCCTACCTACTATTTAGCCTAACTAGATATTATAATGGCCCTGCCAAATGCATTAATATTCATAAACCCATTTAGGTGATATGCATATTGCATTAACAGGACGATTTTGTGCGCATATGCCGCCTATTTAGTACGGAGATTAGTATTTGTGATTCCATTATTTATTTATGCAATTAATTAAATGGTGGTTTTATATAGCTTTACGACTGTTTTGTCTGAATAGGTGAGCAGAGTTATAAAGTAGTGATGTGGAATAAAGAGAACATTTTGATATTATTGTTTGAGGTTTGAGTCGTCTTCTTTACTCTGTAACTAAGTTAAATAAGTCATGAAGATAGGCGTTTTAAAACTAAAACTCTCGTATTCTAAAGCATCCACAGGGTCAACCAACTTCTACAGGGTCGACACGATTCTGCTGCACTTATAAAACTAATATTCTTTTGTTTCCTAAGTACTGGAACTAAAATCCTTCTGCACAGGCTATTGACAATTATAGCTTTTATTTAATTGTTAGTAGAAAGCTTCTATTTCGTTTTAACGTTTTTCTCATGTTATAATGGCTTGGCAATTGCCGACGACGCAAATAAAAACAAGGAAAACCAACCAACTTCGTGGGAAATGATAAATAAACAACAATTTGAATATATTTCGGCCTCTGTCATGATATCTTGCTTACTAAGGCGAAAAGGATGCCCAATGATTCTAACGTTTTATTTTTCTTGTTCCAGGTAAACACAGCCGGATGTGACGTCATCACATATAATGTCAACAAAATAAGGACAAACAGAATCCTTCGGTTTTGGAGGGAAACGGTAAAACATTATGATAATGGCGGTCGCATAATATAAAATTTAAATAAACCGTTTTGCATAATCTGCTGGACTGGGGTAGTATTTGTTTTACAACCCGGTCTTGGCAGCTCGCTAGGTGGGTAAGGAAATTGCATTTTATAGAATTAAATTATGAGTTTGCCTGTTCATCATAGATATAATCTTAAGTATTCTAAAGATGTCGGAAAACTAATACTTATAGAATAATACTTACAGACAACTAAAAAATATTCTTATTTAATAATTTGAAAGCCATCAATTTCTCTCACAATACATAAAACATTTTATTTCGGGTGAATTGGGGCAAAACTCATCAAATGTAGACAGTATTAAAAGTGTAATAAAACCATTCGTTTCTAATTTATTCTTCAATACCTAGAACATCTATTTTAGTCTTGAAGCTCTCAAAAAGTAATAGAATCTCATATTAAACGAACTTCACTTATAAAAGAAAAAACCCGTAAAAATGCTACATAAATTGCCTAAAGCAATGTTGTTACGCATCAAGACAAGCCGAGCAATTTAAACAATCATCCAGTCAGTTGATCACGAAAATTGCTCTGAGCAACGGCCGGGAGACCGATTCGAGAAAATTTGACAATTTATAAATGTCCATGGTCTAAAAGGGTTAATTTTTTATGAGACCACTATTTGCTTTTGTGTTTAATAACAGTCATTTATTCAGGTTTTGTTATGGTAAAATATATGCATATACAGAAGGTTTGTTTGTTCTGTTCTAAAATCTAAATAAAAAGATTACTTGTGTCTAAAGTTCTAACTTTTGTCTATCTATTGTGACACTCTGTTTTCACCGAGCTAATTAATATAATAACAATACGAGTGGTCGTTCCTCTTCTTCTTTTTCGGCGCTTTTGTTATACAAAAATCCTTAAAAGTTTGTTCTGTTAGGAAGTTTCGAGATAAAAATTCCTTTGAAAACTTTTAACATTAAACTCCGTGGCATTACTCGAAAATAAGTCTGGAAAAGGTAATTAAAAGCAGAGCCAAGTTGATAACGTTAATGTCCCTCGAAACATTTGCCGTGTTTATAAAAAAAGCTAGTTTCTGTTGCCATGTAGTCTTTCATTACTCTCCCAGATTTACAAAAGCAAGAACATTTTCTGACAAAATTGTTTACCTTTGCGACAACCTCTCTGGCATTTTGCTTCAATACGTTAAGATTGTTAAGTAAATACTTGTGTTGAAAATCTGGGAAAGCCTAAGTAAAGTCTGAAATATGTAGATCAAGGAAACCTCGTTATTTGCTCAAAAAAGAGAGCATTTTCAGTACGACAGCTTTCCAAGTTCTTTCCCTATTTTTGTTGACTTAACACTTAACAAAGCACAGTGGCGTGGCGTGCTTGTAATTCTGAACGTCGCTCTGTGCCCTTCTGGGTGTGCAAATCGAGTTTTCCAACTATGTTCTGTGTATTTATGAGTGTTGGAAGTTTGGGCAGAGTAGGAGATTTCATTTGCTCACGTAGCTGCGTTGTGATAACTAATGGGTCGCTTTATTTTAGGGGAAACGCTGTAACGGGGACAAAAACCATAGCTTTGATGGCCGTTAATATTATTATTGTTGATGTTATTGTGTTTTTGCTAAAGACTGTTACTTACACAGAAGTGATGTTTATTATTTGACATTTAACTTAAACAGCACCTTTTGCCGCGTGGTTAAAATCGCAACTAACATTTGTCTGTATTACTCAATCACCAAATGATCTTCATAATCCTATACATTTAGCTCATTGACAGTTGAGCCAATCAAACGTCTGCCCAAGAAAGCCTCCTTAGAGTCCGCGTTACGACGTCCTTTTGACACGGTGCTGTTGTCTAAGTCGTCATCATCTTCCTGCCCTTATCCCATTTTACTTGGGGTCGGCGCAACACGTTTTTTTCTTCCATTCTCCTCTATCAAACGTCACAGTTTCATTCACTCCTCTTTCTTCCATATCATTCCTTATACAATCCATCCATCTCTTTTTTGGCCTTCCTCTTCCTCTCCATCCATCAACATTCATACTCATCACTCTCTTAGTCACATGAGTGTCATCCCTCCTCATCACATGTCCATACCAAGACAGACGATTCCCTTTAATTTTTTCTGTAACAGGCGCCACTTTCAAACTTCCCCTTATAAACTCATTCCTTACTTTATCCATTCTTGTCACTCCACACATCCATCTTAACATTCTCATCTCCGCTACATGCAAACGTTTCTCATCCATCTTTTTCACAGCCCAACATTCCGATCCATACAATACAACAGGTCTAATCACGGATTTGTATATTTTCCCCTTTAACTTGAGGGGCATCCGTGGGTCGCAAGTTGTTCCGGTGACCTGTCGCCATTTCATCCATCCTGAGTTAATCCGGTGTGTTATGTCCCGGTCTACATCGCCATCTCCTTGGACAAGCGACCCGAGGTACCGAAAGTCGGAACAGACTGGTATGGGCGTTCCGGCAAGTGTAATGGGCACAGGACTGGAGAGACCGCCAAAATCGCAAAACAAATATTCGGTTTTGGTTCTGCTCAATTTCAGGCCAACGTTCTCCAGTCTTTGCCACCACGCCTCCAATCTGTTCTGGACCTCTAGGCCGCTCTCGGCAATAAGCACAATATCATCGGCAAACAGCATACACCAGGGGGCCTCCTCCTGAATGTCCGACGTCAGAGCATCCATTATCATCAGGAAGAGGTACGGGCTTAGAGCCGACCCTTGGTGCAAGCCAACCGCCACATTGAAGCTGCCGCTAGTGCCCGCTGTAGACCGGACTTGGGTACTGCATCGACTGTACATAGCACGGATCAACTGCACATACTTCCCAGGCACACTTTTCTCCTTAAGGGCCCACCACAGAACCTCACGTGTCACCCGGTCGTATGCCTTTTCGAGGTCGACGAACACCATGTGCAAGTTTTTATGTGCACCTCTGTATTTCTCGCACAATTGGCGGATAGCGAAGATGGCATCCGTCGTACCCCGACCAGGCATAAAACCGAATTGGTTCTGTGAAATTTCACTCTCCTCTCTCAGTCGCCTTTCAATAACTTTCTCCCAAACCTTCATACTGTGTGACATCAGCTTTATTCCTCTATAATTATTGCATTCCAGCACATCACCTTTGTTTTTAAAAATGGGCACTAGCGAACTATTGCACCATTCGTCAGGTATGGCTTCTTCCAGCAACAGCTTATTGAAGAATAAAGCTAACCACGTCCAACCATACATCCGCAATATTTTCCACACTTCAACAGGTATTCCGTCCGGTCCTAATGCCTTACCATTCTTCATTCCACTCACTGCATTCCTCACTTCATCCACACTTATTTTTCTTAGGTTTATTTTCAAGCACACCACTCCAGTCATTCTCCTCATTCATCAGTCTTTCAAAGTAACCCTTCCACCTATTCACAATTTTCTCGTCTTCCGACAGAATCATTCCAGCATCGTCTTTTACGCACTTTACTTGACAAACATCCTTCGCCTTTCTCTCCCTAGCTCTAGCAAGCCGGTAAAGTTGTTTTTGGCCTGCTGGAGTATCCAAAGTGTCATATAGCTTTCCTTGGGCATTTGCTTTTGCTATAGCCACAGCTCTTTTGGCTTTTTTCTTAAGAGCATCATACTCACTCTTTCTTTCAGCTTTCAAACTAGCACGCTCATTACCAATGCTCTGCCATTCCTTAAATTTCTTCTTTTTTTCCCTCAAAACATTCTGTATCTCTGTCGACCACCACCATGTATCCCTATCTATCGTGCCCCTTCCTTTCGTCTCTCTCAAAACATCTTTTGCTGCGCTCCTAATACACCGAGCCATCTCATTCCAACATTCATTTACGCTTTGGTCGTTCATATCACCCATCTCAATCATTTTATTTACCACTCGCTCTCTTAATTCTCCAACACAATCATTCTTCTCTAGCATATGCCATTTTATTTTAGGAGGGGGACGCTCTTTTTGCTTTAGAAGCCTTATTTGTAAGACTACTTCCATAACCATCGTAAGTCGTCAATTACATTAAAATGAATTTAAAATAAATTAAATACTACGAATTTGATTTTTTCTTTTTAATGTTGCCCCATACTAGGAATTTCTTCCTGTATCGTGGGTGCGTTTACAAACGTATAAACTCACATACCAAAACACCCAGACTCAGACTCGTGTCGTCACAATTTACCGCACTACTTGACTCGTGGTGCGGACTCTACTCAGTTAATTTTATTTAAGGTGGCTTCGAAAAACCTAACAATCTTCTATATCCGAGTAACTAAGTGTCAGACGTGTGAACCTCTCTTCATGATACGTGGCGATTGAAGAAACTAAGTTTGACAGGTTCAATTTGACAGGTTGCAGTCCTTTGCTATTACTAGAGGCGCCTTTCTAAATGTGTCAAGTAAAACTGGTTATAACTATAGTGACAGGTAAATTATTGCATCAGTTTATACTTTTAAAAGGAATTAGATATGGTTTCAAATGTGCCATTGAAACTTGGGTTTTAAATACATAAATGTGTGTAACTAATATATAAAACCTGGATTTCTTTAATAAATAATTGAACTGAATTTGCCTTGAAAAATGCAATGTGAGATTTGCTAATACCCTACTTTTCCTATGTAAGAGTAGAAATAATTCAAGAAGTAATTCTATCTCCATATATCCATCGACAGCTTAACTACATACGTTTCTTATTAGTCTAATTGGAGTCTGTTGCCAAATACCATCGATAATCTCCACGCGTCTCATCAAGATGAGATGGATCCCGGATGCTGATAGGGGATTAGTATCTACAGTGTATTTTGTCTCTTTCTAACATAAAGTACATCTACGTAAAAGATATTAGTGATGGGTCTCAAATGAGACTAAATCTAATAGACTTAGTAGTAAATTAGTAATTTAGGTAGGTATTTCTATGTCAAAAGTCAATATTGTACCAATTCTATGAAATAGTTTCTTACAAATTTCATTAAAATATAACAATACGATTTTTATTAAATAGATGTTTTGTATTCAAGGAAAGCTCGGACGATATCAATTCAATATTTCCATTCTTTATTGAAACTTACAGTCTAAAAACTTTTAATACAACAAAAGGGTTACCTAAACCTATTGTTTTTTTCTGTTCACATAAATTCAAACTAATAGCACAAAAGTTACAATCAAATTACTTTATTTCTTTCTAAAAAAAGATTACTAACAGAGCTATCTATTATACCATAACCCATAAATTGGCCCCCTGACAAGATAAATTCTAACCAAACACCATTTCTTTCCCCATCACCACATGGGATCCATTTAACCTCTTTGTTGACAAACATTTTGACACCAACCAAAAAAAAAAAACTCCTGGAAATCTTCCTTGTCGTTGATTTTACTACCTGAGACTGACGTAACGTGTATGCAACCAATTGACAGTTATTTGACCTATCATTGAGAGCTCTATTTTGAAAGGCATAAGGTTGCTGGTGGGTTACACTAACTGATAGGTCTGTCAAAAGGAAAGTGATCTTTATTTTTACTGGAGAAAGGTTTGTAATGGATTGCAGCTGTCATACATAGGGCTGAACAAGCAGTGCCTGACACTAAACAGTGTCATATAGTGACAGATGATACGCAGGTGGTACTTTTTGGTACCGGAAGGCGAGTTGGCACTTTGCCCGGAGATTACATGCTTTGCCCTGTCTAGGGAATTAGATGACAGGATATTATGTTTGGAATTAGGTTATTGATATTTTTTCTGAACATTTTTTCTGTTGTGAAATGTGTGTGAAACGTTGCCATGAAAATAGTCATAATAATAACGTGAAAACACGTATGATGTGTGGAATTTTAAAATATGTTTCTATTATTTATATCTTAGCAAAAAACCTGTGGTCACATTTTCCCCAGTTGACCCTTAAGTATAATGTTTTCGACAAATAGATGATAATAATGTATGTTTACTATGGTTTGTAGCGTATAAAATTAAGTCTGGTATTTTGCTTCAATTTGAAATTATAAGCTGACCTAAATAAACACAATTTCAGTAAAATTTTGTATACCTACGACATACAAAAAGATTTGGAGTTTAGTAATCTTCGCTCGCGGTCGTCAAACCATTCTTCAACTTGAAATATTATTCCTTCACACAAGTGTATCAGCACATTCGTAGCACATTATACGACATAACAATGTTGTCTCTGCCCCAAAACGCAGACAAACTTCTCCATTGTCCTCGTTGTCATTCACTAGAACACGGAGTAGAAAAATACGGAAGGTTCACTTCGAACTTGAAGGAATTTTGAGCAAAAAAAAATCTCAAAGCGCTACTTTTCGTGTTTCTCAAAAACTACGGTGCTATTCAATCAGTCTGCTTGTGAAGTCAAAGTTTGTTAGATAAAAATTAAGCGTTACTTTGCAAAAATTCATAGCAATAAAGAGCAAGGATACAGAATGCAGAACCTGGCGATGTACTTTTCTTGAAAATAAAAATGCAACAATTAAAATGCACGTGCCCCCCCCCCCCGTACGCCATTTTTTACCACTATAAGGTGTTGTGAATTAGTATCACAAGTGAAGTGATCCTACTGTACACATTTGTTTCGCGCATCAACTCACTTATTAATCGTAATTAAATTAGAGTTCGGAATCGCGATGAAATTGTATTTTCTAACTCGATAATGGCGTCGCGGAACTTTTCTGTAACTGCATTAAAATTTAGATAAGTGAAATACCAATTTTTGGATCGTTGGAGAGAGATTTTCGTGAATTTTTGTACTCTTCGTTATGCTAAAAGTTTGGAGACAGAACTGCTGTCAATAAAATATTGAAAGCAGTTCACAAAGTAAAGTCGTTTTGTGGAAAAGCACAATGTTGTGGCACATTAAACATCCATGACACATAAACCCCAATCAGTAACACCGAAAAACAAAGTAAACTGATCCACTCACGAATAGTCCACTCAACTGTAAACAGTTATTAAGTTTCGATTAATTAAAAACAGGCAGAGTATCGAAATCTCGATAAATGCTCGCCATTTTGAGAGCCCTTCGGCACGGGCTGGTAATTGACAATCAATCTGTATTGCACTCTGAGTCGCACAGACAAGGGGGAAGGGTCCACGTGGAGTAATTGGGCCACTAATAGTGATTAATATTGTTAAATATTGGGTGACTAAAGTGTGCTTTTGGGTTTAATAGAGCGTTTATATTTTGTGGGGTGTAAACGTGACAGGGATGTCACAATGTTAGATAGAGACAATCTGCCCTTGGCTTGTAATTACTAAAGTTAGAGATGATCATGAAGTCTTGGGATACTCAGGTTGGGATAGATGTAATTGAGTTCTTACTTTAGGAGTTTCGCAAGTATACTACAATATCTGACGCGTTGATTGCTTATCTCCGCTGAGATGGCTCATTATCACCAATATTCAGTTAAGACAACTTTTATTTGCAGTTGGTAGTTTTTGCTATCGAGATGTGAGGTGGTACATCGTTATACACAACATACCAGAAATGTAATGCCATAATTGCCTTTTAAGATAGGACGAAGAAAAATAAATTAATATAAATGGTCCGTACACTATAACTGGTTTCGCTTTATCCGCTAAACATAAAAGCTGCATTAGAAGCAAATAATTATGATGTTTAACTTTAAGAGTTTCTCATAACAAATATTCAAATTATTATCTACTAGCTACAAATACTCAGAATATTCAAACGTCATATTTAGGTATTGCCGAGGAAAAGGTATTCCAATTTGTAATCTCAAATGTAAGGAATCCAATCGCCGTGATGGCTAAACATAGATTTTCGTTTTATGCTACGCAAACGTTTATTTTTAAACATTTTATCCATTCCGTATTCGTTCAGATTTATAAAAATATCCTTCTATTCAAATCTCTGCGGAGGTAGCTGTTTTCAACTAGATGCTAAACGTGGAGAGACGGGTCATGTTAAACTGGAGAAGTCAGGAATAGTTCGTAAGATCTCTGCTTCTAATTTTGTCTGAAAAACATAGCCTACGTTTTCCAGCAATCATTTTTACGCTTTACAGAATTATTGAATTTGGTAAGAATCTGTTCTATTTATGGAACTTATGATTAGAAGTTATGACAGACAATGAACAGGTGACGGGCAAAAGAAACGAGCATTCATTCTTTTATTATGTGCAACTGTTGTTAAAGTATCATAATAAATAAAAAACATTCAATTGATTAATTGCACAATCACACAACTTCCTTATTCCCAATCGTTCCTTCCTTCCGACCAATCGCATCCTTGTTTCCGTATCCGTCCGTGACAACTTCACGACATTGACACAAGCAACTCAAAAACCGAATATGGCGCGCGCGCTGCTTTGCCGGCTATAAAAATCATAAATCATCATTGTTCGAACAAACCTACCTACAAAGACCTATCAATAACTCTGTGAAGTGAAGTGTTTATTAGGAGACGTCTCAAAAGCTGGATTGTATTGGTGTGGCGCCCCGAACAGCAATAGTCTGCGAAGACTCGTGAGTACCTCCTTATCAATCCTAGTTTTCCCCGTTTCCGTGGTTGTGCGACTTAAGAAACGCCTAAGCTTACTACAGTCCTATCGAAGACCATTCTTTATCATTAACCCCAACATTTTGATCTTTCGAGCCCGATTTATATACATGTACCTCTAACTTTAGTCGTAACATCACACGAGCGGCGTCCATATTTGCCATTTACATTTCACAGAAAACACGATATTTATGTATATATCATAATATTTTGAGTCAAAACACGTAATAACTCAATAAACAAGCATCATATCATCATAACAAACAGTTTTGTAAAGTTTTCTCAACTTCGATACGAAGTTTGAAATCTTGAACCAGTTTTGACCGGTCGTAGGTAGGTATAGTTATTTCGTCAATTCCAACAGGAATTTTGACTTTGAACATTTCAAACGTTGTTTTAAAGTGTAACATATAACACTAAAACATCATTTTCTAACATTATCATTTACTTAGCGTATTTTTACGTAATTTTAATTGCATACGTAACATGTAACGTAGCAATAAATACTCTTTAACATAATAACATTCTGAGTTTTTTAGTTGTGGAATTTATAAATAACATATAATTTATAAATTACAACTAGTATTTTATCATTTGGTCCTTCGAAACATTCATAATTTCATGTTATTTTAAATTGGACAATTTGGACATAGTAATTTAGCTTACTGCTAATAGCGCCATCTAGTATCCAATAGCGTAACAAAACATAATCGATCTTTCATTCACCATTTCAACTCAATCTTCAGTGTTGTCAGCTCTAAAGTGTTACCATATTTAAAGAATTACTACTATTTTGTAGTTTTAACATAATTTTCGGTGAATGTTTGCATTTATATCTGTCATCAAACAACATTTTGAACGAATTCAAAACTTTATTTTATCTTATTTCGGTTACGAAAATAGACTTTTAACATAACATTAGCATATTTAACTGACGATTTCGGATTAAAACTTAATCATCATGAGTGAAGCTATGGCAGCTCATCATGAATCAAAGCGCAATATTGCGCACAAGCGATTAACAGATGCTGTTGCCTGCGCTCGCAAATGTATCAATGATGCAAGCCTTCTACCGCGTTTAGAAACATGGGGATCGCGGGTAGAATCTCTTATGGAAGCATTTAATGATGCTCACATAAAACTTTTGTGTGAATATAAAAATCTTGATATCAGTGATGAACAAATGTTAAAACAAACAATGTATCAAGAGCAAGCAGATGACATGTATTTTGAGGTATTAGAAACCATTCGTAAACTCTTACCTGATCAGAAAGCAGATGTGGTAAAATGTCCCATATCCTCAATAGAAAACAGGAAACCTACAAAGTTGCCTACGATAAAGCTACCTTCTTTCTCAGGTCAGCTTAAGGATTTTCCTGGTTTTATTGATTTGTTTAACACATTAGTCCATGACAGGACAGATATATCAAAAGTAGAAAAATTCCAATATCTTGTAAGTTCCCTTTCAGGAGAACCTCTTAATCTTCTTAGAGCTTTTCCAATTTCTGAAGCTAATTATATTAGCGCTTACCAAGCACTTGTTAATAGATATAATAACAAGCGATATTTATCATTTTTATGTTGGGAACAAATATGCAACCTTAAACCAATAACCACACCGTCCGCTCAAAGCTTAAGAAATCTTTTGAATACATTTTCTGAAAATCTTTCAATGCTTAACTCATTGGGATTGCCTACATCCAACTGGGATTTTGTTTTATTTCATTCACTTATAGTAAAAATAGATAAAAAATCTCGTGAAGCTTTTGAACTTTCATGCAGTGGGTGTGAGTTTCCACGGTTTGACCAGTTACAAACATTTTTATTAGAAAGATGTGATGCATTAGAGCGTTCATCCTTAACAAATACTTCAACAGTGGCGTTGCCTAATAATACCAATATTAACAAAAATAACACAAATTTAAATAACAACTCTAACAAAAATAAAAATAATTCAACAAATCAAACATCCACTATGCTTTTGGCTCAATCGTCTCAATCATCTAATTGCATCATTTGCAAAGAAAATCATTCTCTGTTTTCATGTGACAAGTTTGTTGCTAAAACACCTCAAGAGCGCTTTCAAATTGCAAAGCAACATAAACTTTGTTTAAATTGTCTGCGTTCAAACCATAACACTTCTAAATGTGTATCAACTCATACTTGTAAAACTTGTAATCAGCGTCATAACAGCCTATTACATTTTACAAAGAGCACTCAATCAAATCAAAATAATAATAATTCAAATAAACAAAATTCATCACAAGTTGCTGTAAATCAGGATAACTCTTCTAGTACCGTTACCCCGGTTACAACATTATCAAATATCACCAGAGCCTCTGCTCCTTCTTTTGTTTTGCTTGGCACAGTACAACTGGAAATCAAGGATGGGCATAACACTTATCAAAGGATAAGAGCCTTGTTGGATCCGGGAAGCCAAAGTCATATAATTACAAATTCTTGTGCTCGTAGACTTGGTTTGAGTCGAGTCAAATGTAACACTCCAATGTCAGGAATAGGGGATGCTTCTGCTTTATCATGTAGTAAGGTCTTTCTGGATATTCGTCCTTTGGATAATTCCAATACAAAATTCACAGCGGAAGCGGTGATTTTGGATAAAATCTGCAGTGATATGCCTACACATGCAGTAGATATCAATGATTTCAAGCATATATCAAATCTCAAGTTAGCTGATCCTGATTTTCATAAATCTCGCCCTATTGATATATTAATCGGTGGAGAAATTTTCCCTCAGATTTTATTGCCAGGCAAAATTGAAAGCAATAATAATACAGCGACAGCAATTAATACTGTATTTGGGTATGTTCTCATGGGTAGGACACAAGCAGCCAATCCCATTGAGTCTATTCCAGTATCAATCAATCATGTTTCAATGGATGCCAATTTAGATATTGCAGTCCAAAAGTTTTGGGATACCGACAACATACCATCGGAACTAAAACAAGCAACCTCTGCTGACGATATTCGTTGCGAGGACATTTATCAATCAACATATAAGCGTGATGCTGACGGTCGTTATATCGTGCATTTACCATTTAGAGATTCATCATTACCATCATTCAACGATTCGTATACTGTTGCGCTTCGGCGATTTAATCAACTTGAAAAACGTCTTCAGCAGAATCCAATTTTCGGAGAAGAGTACAAATCCCACATACTGGAGTATCTATCAAGTGAGCAGATGGAACCTGTCTCACCTAATGATTACCAGTCATCTTCAGCATATTATATACCCCACCATGCAGTATTAAAGCCCAATAGCGTTTCTACACGGTTGAGAGTCGTCTATGATGCCTCAGCTAAGGATAGACAGGGTCGATCTCTTAATGACACATTGTTGACCGGCGCTAAATTACAAGCAGATATTAATAACATCATTTTACGATTTCGCCTTCACGCAGTCGTATTATCAGCCGACGTACGTCAAATGTATCGTCAAATCATCATTACTCAGGATCATCGGGATTATCAGCGTATCTTATTTAGATGTTCACCTGACGAATCAATTCAAGAATATAAAATCAACCGCGTAACATTTGGAGTGTCGTCCGCGCCATTTCTGGCCATCCGTACCATGCATCAGCTGGCTGGCACATCTATCCTGTTGCTGCAAAAGTTCTGCGAACAGATCTTTACGTAGATGACGTAGTCACCGGCTGTGATAGCATCCAACAAGCAACTCGTTTGCAGCAAGAGTTAGTACAAATCATGGCTGCCGGTGGTTTTGAACTTAGGAAGTGGTCCAGCAGCCATGCGGCTGTACTGCAAAACATACCTGAAGAATATAAAATGGTACCAGATTTGACGTTTGACAGTGACACCAACTTCATCAAGGTTCTTGGCCTTGCCTGGAATGCTCATCAAGATGTTTTTAAATTTAACGTGAATCAAATCCCACGCGGCTGCACAAAGCGGACAATGCTCTCTGAGCTTGCTCGTATCTATGACCCTATCGGTCTGCTAACACCATTAACATTTTTAGCAAAATATCTTATTCAACGTCTCTGGTTACTAGGGTCTTCTTGGGATGAACCAGTACCCGATGACATTCATCAAATTTGGACGAAGTATACACATCAATTATCAAATCTTTCTCAATTACGTATTCCAAGACGTATTACCCATGATCAAGCAGCGTCTTACCAAATTCATGGCTTCTGCGACGCAAGTGAAGCTGGTTATGCGGCCGTAGTCTTTCTTCGTTCCAGTATTTCTCAAAATCAATATCAAGTCCGTCTGGTGAGCGCAAGATCACGTGTTGCTCCCACCAAGCGTAGAACGTTGCCGAGACTCGAGCTCTGCGCTGCGTCATTATTAGCAGATCTCATGAGTTATATCATAAACATATATTCTAAAATTATCAATATTGACGGCGTGTTCGCATGGTCTGATTCCATGATAGCACTAGCATGGATCAAATCAAACTCTACCAATTTTAAAGCATATGTCGGTAATCGTATAGCAAACATTCAAAGAAAATTACCAAATGCCACCTGGAAACATGTGCCAGGCAAGCAAAATCCAGCTGATTGCGCAAGTCGTGGTCTGCTACCAGACGAGCTTATCAGCCACGCCCTCTGGTGGACCGGACCGGAGTGGTTATCACTAAATCACAATCAATGGCCTAACGAGCCATTAAATACAGAATCATGTTACATCACAGATAATGATGTAGCCTGTGAACAACGTGTCACAGTGCTCTCAAACATCTTAAACGATAGCAATCCTTTAGAAAATCTCATTAGCAAATTTTCGTCATTACGTAAAATTCAACGTATTTTAGCATATTGTTTTAGATTCATCAAAGCTTTACGCAAAAACAAAGTAGATAACCATTTAACAGAAGATGAGCTACACAACGCCCTCATGGTGCTTGTGAAACACGTACAACATATTGAATTTAAAGACGAAATCAAACAATTATTAGCAGGAAAAGTTTTACCTAAACCTTTTAGGAAACTTAACCCATTTATAGATCACTCTGGTGTTTTGCGGGTGGGGGGAAGGCTTTCTCGTTCTGATTTAGAATATGAAACAAAACATCCATCTTTGCTTCCTCGTAAACATCTTTTAACTCAGCGCATCATTGAATCGGTGCATTGAAAATATGCATCCAGGATTACAAACACTTCATTATTTAATTCTTCAAAATTTTTGGATTTTGTCTCCAAGGCGGGCAATTCAACAAGTTTTATCAAATTGTTATAAATGTTTACGTGTCAAGCCCACAGCATTTGAGCCTAAAATGGCAGATTTACCTGAACTCCGGGTCACTCAATTAAAATCATTTCAAGCAGTTGGTTGCGATTATGCAGGTCCCTTTAATGTAACCCCCGTCAGAATGCGTGGATCACGTGTTACGAAGGCGTACCTATGTCTTTTTGTGTGCTTTGCCACAAAAGCGCTCCACTTGGAGCTAGCTTCAGATATGTCATCAGCATCATTCCTAGCGGCATTACGCAGATTCATCGCCCGGCGTGGTAGATGTAATGTTATCCACTCGGACTGCGGAACAAATTTTAAAGGCGCTCAATCTGAGTTATCCAATATCATGAAGTCGGCGTGTGAGACCGAACATATATCATTTCATTTCAACCCTCCTGGGGCCCCCCACTTCGGAGGACTCTGGGAAGCTGGGGTTAAGTCTGTTAAGACGCATCTTTATCGTGTGATAGGTACACAGATACTTACATACGAAGAGCTCAATACCCTACTTGTACAAGTGGAATCCGTTTTAAATTCAAGACCCTTATGCTCCATTAGTTCGGATCCCAGTGACATCACGGCACTCACACCAGGCCATTTTTTAACATTAGCACCGTTAACAACATTACCAACACCAAATTATACAAACACACCAACTAATCGTCTGACACGTTGGCAACTTTTGCAACGAATGCATCAGGACTTTTGGTCCCGATGGCACTCGGAATACTTAACACATTTGACACAACGTTTGAAGTGGAATAAGTCCTCACGTGATGTTCACATCAATCAGTTAGTAATTATCAAAGATGAATGTTATCATCCGCTACGATGGCGGCTTGGTAGGATAATAAAATTATATCCTGGTCGTGATGGGATTCCTCGTTCGGCCACTGTCAAAACTGCTCAAGGTACTATTGACAGACCTTTAGTAAAATTATGTCCTCTCCCTGACGGGCATAATTAAATTTCACTATTTTGAAATATCATAATCTTACATTATAATATAAATATTATTTATAACACACAAACATAACATATTTGCATATCCATTAATCATATAATCTATATCATAATTCATAATACATGTTTTGGTTTATATGGACGTAGCTTTATTGTAGAGTTCAGGCTCCATAGTTTCGCCAGCAGGGGGGAAGAATGTTAAAGTATCATAATAAATAAAAAACATTCAATTGATTAATTGCACAATCACACAACTTCCTTATTCCCAATCGTTCCTTCCTTCCGACCAATCGCATCCTTGTTTCCGTATCCGTCCGTGACAACTTCACGACATTGACACAAGCAACTCAAAAACCGAATATGGCGCGCGCGCTGCTTTGCCGGCTATAAAAATCATAAATCATCATTGTTCGAACAAACCTACCTACAAAGACCTATCAATAACTCTGTGAAGTGAAGTGTTTATTAGGAGACGTCTCAAAAGCTGGATTGTATTGGTGTGGCGCCCCGAACAGCAATAGTCTGCGAAGACTCGTGAGTACCTCCTTATCAATCCTAGTTTTCCCCGTTTCCGTGGTTGTGCGACTTAAGAAACGCCTAAGCTTACTACAGTCCTATCGAAGACCATTCTTTATCATTAACCCCAACAACTGTTATTTATTATTTTCCTTAGAAACCTAAGAATCTACAATCCTCATCCTTGCTACTAACCGGTTTTATAAAACTATTAATAGGAAATAAGAATCCTGACGTCAGGTCATTAACTAGATGCATATCAGGTAGATCGGGTGTATTCACAGCACGCGGAGTGACTAACGCAGGATATCATACTGGCGGCGTTTGCGCATGTTAAATTAGTTTGACTGTGAATAAGTTTAGAGGACAGAGAGATCATATCTTTACGAAAATCGATGTATTCTCCTGAGAGTTATTTTTGGAATGTAGATCAGCAATAAGAGCAATTACAACCGTGAAATAAACAATGAGATTTTTGCATATGTAGACTTATATCCACCGAACACACGGGTGTTCTGCCTGGTGGCTACTGCCTGACGATTGTCATCGGGTCGATGCATATAATACTGAACTCACGGATAACTCACTTTGCACCATGTAGAACCAACCACCAACGTTAGGTGGGTGGGATGTGTAGTTCGTAGTAAATTCATATTACGTAAAATAATCATATACCCGCAGTTCACTGAATTATAGTAAGCACATATAGCATATAATAAGACTCACGAGTCAATTGATCCTATCTCTGCCCCTTTCCAATCGGAAACGTGCCGTTTGATGCGACGCCGGCGATGTCCAATGACAGACGTTTAATTTCCCGCCGCGCTTCACATATGATACGACTGAGGTTCGATGGAAAAAGACGTCTTTGAGCACTCCATTTATCTACTTCTCTTTGGTCTTCGTTTATTTTTGCGTGTAGTTCTTTGTTGCGCGACCATGAGCTACACGTTGCGATGCCATAGCAAATGCGGCGATAATCAAAGAAATCGCTTAGAGTCTGCTAGCAGTAATGAGTCAAAGCAACGCCCCTGTAACCAAAAAACAATTAGTGGCACACTCACACTCTTTTCTCGTAAAAGACATTGAACACTCCATATGTCTATTACTCTTTGGTCTACATTTGTTGATATTCTTCTGTAGTTTTATTATTCCGCGACACTTACGAATGCTTATGTATTTGTTTGATTTCGCAGTTGGTTTTCGGTCTACCTGGCACTCTGTCAGTGACCTGTGCAGTTACTGTCTGACTCATAGGTTCATGTTTCGACTTGCTTCACTCTTATTTGTATTCTGATTGGTTTTTAAGGTCTTGTGTCTGACTTTAATGTAAGTCCTTAAAATTCTTAACTTGGTGGTCCTGTTTTGTCTGGTTAGATTTCTTGAATTGTATTGGAAACATTAGTCGTATAGATTAGTACTCTTTATTTATAAATGCATGACGAAAAATAGGTCTTTAGACAAGTTTTCGACTAAGAATCCGACATCACATCACTCAGTCTGTAATTAGTCAATGCTAAGTATAGGTTTGTGTTACCTGAGTTGAGTAGATTGAATTTAGTTTCATTGGCTTCTTGTAATATATGTCCGCCTCACTCAGACGCTTCTTGCCAAGTTGACGATGTAAAAATCAATCTAAGAAACTTCAAAATTAGGCCAACATTTTCTAAGGTTTTTTAGATAAATCATCATCTTGATACTCAGCTATTAACTTTGACCTACAGATGATGTCAGCTCTACCAAGTATTTTAATATCGGTAATTGGATATCTAAAATCCGATCAAACGTTTACATAACTAATTAATTTAATAACGACCTCGTTAAGAGCTTTATGCAAAGATTTTAAATTAATGAATGCATTAAACAACAGATGTTTTACACTTGGCTTTAAAACATCAACTTCTGCAAATGAGTCACATACATAAACAGGTCTAATTAAGATTTGCTTGGAAATCTATCTATTCGTACAATTAGCATTTGTTCTTGTACTAACCGCCGCAAACCAGTTTGAACCGGTTCAAACAGGAAAATACCCTTTTTGAGATGGATTAATTACAAATTCCTGGTTTAATGAAAACGCGGATTGAAAGGCTCACGTTTTTTTTAATTTGCTTTCATACATTGAGCCTTTTGTCTTCGGCCTTTGAATAGGTCCGGGACCTTTAGTGACATTGGCGCTATTACGCTCATTCTTTTTGTGTTGATAACATTTTATAGGAGTACATATAATAAATTTTTGTCATTGGCAACAATTTTCCTCTCCGGATATAGATACGGTCTCCACATAGTCCAATCACTTCATTCACTGAACTAGAACTGAGAAATCGTTCGATGTAAGCTGAGGCTTCACTATTTTGCACATGATCGGCTGCAAACTCCATTTGTTTTACTTGCCTAGCACTCCAGCTTCCCTGTTTACCGACAAGCTAAACTTAATATTTCTCGCCAGAATTTCGTATTATCGAAATTGAACTAAGCGTGGGCATTAAATCACAAAAGCGATGCATATTCATGGCTTTCTCCGGTCGGCGTCGGCTTACTCAGGCGCGAGCCGCTCCGAACCGGAATTTTCCGGATTACTACCGCTTATGGGCGGATATAATCGATTTTCTTTATCGATAGTTTTCGATGGAACGGGTTTTTTGTTACCTAGTTTCATAAGCCTTTTGGGTCAGGTTTTACTAAGACTTGATGATCTAATAAAGGTCTGACGTAGATTATATTTGAGTGGGGCGAGAACTGTACCTACCTCAATTACAATTACGAGTATCTTCAAGAGTAAGCCACTTGGGTACAGTGTGTGTCATAAACATAATCTGCGCGTACTATGTTTTATCTAGGTATTAAGGTTTGCAGGCTAGAATTATTATTATGTTATAGCTAAACCCGTCTTCATAAACCAATAAATTCGAAGGTTATTAGGGAAAGGTATTTGTTTCATAATGTTTATACTCGTAGACTTATTATACGCATAAGTAACACAAGTTAGTACAACGGAGTAATATTATTATTTAGAAAAACAAATTTAAATTCTTACTGGACTAATTTCTCATTTGATAACAGCGTAATAAAAAAAAAAACACCACAGTACAGCAAACTTCCAAGTTTAAAAAATATTATAAAATAAATAGAAACGTTTTCAAATACAAATCCAACATGGCGATTCGAAGCGTTCCGATATTGGTACAAAGCCCCTCGATCCGTGCAATCCTGTGAAATGCGAGAGGCCTCTCACGCTGCAATCTAACGACCGTAAGCTGGTGCATCCATCCACAGCCGGGTTATACTGTGCCCTCTTAAAATGTCGTATCAAGGATGGCATGTTTGTTATATCGCTTATTTCGTAGTTTAAATGGGATAATAGGAAATATTGAAATACGGCTTGTAAGAATGCTTTCATAGGGATTAACTAGAAAATTTAAAGTTGTTAACATACGGATTTTAGTATTGGAAAAGCTTGACTAAAATTTATAGTAACGACGTAATTTATAAAAGGGAGGCAGATGACAATGATGATGTCGGTATTATAAAAAAAAAAGAATAAAATGCAGTGCATGAATTTAGAAGAAGTACCAAAGGAATTTATAATGTGTATTTGTAAGCTTCGCGCCGTTTCGCATAATGTGATGTTCTATTGTTTTAGTTTATCTTCATGGGAAAAGACTTGATTACGTAATACCTAGGTAGTGCCGTATCTAGCCTTTTATGAGCTCTGTGAGAGCTTATTCAACTGCGCCCTGGTCTGGCCAATTCTGGGCCTGGTCTGGCCATTTCTGCGCCCCTGAGTCCTCTGCTAGGGCATCGTTGGCACATCCCTATTTTCGGCACTGGACCTCTCTTTCCTACTTTGGAAAACAACTTACCAAATTACCTAATCATAAAAAGACACGTGCTATGGATCTTTACTTACTCCTTTCTCCTTTATTCTTCCCGGTTATTGTCCAAATTCTTCGAATTTAAATGTCTAAGTCGAAAACTGAAGTTTCTGAAATTATTTAGAAATACCCACTTGCTGAAATGACAAAGTTTTTCACCGAAAAAATCTATTTGTGCTTCAGATTCTTCTATTCTCAAAAGAAACACTTCTAGTTTATTTTTGACCTACATATTCTATGTTGTACGATACCCTTATCAATGTTATTGAAGAAAATGTCGGTAGTAATAAACATATATTTCACGTTATTCCCCGATCAACTTCAACACAATATCGTATTTCTATCATAAAATCGAATAACACGTATCAGCATAAAAAATACACTACAATTGTCGACAAGTTCGACAGTTTTCGCAATATGCTCATATTTCTTTAACAATAAAATTCGCTCTACCTCGTATTTGTATCGTGAGAGACTATTTTGCCTAATACCTATTTTTTTCTACGTTAGCAGGAATCACGATGTGACATTAGCCAAAATTTGTGGTTCTTTTTGAAGGCGGTTTTTCGTTAAAATATTCAACGCAAATTCTTGTCAAATACATAATTTTCGAAAAACGATGTGTGGGCCCATAACATTTGAGGATTGCCCTCGATTTCTCTAAGTCCAATCATCAGATCCTGACTTGGTCACTACGGGACCACTTCAGAAGTATCTCCTTTCGAACTAAAAAAGAATTTTGAAATTCGGTCCACAATTGGCGGAGTAATCGCGTGACAAACACACAAAAAAACATACCGTCGACTTGATAACCTCCTCCTTTTTAGAAGTCGGTTAAAACAGATCTGATGAGGTGATTGTGGAGATTAAAAATGTGTCTCTAATAAGAAGTGACCAGGAGAGTGTGAGTTTAGTCTGCCAGAGTCCGATAGACTAAGGGTCTGTCAGATTCTTGGACGCTACAGTGGACATTCATGAGGATTTTCACACAAAACATGAATATGCAAGCTGCGTTTTAAATTCTTTTTTGAACACAATCATTAATCACCCTTAATCTATTTATATGGTGTCTGCGCAGCATGGCTTCCTCTCCCATACTTCTAACTTCGAGTTCTCTCGGCACTCACCTTCGTTAAACAGAACCTTCTATTTTTCATAAACGTTAAGCAAAGGCATAATATTATTTAAAACATTAAATATAAATAGGTACACATTAGAAGTTTATTTCTAAACTGCGAGACAAGAATTTATAATAAAAGCTGACCTCACATTTCTGAAATATATCCCACGTACATAAAACTCCAGACCACCATTTATTGGATTTTCCCAAAGCCTCATCTGGAACAAAGGTACTGATTTCTAAAGCCTTTTATTGTCTACAACTGTCTAGATTCTAGAAAAAGGATTACTCTATGACTAGAAAAATATATTTTTATCTGTGAACGTACCTGTCACCCGCAGGCGCTAAACTATAGATTACTATTCAGAACATCACTTCTTTTAGTCTCTGAATAAAATATACGTACCTAATAGAAAAAACTTTAGTAGAAAATGAAAAACTTGAAAAATGAGATATTTTAAAGCAATTTGCTGGATTATTCTTTCGACTTTATCTTCGTTTTCCGTCGTGGACTGTCTCTTTACTTTTTACTTTGATAAAGGAAAGGTGTGAATTTTCGTGAAATGTTTTAGGTGAAAGGTCAGTGCCTCTGATATAATAGGTCCCTGCCTGCGTCACAAGTATCCGAAAGCTTTTGAACGGGTCCTTACTACGTCATGCAAACAAGTCTTTATAAAATTATTGCTAATAGGACATTTCTAAATATAAGACATCTTTCACCTTTCTTTTGATGAAAAATAGCAACACCTACATCTTTATCTACCCACATTTCAAAAGATCTCTGCTACCCTTGTGATCGTTAGGATATACGAGTAAAAGCTTTACTGACCTATCTCGGGAAGTTGGGATCGAATGATTTTCCCACCTGCACTTCTGCTTAAGAGAGCTGGGGCTGCAAAGGGCTACTCCTTTGCAGCCCCAGATCTATGTATTTTTCTAACCGGGACAAAACTAGATAGCAGCACCCCCACTCCAGCCTTTTAAAATTGTAAAAACGGCAAATCATTTTTTTTGACGTGACAACGTTTTATAAATCGGTTTGCCGGGTGACACTTCAAGAAACTGCGTTACGCTCCGCTCACGTTATGCGCTCACAATGAGAGCGAGTGAGAGGCACGCGTCCCTTCCACTCGGGCATGGTTAGCCCGCCTAAGAGCGAGAGAGACAGACATAAAAAGTGAAAAGCACGCGTCCCTTCCACTCGAGCACAGTTAGCCCGCCTAAGAGCGAGAGAGACAGAGCGAGAGAGAGAGAGTGAGAGAGATAGGCATACACACTTCATCCTTCTTCCTACTATACGAATGAATATTCACATTAAAATTATTTTACCACTCAAAGTCGTTGTCACGTAAAACTTTCGCCCGTATACCGACTTTACAGGCAACCAATTTTTTCTTATTTTTCCTGTTCAATTGATATTTCTTGCATTTATGATTTTGGAGCCCCCGAATAACTCATCACAAAGTAATTAAAATTGATGGTCCCGTCAATACATCTAATACCACATTAACTGCCAGCCCGGTTGTGCATATCACAGTTTACCTAATGTCGTGATATTTGGCACCTAACTGATATTCTACAACATTTAGCACAAACACCTGCTTACTATGTTATTGTACATGAGGTCAGAGAGGATATTGTCAAAGCTAACGAGACATTAAGTGCTAATGTTATGAAGTTGTAAGATTAGGATTTATGGTGAAATCGTGTGTAACAAAAATAGTGTGATGGCTTATCCTGATGACATGAAACTACCCCAAATCCCACATTGCGCGAGCAAAGTAGTGTTAAGCTTCTCGGTCAAATATCGAAAAACAAATAACATCAAATATAGATATCATCAGTCACAACATTTGTCTCGACGATCCTCCTTTTTTTAAGCAAGATGAGGCACTTTGCATCTTCCTTATCATTATTTTAGAGCAACTTATTATTTTTATGTGACATCTACCAACCGCAACTCGGACTGGGTCCGCGTGGCGGTCTCACAAAGAGGAGGCCTATGTTCCAGCAGTGGAAACATTCATCATCTGCCTAGCCTTTTACCAACTATATTGTAGTCGGCTTCCAGTCGAACCAGATGCAGCTGAATATCAGTATTTTACATGGAGCGACTGCCTATCGGACCTCCACAACCCAGTAACTGGGTAATACGATACCCCATGGTAAGACGGGTTGTTAGACTTTTAGAGCCTTTGACTAATAGTAACGACTGTCAAAGATCTACAAATGACAACCGGGACCAACGGCTTTACGTGCTTTCCGAGACATGGAGGAACTCGTTATGACATCCACAGACCAACCGTGGCAAGCGCGGCTTAATCCGGAAGATCGACTTTTTCGGCTGTAATTATTTTTAAATCAAAGAAACAATACCCTGTTCATCAGAGCAAATCTCTAAACTTGTTAAAGTAACAATGGATATGGATTGAGCATTCGTCTATTTTTGTTGAAACCGACCTTCAGTTGATGACTGATATATAAATATGCCAACAATATCTGTCTTGAGGTTATGAAAGACGAGCTTAACGATGTGCTCAAGAGACTCCACACACGGCCGTGTCAAAGTCAAGAAGGTTAGCTCTCCAGCTGTGATTAGACATCTGTTTCCAGTTCTACAGCTTAGCTACACGTATGTAGGAAGCGAGGCTTTCTAAGGCCGAGAAAACTTTTCAAAACATTGTCATTACTTTGTTAATTGTCCGTATCGTCCCACTGTTGAAGGTATAGAAATACGGACCTCCATCTGTCAATTTCACTTAAAAATTACGTTTACAAAAAAAAAAACACTAAATTAATGTTCAATGATTTTTGCTATTGATATTGATTGATTTTTGATATTGTTAATTTAAGACCGCGAAAGTGTTAAAAACGTGCATGACGCCACAATATGGCGCTATCACAGATATATTCTTATCGTAGGCGCCTAATACACAACACACAAGAAATGATCATTTAACTTTCAAACTATCTTCATATCCCGCTAAAAATCTAAATTCTTTCCTCATTTAGTCCCGGAAAAGCAATTGATCGCCAACTCCCGCCTACAAGCAATTTCTGGGTCCAATAAAATCCTATTCCCGATCACAACAATGTGCAAACGCTTAAAATGAAAATGCTTATTGCGTTGCGATGTCGATAATAACCCTTCGAAGCAATAGCCCGGACGTAACTCGCTGTGAGCGACTCCCATAATCGCATTATCGATATTGAGTTTCACTACATCACTAGCGTTCATAAAACTGGCTGATTTTCATCGATACAACTTTTCCATGGCGGGAAAATGTATACTTTAGAGACGGAAGATCCTGGGTTTGATTTCTGGGTCGGACAAAGTAGTATTGAGTTTTTCTGAAACGACTTCAGTGGCAGCTTGGAATTTGGTAGTTGAAGATATAAGGGGGTTGTCGGCACGATTGGCGCAGTAGCTGAGTTCGATTCCAACACGGGAGAAACAGTTCTAACAAAATTAGTTGTTCTGGGACGGTTTTATTTAGCCACAAAAAACAAACTGAAAAATCACGGATGTGTACACTATGTCTAGCTCTTGCAGATTATATTTAGTTTATATTGTAAAAAAATCTTAGTTTCGAAGGAAAAGTTCTGGAGTATAAGCTGGTAACTGATTGCAACTTTGCCAAGTTTTCCTTGATTAAAAAATAACCCTATCTCCTGGGAAGGAAGTAATAAAGGCTAACTAATAAACTATGTTCCGGACTCTATAAAGAAACCTTCGGTATTAGTTAGGATTAGCCAACGTTAAATGAAATGGTGCAGTTTGGCCCTAGTTCTTTTGAGGATTGTATACCGTTTTCTAGAAGGTTCTCTTGGTTATCATTTGCAGGTGAATTAGTCTGTTGAAATGCCTTTGAATGAATGATATCGTGATATTGCTACAGACTTTTTATTTTTAAGGATAATCCCACCTCTCTATTTGCTACCACTGCAACTCCTGAAAGTCAGAATCAACTGTGGCAACCACCAGACAAGTGTGGAGACACTGATGCAAAAGCAGCAGCAAAATTAATCAGAAACGAATAGTAGAAGAGTGGGTAAAGCTTGCAAAATTTCGTTAAAAATACCACCAGTATATTAGGTCAAAATCAGTTACCAAAATCGGCTAAACGAAAGAAAAATATATTGGCAACACATTACTCTTAACGTCTTAACCAGCTAAAAAGGTTGCCAGGTGTAAAAATATACGCGAATCTATCCCAAGGCTTTTAAAGTGGCCTGGAGGGCGTAGATATAGCCAATTGCCTGCGATATATTACCGGAATGTGACTTAAGTGGCTTTTTTTGGTCTTCGCACAAAACCTTTTGAAACGGTTAATGAGTCGGATTTGTTTTAAATGGCTGCTGTTTTTTTGTTTTCTTTCTAAATCTCGGGCATAAAGGTGTGACTTGTTTTCGCTGCCTGTTTTATTGATTAAGGCAGGGTTTAAGGCTGCGGTTCCACTGAGGCGGAACGGAAAGATCGGAGAGCGATTCATCAATCTCATGGCTTGAAATCCATATCTCTTCTTCATTCAAGCCATGTGATTGGTGAATCGCTCTCCGCTCCGTCTCAGGCGGACCGGAGCCTACAGGGTCTCCCAAACTGTGCGCCATAGAGAGTACAGAGGGGCGCTGTCGCTGTCAGACGCTGTTGACCATTCTCCGGATCGGACTTGCGTGTATCCAAAATTCCTTCTTTGCACAAAATCCACCAGAAAGGAGTCACTCAGATTTCACGCGTTTCCATTTGGTAGAGGTGGAGCTTTCAATAATATCATTTTCACCTGGTACCTGGTATTGCGCCGCGAACTGAAATAGATTGGGAATCCCTTTATTGAAGGTACTGAAGCTTTGTAGAAGTCTAAAACTCAAAACGAGGACATACCGAGAACAGGTTTATTTTTAGCAAATGAATTTAAGAGGAGAAGTGTGCAAAAACAACGAAATCTACTTCATTTTAAAGGCTTAAACACAACTATAATAGAAATAGATATCATGGATGGGGTATTCAGTAAAATTCGAGAAATGGTGTCAAATAATAGTAACAAGATACATTGCGATACGTCTGCGAGACGTCTTTGCCAATACATCAACCCGCATTACTGGAATTTGAGCGAATTTCAGTTTTCTGCTTCTCTTATAGAATCTAGCTTTTATATTAAACTTGATGTTATATATTTTGAGTTTGGGGAAAAGCATGCTAATATATAAAATTATATCTTCCGAACATAAATCTTATAAAACCTTTGTGGATGTCTGCTCCGTTCGAGTTGGTTTTTCCCATTTAGAAGAACCAACAAGACATTCCCTGGTTACTCTTGGAAAATTTTGTTTTACACAATGTTGCCATATTACAGTGTCAATATTTAGGTAAGAACGGACAGAGAAAAGGTCAATGATATAGAAAAAAAAAACTGAAGTTTTTGGTTGCCAATCAGCAACTAATCATATGTGAATAAGTAAACCACTTACTTCGGAAGATCTTGTCCTCACATCTTGATTGAGACTTTTAGCTTTTTGTGGTAAGAACTGAGATTCTGATGTGGCTTAGGATACAAAGTTAGCTCTTCTAGTTAAGTAGCTAAATTTATCAGTCTAGATCTTAAGTCTTTCGACCAACCAAATTTCTGGAAACTACTTTCTTTGTCTAAGCTTATGTACTTACTGTGAAAGACCTGATCCAGTTATTAGATACCGAAGCTGATGCCAGATTTTCTAAATTGAACCATAACATTTACAACTTAAGAGTCAAATCTTACTTCCCATCTGACGTTCTCAACATTTTTCCTTTCTAAAGTATCTTCAACAAAATCATTAGTGTGTATAATATAATAAATAGTTGATTCGTTTTAATTTCCCCGGGGTCCCGTAGTCGTGATTTAGATCCCGTTTAAAGAGATAACGCGGAGAAAACACTGTCCTTCCCGGGATCTTGGGTTGGGACAGCGCGGGCATATTGCGATGGTATTTTTTATATGGAAATGCTCTGTAATAAAGGTTGTGATGAAATATTCGTTATTTTACCGCGTAAACTGTTAAGCTTTTGTTATGATAAAAGATTCGGTTTCGATAAAAGTAAGATACAAGATTTTCTCAGTAGCAACCTTAGGTGTTTTGTGAACCAGATTGATGGCATATGCTCCACGCTTCAACGTGAGACTTAGCGTACTTAACTGGCGAAGTTTGGGTGTCACTTCTTCCTGATCCTTCCGTGCAAGCAAGCGATGCGATCTGGTATTCTTCCGCGAGACAATCCCAATACACTGCATGTGCTGTGCGCCAGAATCAACAGCGACGATCACCTGATAAGCACCAAGGTAATGTAGCTTAACGAAGTAATGGAGAATGAATTTAACTGACGTGTCGAGCGAAATTATATCAGAAGAGAATAGCGGAGGAGCAGAATAAAATGTTATGTGTTACATTCTGAGTTATGTAGGTAGAAAGATTATATTATTATTGACAAATCTGTCGTAATATTGAAACATAAATCAAACATTCAATTGCTTATTAGGTACAGATTTATAGATCTACAATATTCTAGGAATGTCGATTGCGAATGGTCTTACGTAGGGCCTTAGGAATTTATAGTTTTAGTTGATCTTTATACTTGACCCAGTATTTGTTTTGTTGTACAAAATGTACAATTATTAATAACGATTGTCATGTTTGTTCAATAATTTTAAGAAACCTGGAGAGGAGTAATAAAGGAGTAGTAGTAAACAGAAGTAGTAGAAAGTTTAACCCAACTTTTTTTTTCTTGTCTTGTTGATAACATCAAATGTGTCCTCGAACCCAGTTCCTTCAATAGCCCTTTATGTTCCTGGGTCACGATTACCGCCCGCGACCTCGGCAGTCTTTGGCCCGCTAAAGTTTGACCCTACGGACCTATTTACAATGTCTTGCTTTATTTTAAGTTCCTAATTGAAAAAAGACAATTTACACTAGGTTTTGGAAGTTAGTTACTGTAATTAAAACTTTAACTTTATCAGAATAGAGTTAGAAACTTAATAATGGCTGGATAGTGGCTCCATCGTCAAACCTTGTTTTAGAATGAGACAGTTTCTGTCCTTTCTCAGAATTTCCCGATACCTGGAGCTAATGTTATTTTAACCGGGTTTGTAGAACCCCTTTTCTAAAGGCCGTCGAGGACGCGTTGATTTAACACAATTCATGTTATTTCAGAGGTAAATAAAAGTCCATTTGGGTACTTAAAGCATTGACTCGAGTTACTGCTTTAATCCTATTTAGATATGAACAGTCTGGTGAACTAAACTGTTGGTTTATCTAAGTGTTATCGTCCACGCCACTACCCAAAATAACGGTTTTTTACAAACTTATCCGTAATTTTTGAATTGATTAAAAATTAAATGTTGCCTCACTCCTGTATCGTCAGTTCCTTTACAAACGAGTTGAAAAGTTTGTGTTGTCGAGGACGGCGGCAAGCTTTGTCCTCACGGAGTCCAATTGGGGCACACCTCCACCGTATGTTCCCTCATGTCCTCCGGGCGATTCTCGCAGTGGTGACGCCCAATCTTCTGAGGACATACTTCACGCGGAAGGTGAGGACGCCGTAGCACTGCTCCAGCCAGTCCTCATAGAGAGGTTTTACTGCCGCGATTGCGGCGTTTCCAAATCTGGATCACTGAAATAGCCTATTGCAGCCAGGCAAAAATTCGACTTTTTAGCTTTTAGCGTGGTAAAATCATCAAATGAGTCCTCCCACACAGGGCAGGGCGGGAGGGACTGTCAGACTCGTACTGACTAAAATCCACGGTGTCCTTCAATAGCCCTTTACTTCCCGGGGCTATGGCACAAACAACTGGATCTTCACTTCGATGAAGTAATGGGCATTAGATCACCGGCAATAATAACAGCGGTTAAATGAGAAACTGAAATGAGCTCGAACTGATTGAATATGTAGGAGTCAGTTTATCTGTTTTTAGAAATATGTGCTAAAATTAATCGGTATGAGAATGCCGTGGCTGTTTTGAAATTAACATGACAATAGTTGAAGAATTTTAAATATCTCAAAGCCATTCGGTTACCATTTAAGGTTGAGAAAATCTGCTTATCCTAAATCAAAAACATACCACTAATCCACACAGGGCCTGTAAGGTGAAAATAGGCCTATGTTTCAGCAATTTATTTAGTGAAAGACTCTCTCTCTTTTGATTACTATCGCCTGATGGCCAGCGAAGATGTGGTCGACGGAGAAGCACGCTTGGCCTAGAAGTATCCTATTCACTCTTGAGTTGAAGACCCCAAGATTGTAGCTTTTCCTACAACACTAGTGCATAATTTAGTCGAATGATATTCGGGGTAAACGATAGACTGTAGTGACGTAACTTGGGCGAGGCTTCATCAGTCAGCCAGTTACCCCTAACTCTTACCCCACAAGACGTAAACCAGACACTCCCAGTACAATACAATAAGCCACAGAGTAATAAAGTTGCGTAAGCATGACATCATGCCAACCAGAGTTCACAAACATGACTTTATAATGTTTTTAGCGTGTGACATCAAGGTCGGGTGATACATTAGCGACTCATATTTACTTACAATAGCAGATTGTGTAAGTGGTAATTATCAGATTGGGTGTGAAAACGGAAATTAATTGGTTATCGTGATGGCAGAAGTTTTTTATGTAAGCTTTAGTTTTGTTGAAAGGCCCGTTTAATTAGTCATTTAGGTTAGGGCAGGCACAGGGGTGACACAAGACAAGACCTAAGACAGACCCCTGAAGAACCCCACATTTTATTTCTACCCCCAATGCACTGGTGGGCCTTTTGAAGGTTTCCCTCCAAGTCCAGTACCTATTTAAGCATTATCACATCTTCAGATGGACAAAACCTCATGATGATTCTATTGAATCATATAACCCAGTGACAGCTTTGTGGAGGTCACTTTACGTAAAATCTCTAAACTGACCTGCATCTGGTAGTACTGAAAGCCGACACCAACGTAGAGTAAAGGCACGCAGATGTTATATACTGAATTAAAAGTATGTAATTCATAAAGCGAAATACTCGAGTATAGTGGGGCTATTCCATTCCAGAATAGAAGGAAAGTTATACGACTAGAATAAATAAAACCTTTAAATCATTAGCAAGTGTTGTTGCTCGTTGAATCGAGTTGTTATGAAGCCAATTAAAACTAACTCGGGTACCAATTTAATTGAGTTCTAAATCACGCCGCAGGAGACAAGGGACCAAGGATTTGTTATGATAAGCCTGAATCACTATGTAGTATTAATAGTTTGAGGTGTAGATTGGTCATAGATGTAGTGGTGAAGGTTGCGTAGAAATGAGGAAGATCAATAGTCTATGCCAGGTAGCTGAAGACAGGTCATTTGACCGTCTGTGTGTCGCGGAACCGTCTGTTAAGATAAATGTTACCCAGGAACGTAATGAAGGAACAGGGTGGATTTTTTGTCATTAAAAGTCTAATAGTCCGAAGTTACCCAGGGCGGGAGAGTTCTGTGTGATGATTTTACTAGTAAAAGAAAGGTAGCCGAGGATAAATAAAATACTGGATTCAATAAGATTACAATGAATGTGTAAGCTCTGCAGTAATAGCCTGTTGAGACGTACTGAGTATGAAATTCAGGTCGCTGAAAATAGACGCTTGCTAAATATGCGCTAAATCTCTGGAATGGGATGGTAGATGAAAGCGAAAGCTTCGTGCTAAAACTCAAGTTTAGATGAAATGTTAAAAAAATAAATGCAGAATTTTCTCATATTATTAAAGGTTTTTTTGTTCCTTTTATTTTCATTTTATTTATTTTCCACTTTCTGTCAAACTTTTTTTTTTTTTTAAACCGTTGCCCCATTCTTGGAATTTCTCCTGTATCGTGGGTGCGTTTACAAATATAGAAACACACACACAAACACCCAGACCCGGAACAACTACTTGCAGATCATACAAATATTTGTTCCGTGCGGGAATCGAACCCGCGACACATAGCGCAGGAGTCCAATTGCTCAGCCACTGTGCCAAACGTGCCGTGTTTGAATTTACATTACATTAGTTAGTCTAGTACGCTCTGCTCTCATAAAATGTTCTCACTAACTGTCTCTGGTGGTGTTCAAAAACTTCTCATACTGATATTTTAATTACATGAATGACGGGTATGAATGTTGATGGATTGAGAGGAAGAGTAAGGCCAAAGAAAATATGGATGTATTGCGTGAGGAACGATAATCTAAAAGGAGTAAATGATGCTTTTACGTCTGACAAGGGTAAATGGAAGAAGAAAAGAAGAAAACGCGCCGACCACAAGTAAAAAAAGAGAGAAGGACAGGAAGACCATGAATTTAATAACCTTTTCAGTAACATACGTACTTGTAAGTTAAATATAAAACATGGTATACAATAGACGGCTATCGACGTCGTCGGGGCTGAGTCAGCAGGTTGAGTACACACTCAAGTTTCTATCATTGTTAACTAGCTATATTTGGATTAGTTGACATTCTACAACATAAAGAAAGAAAGAAAGAAAGCTGACGCCCACGATTAAGACTGTATAGATAAAATGATTCATAGAAAATTGTAATGATAGAAGTTTGACCTATGTTAAGGATGAGCTGATCTGTATCAGCATGGCTTACAACTGAGATACCGGACACTGTCATTTATATCTACTTCATTGCAGTACCGGTATGACCAAACCAAATCTTTACGAAAAGTTGTGAAAATATGAACAGTTGAGTAAAACTGGATTGCACAAAAATCCGTAGTTCCTAGTAAAAAATCATATAAATTTTCAAAGCTTAGAAGGTTTCCGTATCTTTTGACGGAAACATTCTTTAATTTGAGCTTATCTTTTAAGAAAGCAATGTAAGAAAAGAAATATGGTATGCCAACATCATAACATTAAGTATATTACTGTATGTAAAATCTTGATTACCTTTTCTAGCCAAATAGCACCTCACACTCAACCTCTCAAAATTATCTTCCAGTTAATAACGCACCAATAGGGGTGCTATCCAGTTGAATCGGGCTATAATTACATGAACCAGCCATTTTGGTAGTCGGCCAAATCATTAGGGCATCTACGGGAGCGTGCCATCTTCAGACAATGGACCTGCATATGCTGGTATTAGGCTTTCAAGATGAGCCGGTGGAATGGACTGAATGCCAGTAATTAATAGGTCAGTATAGTTGATTTTGATTATAGGAATAGATAATAGAGATTATGAGGTGTATCTGACTAGCTTTTTCTTTCGGTTTTACTCATGTTTAAGTCCAAACTATATCCCTTTTGTTTTCTATGGTGGATTCATCAAATAACTCCTCCCGCCCTGTGTGGGCCGTCCGTCTTTTACTGTCTGAAAATCCACCTTGTTCCTTCAGTAGCTTTGAGTTCCAGGATGACGGTCAAGTGACAGACGATCCCGTGGATCTGACAGGCATTCATCCTATGGGGCCCCGTTTGTTTGCTGACAGCTCCATGAGGCGTACCTGGAGCACTACGCGCCGTTGACTCGGCCCTGGACCTTGATCGGGCGGCGAACTTAGGTCGAACGTTTCAATTGTGGCTCATGAATGTCTCTATAACTTTGATGATAGGTGCAGTACACATTCTTTGTTTTCATTTTATTTTCTATGTCTTCTTTTTGATATAATAATGATATTTACATAATGAATGGCTGGTTTTCTGCAACTGTTTTGTGCACTTGAATAAGTAGTGGATTCATAAATCTCGCATAAATAATCTTTTGAATGCAAGCGAGTGTACTAAAAGTGGAGCATAGAAATGCAAACATTAGTCAATATAATTCCGCAAAATCTACATAAATTGAATATATTTGAATTGCACTAGAAGCTGGTTTTTTTGTTTACATTTCTCCATGGCTCGCTTACCAAACAAACAGGCAGCTATTGAAGCTTGCAATATAGACCTTTGACTGCACCAGAGGATTCTTAGTATGGGTTATGGGTTGCCAACTTGCCACTATAAATAATATCTTATATGACATTTTCCCAAAAATATCGAGGTCTCGTTTTAGTCTTACAGTATCTCAAAACTATTGATTTTCCGGTATTTCTACCGATATGATATGATAGCGCCTAGAACATTTTCACGATGTCCGAGTCTGAGAAATAAAACTATCAATTTATTGATTTTTGTGTACTTACTGAATCAATCACAAGTTTGTTATATTATACGTTCGAGTCCTCTGCTTACTGGGTGAAGCTAAAAATCAGCTTTTTTACATGGAGCATCGATCTATCTGTCCTCCACAACCCAGTTACGTAGTAACACGATACCTTTTGGTTAGAATAATTTTATTGTAGACTCAATAGATTTTCCGCATTCTACAGTGCAGACCAAAACATCGAGTTTGGTGAGAGCTTTTGATTAAAATCCACAATAACTTGAAAGCATGTGCCGCCATAACATCCATTAGCTGTACAATATCACCAATCATGTCACCGCGTGGGGGTTAAGATGCTTACCGTGAGCTTAGTCTTGTAAGCGCTTGTGCTATGTTGTCATAGCTGACATATCGCCACTCTATGGCGTGTACTACCTACACACACCTACAGATTTAGCGATGCCTTTCTCGTGTGTTTCCGAGAATTTTCAGTGAAAGTGACTGTCGGTTTTGTTCAGAGGTCTTGGAGTGTCGTGAAATGAAGGTGAGTTGTGTACAAACATAATAAACTAATATAAAGTTCCCTCCAATGCACGATTGCAGATATTTTCATCCTTTCACAAGTAGTGTTCGACGTGCGAGTATTTTAGATTAACATAAAGAGAGGCTTATAGAATAGAATAGAATAGAAAGTTGTTTATTTCCCTGGTTCATTTGTTACATTGGGGATGTCCACAGGTCGCTGGTGTGTTCGGCCTGTGGGTGTGTCAGCTACTTACAGTCTACCTATGTTTGTCTGAAAGAGATCTATATAAGTGTCGTGTACTGTGTGCTGTGTGTATGTTATTTAGAGAGGCTTATAATACGTAGAAGTCAGTCGCGTTAGGTGCATACAAGCTGATAACCTTAGCTTTCACTTTTGTAAGGCATAATGTTGACAGTGAAGCACTCCACCAATAAGTAGTGGATGACATTGTGCTGTGCAAAATGATGATGTTTTTTTTTTTAACCCGTATGTTGCTAAATAGGAATTGTAAGATTATGATGTTAGTAGCAGCAGGTTCTCAGACGCTGTCTATAAGGATATCTACCATTTAGGCCCTGGGTATAGCCAGTTTCATCACCAAAAAAGTTGGAGGATGAGAGGTGAGAATCTTCATCTGCCTAACTTTTTCCAACAATCCATGGTTGGCGTAGTGGCTGAACGATCAACTGGTTAAAAAAACACGTTGGGATCGGCATGTACTCTAACCGGATGCCTCAAAACACTAATATCATATTTACATGCAAATATATTGTAAAAAATTGTCTGCAGAACCTGAAAGCTTTTTGATGGATGCAAGAGATATACCTGGTATTTTCACATGGGGATATCTGCAGATCGCCACAATATGGTTAGCACTATCTATTGGGCGCTCAGATTCGGCAAGCGAATCAGGACTAATTAGAGGCGTGTAGATTTTATTTGGCATACGATGCGACGAGGCGTGAGTGAAGCCTAGAATTTTTATATTTTGTTTTAGAAATAGGCAAGTTGATTGTTGATTTTGAGGCTCTAGAGTGGGTTCTGGTCTTACAAATAAAATTGAATTTGGCATGCTTATTCAAATTAATGATAAATGAGAAGCTTTAAGGGTTTTAGGCTTTTCAGAAAACTTTTGTTTCCGTTTGGCTCTATTTTTGATAATTTTGGATCAACTCTCAATCCAGTAAACCTGTCCAGATTCTCACACTACCTTAAAATATAAGTTATTATATTTTAAGCTAGTGCATTACATTGTAGAGTTACCTATAATATAATATCTGCAAGAAGCAGAGATCCCTTTCCTGAACAGAAGTAGGTAATTTTTAATACTGCTCTAAACACTGGTGGTAGGCTTCTAGTATTTTGAACGCCCGACTGACTAAGCAGGATACTGTGACTCAGAAACGCAAATGCCATACGAAAGAAAACTGGTTTTTAGTCAGTAAGAGTCGTGACTGTCCCTACCGCTCCACCCAGTGAGGACTCATTTAATGATTCTACTCCCAAAAAAAGACATATTCGTCTTCGTATTATCTTTTATGTCAAATATTGAACTTTTATACTTACAGTTTAGGTTTTCAATAGTCATTGGTAGTTTACATAGTAACCGAAGACATAAGTGATGTTTCCAACAAATTTGGTCGACTGCAATGACTCACGGACCACGCTGCATTTAAACAGGGTCGCCTTGAACCGAAGCTCGTACACCCGCTTGCCTTCACCCATTTATATTTATAAAATTTGGGCTAGCAAGCGTGATTGTTGGTGTTCAGTAATTAGGTTGCTCTGTAAACTTTTTCACTGCCTGTTTTGTTTATGTAGTATGGAAAAGTCTGTGGTCGCGGGACTGTACGAATTACCGTGACCCAGGAACGTAAAGGGCTATTGAAGGACACCGTAGATTTTAGTCAGTATGAGTCTGACAGTCCCTCCCGCTTTGCCCTGGGTAGGAGGACTCATTTGATGATTTAAACACGAAAAAAAAATTAAAAAGAGGTAAACTTATGTTGTCACTTACGATATAATTATGTTCATTATTTTGAGCTCCCGATAGTTGAACACTGTCGCAAGCGCCAACCATGACCGCGTTTTGACTTCGGTGTTTTACTGGTAGCAGTCGACCCGCCAAAGTCACGGAAGATATCCCTTAGTTACAATAATAAGTTTAGTTTTATACCGTGAAAGCTTAGTGTATCTTTAAATGGCAGAATGCTGAAAACACCGTTCGAAGCAGCATTGTCAGCTTTATTTATTTTGTACTTGATCAAAAGCCTGCCGGGATCGCGGGACCTAGGAATTACCGTGACCCCGGTACGTAAAGGGCTATTGAAGGACACCGTGGATTTTAGTCAGTACAAGTCTGACAGTCCCTCCCGCCCTGCCCTGGGTGGGAGGACTCATTTGATGATTTTACCACGATAAAAAAAAAAAACTTGATCAAAAGGCTTCGTAATACAAAAACAAGTTACTTTAAAAAGTACAGAGACATCTTTTAAGTTCATTTTTAAGGGCCTCACCTTTCTTGTACGAGGTTTTGGGTTCAAACCCGGGCAAGTATCAATGTGACTTTTGAAGAGTTACACGTACTTTCTGAACTTCCTCAGTTTATCTTGGACGTTTTTATCATCGTGCGAATAACCTAATTAGACTTAAAATCAATACCGATTCGTTCTAAATTATCAACTTTAAAACTGCAAAGCGTTCTTTCTTGATTTGCACTAGTCTTAGTGTATGACGGTGGAACTTCGGGTTTAGTATTTGTTGAACGACCAAAAGTTTAAGCTTTTGGTAACTCGATCAGTCCCTTACAGTTTACTATCATCGCTATTGTTGATAGAATGTTTGTCTATACCTCAGTAAGGGCCTACATCATGTTTAGCAAATAATAGAGCGGGATAGGTATCTAAGCTTAAAGAGATTTGAAAGCTTAACATTTTCATTATGAATAAACTCTTCGTATCCCCAAACCCCGGTATTAATGAATGAATTATTGAATCTATGCTAATTCGTGAGAACTGCGACCGTTCACCTGGGACAGCCGCGTCAACTTGATTAATGGTCAGATTCAGAGTTTTACTTATTTTAATTAATGTTGTTCAATTATTTGTTGTGTTTGCGCACTTCGGATTACCTAATAGAACATTGCGTGAAGTTTGTCCGGATTTTAATGAATAAATTAGGGAAATGAGAACTGTATTGTTCCTTTTTGGGTCTTCTTTATCCTGGAGTGATCTGAAATATCTTTTGTAGACCAAAACGTTTTAAAAGCTACTACAACAACTCTCTCGTTTTGTCTAGTGATAGATAGATAACAAGGGTTACTGAGAAGCAAGAGGTCCTTTTTTTTATCGTGGTAAAATCCTGAGGTCCTGGGTTTGCTTTCAAATCTGGCCAATGGCTAAACATAACTGGAAAAATCTAATATGTGCTATTAGGTACACCTCTGCTAATCTGTTTGGAGACTGTAAGACTGATGTAATATTATGTTACTAGCTGTTGCCAAAGGTTTAACCCGCTACATCTCGAAATGTATCCCACGGGAACCTAAAATCGGGATAAAAACTATCCTATGTGTTAAATACAGGTTATAAACTATCTGTGTACCAAATTTTATCCAAATCCGTTCAATGGTTTTTGCGTGAAAGAGTAACAAACATCCATCCATCCATTCAACAATCTAAACAAACTTTCACGTTTATAATATTTGGATAAACTTCATCGCTTGTTGCTTTGGTCATAAACCTACCAGGGCATCATGAGAAGACAGGGTGCCTACATAATTTGTGCTCGCAATAGGTCGATGTCTGACATATTCAGTTCAAAAGGTAAAAGTTTGTCAATAATATAGAACTTATGTAGACACGAAAGAGTTCTGTTTCTGGTGTCGTCATCAAACAAATATGAATTCAACACCAACATTGTGTACCTGTTTATTCGAATAAGCCGAAGAATTGTTGATAGAAAGTACCAGGGCGCTATAACATGAAAGAGTTCTAATATTAAAAATTCAAATGACATTTCGTTCGACATAGTCGGTCTGACTTGCTACTCAGCCCAATAAACTTAAAGCGTATTTAATCGTCCGTACCAGGGCGACATAGCACGAAAGAGTTAACATCACAAGTTCCACAATCGTAAAGAAGCTAAGCTAGTACAATTTCATTGTCTGTCTGTCCTATTTAGTGCCTGACGTCAGAGCTAGCGACCAGCCGACAGCACTGCGGCGTTGTATGAAAGTGTACAAGTATAGTGGGCTAGTATAGTGAGCTAGCATAGTCACAGTTGAAGGCTGCAGATATGATGAATGCTTTGAAACAGAATTTTATTGTGGGACGGTTTTAAATGTTGAAGAATTTAGGAATGGAAGAATAAAATCCAGTGGTTTGGGAGATTTGAAATGCGCTATTCGTTTAGCGAAACGAGATAGGAGCTTTTAAGTAAGTCGTAGACTAGTAAAATTCTTGATTTTTTTATAATTCTTGGTTAGCTTTGAATGTACACTGACTATCATTGGTCGTTAAAAAACTACGTTTATATTAGTAAACATTTTCACATTTAAAATCCCACCCTGATCCCTCCAACTATTGGTGGAGCTTAAGGAACTGTTAAATTTTATTTACTAAAAACCACCCTGTTCAGTGACCTTTATTTCAGGACCGCGGTGCTCGCTTAAGACGGTCCCGGAATATATTCCACCTTAGTTGTAATAGTTATCCTATTATTATCACTATTATAAATTCGTATCGTCATCATCCGCCACCCCATCGCAATGTTTTTTTTTTTTTATAGTGGTAATATCATCAAATGAGTCCTCCCACCCAGGGCAGGGCGGGAGAGACTGTCAGACTTGAACTGATTAAAATCCACGGTGTCTTTCAATAGCCCTTTACGTACCGGGGTCACGGTAATCCGTTAGTCCCGCGACCAACCCCATCGCAATGTAGGTTTGAGTTGCTTGCCCTTTGTGGCATTTATTTCTCAGATTAAGTTCTGACAAGTTCCAATGCAGTATCAGCATGAAACAAGAGTGACATAAATACCGTTGCTAAGCAACACATGCGGAATCCGTTACGCACAGCTGCGCTGCAGTGACTCGACGCATGCATATGTATACCACAATGTACCTTTACACGTTACCTTTCAACTGTTTCTCTACGACCGCGTCGTCTATTGCATCGCACGTGCGTTGTTCGTGATCTTCCTTACATGGCTGCCGAGTTGCTGACCCTCATTGACTAGTTTGACATCAGTGATTGTATTGTACATCTTGCAATTACTATAACCATTGTGTTTAGAACATGAAATGTATCTGAGATTCTATAAAAAAATTAAAAACTATGTGGAGAGTTTACCGTAGATTATACGGTAAATGATGTTACGGTAAACGTTCTATTTGCATTGAAAACAGAGCCTTTAAAGGCGATTATAATTAAAACAGCGTATAGTGTTTCTACTACTGGGTCATTAACTCGTCATACATGGATAAAAACCTCCTTTTCTTCTTCTTTTCTTCTTTTTAAAGACGGTTAACAATAAAGATCCAACAACCAGTGGTCAACATTAACATGACAACGAGCACCTGGAAATTATTTGGAGAGGTTTAGCAAGAGTTAAAAGAAGATTTCGAACGACTCCTTTTCTCATTATTAAAATCAAATACAGGATTGGATTAAATCATTTGCAAACTGACATAGTAATAGTATTTTTTGGCTTTTTTGGAGTAGGTCGTGGCTAAATAATTACAGCCGCACATGCCGATCTTCCGGTTTAAACCGCGCTTGCCGAGGTTGGTTTGTGGATGGGTGACCATCGATCATAGCGAGTTTCCTCCGTGCGTCGGAAAGCACGTAAAGCCGTTGGTCTCGGCTGTCATTTGTAGATCTTTCACTGTCGTTACTATTAGTCAGAAAAAAGTCTGACAACCAGTCTTACCATATGGTATCGCATTACCCAGTAACTGGGTTGTGGAGTTCCGATAGGCAGTCGCTCCATGTAAAATACTGATATTCAGCTGCATCCGGTTTGACTGGAAACCGACCCCAATATACTCGTAGTTGGGAAAAGGCTAGGCAGATGATGATCGTATACTACCGTACTTAATAGTAATTTTTATGAGCAAACTTACAATTTATGATTCAGCACGTTTATACTTACAAATTCTGAACGTTTACCTCCAAAAAGCAATAGTTTTAGTAGCAAAACGTGTTTAAAACTTTTCCGAATAACTTACACACTTAGCAACTAGATGTCAGCACTTGCGCGTCGTGTCGTTCCCGCGTTTTATTTGAACGCGGCCATCTTTGATTTTACGTGATTTGCCTACACAGTTTTAGGTTTACTACTTCTTTGTCTGAATCTAGTCGTAGTAGTAGTAATGTTGTGTTAACTAGCTTTTAGTTTGTAGTCTCTTAGTAGCTCTGGCTTTGTTTTAAAATATAACAATGGATTTGGGGACTAGATTTTAGTAATTACTGTAAACTAAACAACTTGTGTATTGTTGCAACACTGCTCGATATTTTCTTTCTTGAAATTATCGAATCGCAGTGTACTTTATTTAATATCAAAGAAAAGTATTAAACGAGCAATATTTTTAATGGACCTGTGTAGTAAATGTAGGTAATTGAACTAGATAAACAAAAAACTCATTAATATTATACTAACTAGTTTAGCCACGTTGTCAGAATAAAGAACAATTAAATCTTGTTTGTTTTTCCTTTGATATTTGAAGCAGTAGCTTTCCCAAATACGTTTTTACTACACTACAATAATACGAAACCACAACCATTGTTACTTTTAAAACAACTGAAATAACACACCAAACCAAAATACGTAACCTTAAAAACCTCACAGGGCAAAAGGCACCCAGTGTAACTTGACACGTGGCGAAATCAGGTACTAAACTGTGTTGAATTTTACACAGTAAATGAAGCTTTTCAAAACAAACAGCGCCACCTCAAAATGTCAAGTAAGACTGGTCGTTTTGTAGACTCATAAAATGGCGCCGAAAAAAAAAGAATTGACCTCAAAAAAGCCTGTCGACAATGGCTCGTTTTCCAATCCCAAATGTGATTCAGTGTGGTCGCTGCTGAGCCTTATATGGTGGAGGTGACATCACATTGTAACGTGTCGAAATGGTGACTGTGAAACATTGTAAAAACAAAAATACGTATGGCACTCGGGGACTGCCGCGGTAAAGCTATTGCATAGCATTTTTTATGAACTTATGCAATTGTAATTATTTATTTATTTTATTTATGAAAAAAAAAGAAAAAAATATCGCCTACCGCGAATTTTTAACGAGAATATCATCCCATCGTTCTCTATAGGAAGTTACTTTACTAATTAGGCTATGGTCTACCACGTCAATCAAGTGAAACGTCAAGAAAATATTCATTCATTCAAATTTTATTCATTCACGTTGACATGACAGATGTGACAGTGACAGTGTTAGGTTTATTTTCGTTACGGAATTTCTCGATTCGGTCGCACTCTCAAACCCCGCGATGAAAGCTATGCAATAGCTTAATAATTTAATAAAAGTTTCCGAATGCCTGAATGTCGGTTAGGTTAACTTTTATTTTGGGTTAAGTTTAAGTTATTAACGTTTTTGTATTCAAAAATCATTAAGACGACGCGAGAAATTGCACGCGAGTTTCATGCAAGTTTGACGACATTTATTCGTCGCAATGTAGTCAAGGCATTTCTTGCCGCTTGTAAATTGGTCTTTATTGAGTGATTTACTATAAATTGCTTCAGTAATTAGACCAATTTTAAAGAATTTCACACTTAATCTCTTTGAAATATTAATGTAGATGGATAGAATAACATAATGGTATAGACTGGCATGCATTATATGCCATTTGATGCCATGATCGAGAGATTCAGCATGTAAGAAGGATGACCCCATTAATTTTCAAACAATTTATGGTTAGGTAATTTGATTTTGTAATTAAAACAACAATAAGGATCCCTTAAAAGTTATCGAACTTACTTTAATTAAATTCTTGATAAGCTATAAATTGCATTATAATATCCTACAAAATTAGTTTTTAATAACTTCGTCAATTATCTTCATCATTATAATTTTAAAATGTACCAAGTTTTTATTAATAATCGACTCGTATACTAATTACTTTTATATTTTGTTTCAGGTAATTAAAACACCAAAAGCAGTGATGATCATCAAAGTGTATGAAAATAACTATTATCGGATTCGTAAGTCAATGTTATATTTGGCAATTGTTACTTGAATGATCACCAACATCCCAAGAAAGCAGGAATAAAAGTATTATTGTAATAGCTTTCATTTTGTCTTATTAAAATGTTTACTGCAATCAAGAATTAGAAATTTTCACAAATGGCGTGCATGTGTGACCATATGTATGAACATGGCCCCACCACCACCCAGGGGAAATGTCGTAAATGATGAAATCACGTAATTTCTGTCTACTCCCATGGAAAAAGGCGAAAATTTATATAATGTGTCCAGTTTCGGTCTGTTCAAACTTAAAGGGGAGGAAGCTTGCTCAGTTCTATCAATTGATTATTCTAAATGTGAAGTCGGAACTCAACCCCCCCGAATGGTACACATTTTTGATATATAAATCCAAATTTGGGAAAAAAATGTTGAGAAAAGGAGTGTTCAGAAAGAAACCGGACACACTCTATGTGTGATGTGTTAAAATGTTTAAAATTAATATGAATAATAGCAAAAACCAGTTTGGGCCGTCCAGTAAAAAAAAAAACAAAATAAATGATGATACATATAAATATTTATTCCATTATAATTGTTTACGACTTAGCCAACGAAACCCTAAGCGGCTCAATCATCTAGACCAAGTAGCCACCCTGGTTGTACCCGCTACCGTAGCCCCCCTGTCCAGCGGCGTAGCCGTTGTGGCCGTACAAGCTGTGGCCGCCCTCGCCCAACTGCGAGGCTCCTCCGATGTTGTGACCCGAGGACTCGTGGTGACTGATTCGCTTTAAAGGGAAAGTAAGGGTTAATACAAAGTGGTGTATGGAAGCACTGTAGACCGTGGGTGTAGTTGCACTATTATATTATACAAATGGAACCCCTCAAGACAGAAAGACAGGTGATGAGGACCCAAGTAATTTTGAATGCATGCAAAATTTTAAGTGAAATCTCTGGTTTGCTCAGTAACATCAAAGGTTTTTTTGGTTTGCAAGATTAAAAATCGTTAAAATATCAATCTTTCTTAGATTCTTTAGCCGTATCAGATTACAAATTGAAATTACACAAAGAATAAAAAATAGTTTTTAACAATCACCTGATCGTAATCGCTCTCATGGTGTCCAATATTGTGTCCTTCTTGAATGGCATTTCCACCATATCCGGCGCCACCATAGCCGCTGTTCTGGCCAACGTAGCCTTGTTGTCCGTAGCTGCCACCAGACCCGTACCCTCCACCGAGGCCTCCCAGGCCGCCCAGGCGGCCTACTCCACCTACTCCACCCAGACCGCCTACTCCTCCCAGACCAGCGACTCCGCCCAGACCGCCGACTCCACCCAGACCGAGACCGACATCTGCGCCAATGCCGCCACCAAGACCCCCTAAGCCTAATCCCGCACCTGGAATAAGTTGGTAAAGTTTTAAAAAGACGAAAAGGTTACTACTAAACGAGGGATCCACTCTTGCCGAATAAGACCATCCATTACATACTACTTCGGTGCTTTTTACTTCACCGTGCTTCGAAAAGGCTTAAACTGTCACTTTTGTAGATTTTTGACAGACTGATAGCATAGTGGAGATCAGATAGGCAGTTGCTCCTGGTAACAAATGCATACGGGAAGCTTGTGAAAAGATCAGAAGAGTGGGTAAATAAGTGAAGGTAGTGTACCTGCGCCGATGCCGAGGCCAGTGAAAGGTTTGGCCTGGACGGCGGCCACGATGGCCAAAGCTGCGATAATCTGTCGAAAGAAAAGACCATTAATTAAAAGATTTTAGTAAGGAACGTATGGGGAAAAATAGTAAAGGAATAAGAACGAATTAGAATTAAACAATATCAGTGGTTTCTGTAACACGTTTCATAGTGACAGTAACACATTGAAAACTAGAAGGTTAAATGGCATTGATAAGATTTGGGTATGAAAGAAGATTAATTAAGAGTAATATCAGTAGTAAGAGGAAAAAAATGGTCGCCGCCATTTTGATGAGATATTTTTGAAAATTCAGAAAATACAACTTACCATGCACTTCATTGTCGGTATTGTATCGCAGCTGTTTTCACAATGTCTTCATCTGCGGTACACCTATCTTATATACCTCAATAAATTCAATATCTAATCACTAATTAACGACGTCTTAACGACCCAGCTTGACGACAACAGTAATGTTCTCAACTTGAGGGAATTCTGCTGCAAACGAGGTCTCTTCTTGTAAAACCCTAATCGATGTGGTTTCCCAAATTGTACGTTTTTAGTGGGAATTCTGACGTTGTACCTGACCTGATTTGGAATTGATATTTTTCCGATTATTAGATGCAGTTAGAAAGTGTGTGTGTCGGAATGTGCCTGTTGTGGAAGAGCTCTAAGATTCATAGTTTCTGAGTTGAGTTTGATCTGTGTCTTTATGATTGTAGAATTTGCAAGTCTTGATATTGAGTGGTTCATTAGTGCTTTTAACAAGATTGTCGTAACCCTACTAAGGAAACCTATATCGAATCTGGCTCTGGACGCATTTATCATGTTCACAGACGCATCTATTATGTCGCAATAATTAGCAAGTTTAAGAAAGATATACTGTGCTGACCCTGTACTATCATATCTCCTACCGGTATAATCATTTGGAATTGACGTACAATATGTCTTCTTCTTCCATTTTTCTCTGTTATTCATCATTTTAATAGTGACCTCTTATGTTCTCCTACCATCCTTAAATCCATCCATCGTTGTTCTCACTCAAGCTCACTTCATTGTAGACTTTTTCTCTGTCACCTCTGACATAGACTAGATTAAAATATAGACCCCTCTCAAATCGGGGGAAACCACGGCGTCGGACGTCGCGAGGCTATTTCCGGCCACCGTAGATGCGGGTATGCCGACGCCAACAAATGGGTGTCTCGCCGTCCAATCATGGACCATGCCCGGTTCGATGGCGTGTCGTGTTCCACGCGCGTCTCAAAGAGCTGTCAGCAATCTGTCAGGGCCCCCAAGGTCTACCGGGGTTTCAGGACTGTAAACAGTTAACCGTGACCTTCAATCGTAAGGGGCTATTGAAGGTTGTGGAGGATTTTACTCAGTACGATTCTCACAGTCCCATCCCCAAAAAGATATCATCCCAACTTAAACAAAAACAACTTGTGGGTGTTTAAACATAATAATTACTAGCGACCCGCCCCAGCTTCGCACGGGCACAATCTCTACTATATTATGCATGTCTTATACATATAAACCTTCCTCTTGAATTACGCTATCTATTACAAAAAACCGCATCAAAATCCGTTGCGTAGTTTTAAAGATCTAAGCATACATAGGGACAGGCAGACAGACAGCGGGAAGTGACTTTTATACTATTTAGTGATTTCATCGATGTTAAACACAGACGTCGTGTAAATAATTTAAAAATTCCATAAAAATTCATTGTCCTTCTCCCCATACGAATTCACAAGAGCCTTCAGAAGAAAATGTTAAATAAGCCAACATTAATTGAACGACAAGCTTCATTTCAGTGGGGAATACAGCGGGTTTTTTTTTGCAGATATTAATTAAGCCGGGACAGACGCCATCATTGAATTCTTGGCTAATGAATCGGTAACGAGACTGCCTGGCCACTTGCGGCGAGGGATTAGGTTACCCGATAAATTGTACAGGAATTTTATTTTATAGGGGATTCTGCGAATATACTTTGGAATGTGAACTAGCTAGATCATATATTTTTTAAATTAATTAGCATCTTTTTTATTCGCTATGGTTCTCTTTAGGACACTACAATGGTGCAGATTTTTTATCGCTCAAATTCAAGCTAATAGGCATGTTTTCTAAAAAAATATGTCCGACAGATAAGTAGTATATTTAAAAAATCTCGACCCGTTTTTTCTTTTATTACGTAAACCTTAATTGACGAAGATATAATGCTTCTAAAAATCACAAAACGTCACTCGGTTGGTATAATTTTACAGGCGTTATGACGCCACAAGAATTTCTTCTTCTCTTGCATTTCAAAACGATTTATCTCGATATGTTATGATATTCATTGATGTTATAAAAAAAAAACAATATACACGTATTCATGTATATTTTTAATCTTAAACTGACGGACTAAACAGATACTCAATTTATTTATGCAGTACACTACCATTTTGCGCCATCTTGTACTTAAAACAAGAGCGTGTCAGGCCACGCTCAGTGTAGGGTTCCGTAGTTTCCCGTCCGTTACAATAAGTGTTAACAAATAGCCTTTTTTTAAACTTGTGTGTTAAAAAAAGGTTATTTGTTACGTTGACATTTTGAACTTTGATAAAAAGGGAACCCTAAAAACGGGCCCACAAAGGACGGTGATAACTAAAAAAACTTAGTCCAGGAATTTTGTACCACCTTCTTGTTTTTTTTGCACAAAAACTGTTCTTTCCATCAAGTTCAAAATAATTTTCCTAGAAAGTCCTTATAAAGTTCTACTTTCCAGATTTTTTTCATATTTTCTAAACTTATGGTTCAAAAGTTAGAGGGGGGGGGACACATTGTTTTTGACTTTAGGAGCGATTATTTCCGAAACTATTGACATCATCAAAAAATGATCTTAGTAAACCCCTATTCATTTTTAAATACCTATCCAACGATATATCACACGTTAGGGTTGAAATTAAAAAAAAAAACACTTTCTATTTTACATATAGGGGGGCTACCCTAAAAAAACATTTTTTTCCAATTTTTATTTTTGCACTTTGTCGGCGTTATTGATATACATATTGGTACCAAATTTCAGCTTTCTAGTTCTAACGGTCACAGAGATTAAGCGAGGACGGACAGACAGACAGACAGACAGACAGACATGGCGAAACTATAAGGGTTCCTAGTTAACTACGGAACCCTAAAAAAGGACGGGTTGCACTCTGGGAGTGCCAGCAGAAGTGAAAATTTGAATAGTAATAAACACACACGAACATTCGCGCAAACGCCCTGCGCCGTCTTACGAATTTTCGATCAGGTCACGTGTCCTGACGCGAGTTTAACATTTTTTAACCATTCCAAAAAAGTGCATAACGCCGCTAAAGAATTTTTCACTTCAAAATAAAAACGCATTTACTCAAAACATTATGTGGCAGACACACGGATGATCCTGTAAGCAAATGTTGCGGTTTATTTGTTCCTCCAGTCATATAGGTTTAATTTCAATGTCCAGTGTGTGACTGACTAGGTTTTCTATGCCTCTTGTGATGCAAATGTACGCAAATGTTGGCACGTATGTTACTATTTCTGTCCAACTTTGAATTTGTTAAGCAATCATGTTTGATTGTGCGTATGTTTGATGACGTGTCCATTGGGTGCAATGTATGGAAAGTTTTTGTTAAAGTTTTCATGGCTGGTCGCGGGACTAACGAATTACCGTGACCCCGGTACGTAAAGGGCTATTGAAGGACACCGTGGATTTTAGTCAGTACAAGTCTGACAGTCCCTCCCGCCCTGCCCCGGGTGGGAGGACTCATTTGATGATTATACCACGCTAAAAAAAAAATGGCTGACGACTTTGAATTATATCATCTACGAGTAGGCTTCTCAAAGAGCATGAAATGGGAGATCAGAATGGGAAAAGTTATTGCTATTTTGCCCAAATCGTTTAAACTAATCCTCAAAAGTGGGTAAACGCAACGGTATGTAGCCTGTCTAAGCAGGAAACCGTGACCCTAGAACGCAAAGGACAAGAGCAGGGTGAATTATGACTCAGACAGTCCTTACCGCTCTACCTTTTTTTATCGTGGTAAAATCATCAAATGAGTCCTCCCAGGGCAGAGCGGGAGGGACTGTCAGACTCGTACTGACTAAAATCCACGGTGTCCTTCAATAGCCCTTAACGTTCCGGGGTGACGGTAATTCGTATAGTCCCGCGACCTACCGCTCTACCTAAGTATTTGATGGTTTTACAACACAAAAGAAGCCTATGGTAAACAACTAACTAGCTAGCTAATTACAAATATGTAAAACAAACCTGAGAAATTGAGCCTGTCTCGTTTCTAAAGAAATGCTGGTCCACCAGTGTAAAATATACATTCAAATCCCTTTTCTAGTCACTACATAGAATAAAACAAAGTTGCTTCCCGCTGTCTGTCTGTCCCTATGTATACTTAAATCTTTAAAACGACGCAACGGATTTGGATGCAGTTTCTTTTAAATATATAGAGTGATTTAAGAAGAAGGTTTTTAAGTATATAACATGCACAATATAGTAGAGATTGCACCCGTGCGAAGCCGGGCTGGTTGCTAGTTCTACATAAATTAATTAAAAGACTCTTAATATTTTCAGCAACCACAAGTAACACTTAACTGTTTAAGTAAACCAAAAACAACCACTTAAGAGTCTAAATTACTCACTTCTACTAAAATCGTGAAAGATCATCATAGTGTAACATAAACTAACTGATGATCTTGTAAACAGTAGCGGCGCCATACATTTATCAGCGGTTGATTCAATTAACTGTAACCTTGGTTGTTTGTTTACATCAAGAACATCTCGTTGGGTACTGTTAAGGGCTTGTGTGAATCACAAGCAGTAATATAAGGCGTGGCGTACAGACGCCAGCACATCAAATTATCTGTCAACTTGAAATTGATTTTCAACCTTATCACAATAGTGGTTAATGTTCCATTGGTTTGACAGATTAGGGCGCCAGCAGGTGGGTTGACCTGCTGGCGTCTGGACATTCAATATGTCAGGTTTTTAAAGGCATACTCTTTTTTAAAATGGTAAAATCATCAAATAAATAACCCATCTTGGGTGGAGGAAAAGGGACTGTACTGTCAGACTCGTACTGACTAAAATCCACCGTGTTTTTCAATTGCCTTTAAGTTCCAGGTCACGACAACCTGTTATGATATGTTAAACGCGATAATAAAGTAACTAAATTCATCGAAATCAGTTCAGCCGTTTTGACGTGAAAACGGAACATTAGTAAAAACATTTTTGCATTCATACATAAGGATAGTAGGGATAGGTAATACAGATAAGAATCTTATTTATGATAATTTATTCTTCGTAGTCCAAAGAAACTTGAGGCAGCTCTTGACCTAACTTCTTAAAACCTAGATTTCTTAAACTTAGTAGTCAAGACTTTCCTGTTTTTAAAAATAGCGTTTTCATGTAAATATATATTTAGTAAGAATCCACCAACACACGTGGTTCCACTCAAGAAACCTAGCAAAACGATGAGACTAAAATATTCTGGGTCAATTAAAAATGAACGTTAAATACGGTCCGCGAAAGATGTTTTTTTTTTTAAATAAATTGGAGACATAATTAGTTATACATACATTTTTGAACAGACAACGAGTAGACCGGACTTTAAGTTTAATGATGTACGGTTGACATTAAAATTGACAAATCTAGTGACAGTAAATATGTTTGTATTTCCAATTATTTATTTTTGTAACGTAAATCTTTGTTTGGGTTTCCTCGTTTTTGTTAAAATGGAGCGTGTGACTTATGCAAACTATTGAAAAAATGATGATTCGTTCATTATTACGTAATCAGTCTTTTACACTGTCTGCCTATCACTTCGCAAAAAAGGCTTGATAAATGTGTAAATTGCTCATCACCAGCATTTGTTTTTAAACGAAAAACGTTCCCCGACACTAGTAATTTCCCCTATATCGTGGGTGCGTTTACAAACATTTAAACTCACATACACAAACACCCAGACCCGACAACTACTTGTACTTAGATCATACAAATGATCCTTCAATTCGGGAGTCGAATCCGTGACACGTAGCGCAGCTGTCAACCGTGTCATCGATCAGTTCGGGACATAACTGTTATCATATTATCAATCATTATGCAATTAACTCTTGAAACAACAATTAAATCTTATCATACCACCAATATTGTGGGAGAACCAGATTCATTTATTTATTTAATTACAACGGTTGTGTTTAATTATATAATTACGATGACAGATACCTAATGTTGCAAGATAAGGAAAAGTAGCGTGCAACTGCTCTGCTAACCGCTGCTAGTATCAGACTTAATAATGATAGTCTCAAATGTCAATTACATTCATGAAAACACATAAACCGTTATTCAGTTGTGGTAGTATCCATTGCAATAGCGCCAAAGACTGATTAAAGAGATGTAATAACAACCAAAATATGAGTAGAGAAAGTATTTCGTTACCATTCCGTATTTCTATTAGCCTTTTTCGCAGCATATCTTCCCTATTTCTCTATTACTCTTCATCGGTTGGCGCAGGGTGAGCAGCAATTGACTGCTTCGCCGCAGATTACTACGTTATCACGGGTTCGATTTCCGCACGAAATAAACATTTGTATGATCTACAAATAGTTGTTTGTGTATGTGTGTTGAATTTTTTGTGAGGCGGGCTTTCTCGGGAACTGGAATTACTTCTGGAGATTGTTTATCCCGCGTCACAGAGCGCATTATAAAATAAATAAATATTCCACAACTATCACACAACGCCATCTAGTCCCAAGCTAAGCAGCGCTTGTGTTATGGGTACTAGACAACTGATAAACATACTTATATATTTCTAAATACATACAAATTATAGAAAATTACACCCAGACACAGAACAAATGATCGTGCTCATCACACAAACATTTGTCCTGGGTGGGAATCGAACCCCGACCTCCGGCATAGCAGTCAGGGTCACTAACCACTAGACCAACAGGCCTGTCAAAGCGCATTGACTTCCTGAAGTAGAGAGTTTATGCATGGGCAAACCGTATCCGCGAAGAGGGGATCGGTACACTCAGAACCGCATGTTCCAAAGTGATGAAAGGTGGGTACAGAACATGGGAGCGACCCATTCTCAATCAAGGTGTGACTGACGAGCATCTGCCAGATTAAGAAGCTATGAGTGCTTTTTGGCGAAGTATTTGGCCCGTGTCCGTTGGTCATACTGAGAGTGACTGGATAAACGTAAAGGGCTATTGAAGGACACCGTGGATTTTAGTCAGTACGAGTCTGACAGTTCCTCCCGCTCTGCCCTGGGTGGGAGGACTCATTTGATGATTTTACCACGTAAAAAAAAGTGCGAGAGTGACTGGATGTCAAAATACACTATACAGACAAAATTAGAAGACAAGAATAGAAGATATTGAAATCCATACTTATTTCTTTGCTAAATAGGAAAAAGTTCGGGCACGCCGCAATCGCGGCGGTAAGACCCCTCTTTGAGGAGTGGCTGGATAGGCGTCACGGCGTCCTGACCTACCGCATGACGCAGGTCCTCACCGGACACGGAAGTTTCGGGAGGTTCCTGTGTCTGATAGGGAGGGAAGAAACGCCTGGGTGTCACCACTGCGAGGATCGTCCGGAGGACACGGTGGAGCATACGGTGCAGGACTGCCCCGCTTGGGCAGAGCACCGCCGTGTCCTCACGACGGCGATAGGCGGAGACCTCTCGCGCCCGGCATTGGTCGAGGCCATGCTGCGGGGCGAGACGGAGTGGGAAGCGGTCGCCTCCTTCTGCGAAGCAGTCATGCTCGTGAAGGAGGAGGCGGGCCGCCTGAGGGAGAGGACAGCGTCCTCCCTCCACCCCAGCCGCAGTGGTAGACGCCCACGGCGTCGGACGTCGCAGGACGATCTCCGGCCACCGTAGGCGCGGGCATGCGGGCAGCGAGTAATGGGCGACTCACTGTCCGACCATGGACCATGCCCGGGTCGACGGCGCGTTGTGTTCCACGCGCGCCTCAAAGAGTGTCAGCATAGTGACGGGGCCTGTAGAGGGCCAAAGCCTGCTGGGGTCGCGGGACCAAGGGATTACCGTGACCTTAGTACGTAAAGGGCTATTGAAGGACACCGTGGATTTTAGTCAGTACAAGTCCGGCAGTCCCTCCCGCCCTGCCCTGGGTGGGAGGACTCATTTGATGATTTTACCACGATAAAAAAAAAAAAAAAAATAGGAAAAAGTTATAGCGACGTGTGCGGTGGCGTTGGTAAAAATTTAACACGAACGAAGTTGCGGGCAAAAACTAGCGTTAGGTATAAAAATACGAGAATCACGAACAGTTAAAAAAAGAACGAAACTCCTCATTATCTTGATGAGCTGTGTCTTTTTATTTGTGTATAGAACTAAGAGTTGAAAGTAGAACACGTGAATCAAAACAAAATGAAAAGGTGGCGTTAAAGAGAAAGTAATCAAGTTTTCTCGTATTTTCTGCAGTGATTGCGCATATTCGTTGGTAGATGCTCACTTCGAGGTATACCCACCAAGCAAGATCCAGAAGTTTTACTTTAAGAGCAACCGAGGTCCCAGTGCGGACTTAAGTCATGAAAAGGGAGCATGGGATTAGGCAATAAAAAGACTTTAAAGCCTTTTTTATCATGATAAATCATCAAATGAGTCCTCCCACACAGGGCGGGACGCGAATGTCAGACTTGTACTGACTTAAATCCACGGTGATCCTTCAATAGCCTTTTACGTTCTAGGGTCACGATTACCTGATGAGTTAGTCCCAGGACCTTGGCAAAGTGTACTTTTTAGACAATGACTGTGCAAAGGAAGAAAAAACTTCAAAATCCATTTTGGGATTATTATGAATCTGGCCAACATTTGATTAAACTTGGCATAAGTTAATCTAAAATAACAAATTCAAAATCGTACCTTCAAAACGCAATGCAGACAACATTGAAACAAAGAAAACTGTTTCATTGCTTTAAGCCGAAATATGTAGCTACATATCACTCCTTTTATTTTACCAGCTTGCAACAGTATACTCGATTTTTTTTGTATTATGAATTTCGATACAACATCCAATATTTACTAGAGCTTAAAATCGATTTCCCAATCCCGCATACTCGTACCAGAAAATACCAGGGACTACAAATAACAGTATCATATCACACACGTATGAATATTAACAGGGAACCAAATACTCGGATATTTTTTTTTCCATGAAATCGAGTTGGGGGATCTAAAATTGCCACTTTAATAATCACAATATGCATTGCGTCAAAAAGTAAAATGGTATATTTTAGTGCTCAACCAACAGAATAGATGTTAATAAAGAACAATTTTATCGCAGTTCTATGTTTCTTGTTGTACATTGGCATTTCTGTTTGTTTTCATTTAATGTGGCTTGTATTTTGTCCGTGTGTTAAGTAGGAAGGTAGAGTAAACTTAATTACTTTCTGCACGTTATTTCACATTTTTTGGTTTTCTATATTTTCTGGTAGCTTTGGTTTCCAATGTATAACGTTCTAATATTGTAGTGATCAACACAACTGGAGTCCGGTTTATTTTTTGGGTTGAAAAATCATGAAATGAGTTCTCCCGCTTTGTATGGAACGGAAGGGGTTGTCGGAGTCGTACTCACTAAAAAAACCATTCCTTCCGTTGCCCCTTGCGTTCCTGGGCCGCGGTGCCTTGTTTAAACAGCGTTTGTCGAGCTTTTGGGATTCTATAAAACCACTACAAATTCACGGCTAAAATTAAGATGGTACCTAGTTTTCTCTTCGATTAGATCACAGTCGTGAACAGGGCTTTAAGAATCTCAATTTAACATTTAATATTTACTAGAGCTAAAATCGATTTCCGAGTCTCGCGTCCCGTGAAATCCCAGGGACTACAAATAACAGTTACGTATATCGTATCACTCACGTATGAATATTAACAGAGTATCAAGTATATTTTTTTCTTTTTTTTCATGAAAGCGAACCAGGTGGTAGATTGGCAATTCTGTTAGTTTTAATTTAATGTGGTAGTAGCAGTAGGTAGAGTAAACTTTAATTAATGTAATTACTACCAGCACGTTACTTCACTCTTTTTGGTGGGTTTTTAACAGGTTTTCGGAGAGCAGATCAACGCGTGTACATGTACTCGTACCTACATAAGGAAACTGTAAAATCAGCAGAGAGTAACCAGACTTGCAATTCGTCGCAAAATATTTTTTTTTGCTCTCAAGGTTTTTCTTGGATGTGCATAAAACTGATGGCTAAGGTCATAGGTTTCATAATTCATTTATTTTTTGTGTATGGCATCTCGCAGGTCAATCTCTAGTAGTTTGTGTACTGCTCAACCGGATTTTTCTGTGGATGCCTTAAGAATTTAAGGCCTCCAGCCAGGGCAACAAACAATTTTGTTGACAGTCTACATCGGCAAATGCTTAACTCGGTTGAATCGGTGTTGGTGTTCGGCGCCGACTTGTCTATGACAGCCTGCTTCTATATATAAGCACCCACAGAAACTTAAAATTAAAACTGCAGCACCAAAAATCGATAACGTCAGCCATTATGGTCTAAAATTAATAACTGTTCCTGTCCGGCTTCTGTGATGAATTCCCCCCGTGCCCCCCGCTCCCCTGCCGCCCTTTCCCCGCAGACTCAGCGAGGGCGCCCTTCGACTCGCCGCGCGTCAGTACCATACCTGATGTAGTACCGATTACACGTATATCGGCACCGCATCTGGTATGGTATAAAATGCTCTTGTACACACATACGCAGGTTATACCTGTGTGTGTGGGGGTTGTGTAGATGTGTACACATTATTTATGTGTGTCCACGTTTTGCTTGCAAAAATTAATGATTTGATTTGCTTTGGTTTTGTTTAGATGCTGTTATGTGGAATGATTTTTCTTAGATTAAGATAAAAAAAGTTTGAAAATACGAAATCTTTTTTGTTACGGTAGATCGTATTATGATTTATTCGTTTTAGATTATTTATTTAAAAATATAGATTTAGAATATGAAACAGTACAACGATTTTTCCATTAAATTAAAAAAATATATATATCAGATTGTGCTAGTGTCCATAAACTTTTTGGTATACGTAGTTTTAAGACTTTAACTCTTAAAACTAAATCTGGAGAGTGTAAAGCTTAATGAATTATTCAGTAGGAACTAGGAACATAAACTTTTCTTTAAACTTTTTACTATTTTAGGTACTCTTATAGAACTTAACTCTCATTTGGATCTAATGTTTTATTGAGAAAGTTGTTCCCTTTATTTTTTCCCTATTCTTATGTCCATTTTATGCCATTTTTAATATTTTAGGGTTGTTGTAACAACTACTATAAACTACTTAAGAGATGGAGCAGAAACTTAGTCTCATGAGACTGAGATTTGGAGAATAACCCAATCAGATGCAATTAATTCTACATAAAATTAAGACCGCCTAATGTTCACTAACTAAACGGCTACTCCACTATAATATCACCAGCTTACTGCAACTTCAATTTAAACCTGCCACTTTAAACGAAAAGCAACTTAACAACCATAAACTCAAGATTCATTATCGTTCAACGGCAAGAAAACATGCTGAGAACATGTTTTAAGAGCACTTTGCTGGGTGCTCGCCATTTACTCAGTTTTGAGGGCGAGTTCATCCCGGGGTTGGAATTAACACCCCCGAATACATGGCCGGGTCTTTGATAACGAACGTTTTTAATTGGCCCCTGTGCCCATAATCCAGTGCTGTGCATGTTTTTATTCGGCATTTTCGTGTCAAACGAGGTTTTATAACTGTGGGAGCAGGTGGGTCGTGCTCAGCGTGATATGGATGGTTGGATCCGACTGGTGTGTTTTTTCAGTACTCATAAATTGGGGTACTTACGCAATTTACGCGCTCAATAAATTGCATATTTTCAGGTGGCGTATAGACCTGCAAAAAATAACCAGGGCATCAATTAAACGTATTACTCATGAAGAGATTTTCTACTAGTCCAACGAAAGAGGATCGTATTACCCAGTACTAACTGGAGATGTCAGGCAGACGCTCCATGTAAAATTCTGGTAATATAATCAGCTTCATCTGGTTATATTAGCAACATTTACCAGCATAGTTCGGAAAAATGGGCGACTCGCTGTCCGACCATGGACCATGCCCGGGTCGACGGCGCGTTGTGTTCCACGCGCGCCTCAAGGAGTGTCAGCACAGTGACGGGGCCTGTAAGAGGCCAAAGCCTGCCGGGGTTGCGGGACTCATAAATTACCGTGACCCCGATACGTAAAGGGCTATTGAAGGATACCGTGGATTTTAGTCAGTCAAGTCTAACAGTCCCTCCCGCCCTGCCCTGGGTCGGAAGGCACATTTGATGATTTTACCACGAAAAAAAAAAGCATAGTTCGGAAAAGGCTAGACTGTCACAAAAGAAACTTAAATGGTTACATTTTCCATTCTTTGTCGATTTGTAATAATTTTCATCTGTTATCTAACCTACCTATTGTAAAGATACGGTTTTGTCTCAATGACTTTGAAGCAAAGATTAAAATTAATTATACAGCCACTTGGCCAGCTCAATAACATGGTATTGTTCCTATTATAATAAATACAGGTTCTTCGCAAGGTGCCAGTGTTCAAAAGATCTGTACAATTCGTGTAATTTTCAGAACGTCATTGATCGAGAAGGTATTATTCTATCATAATAAAGGATTTTACTTATTTTGCTAATTTTAGGCCTGATAAAGGTTAAACGTAAGCTAAAAAATAACAGAATTGGCTATTTGAAAGTAGCTATAAATTAGAAATATAATTAGTCCGTCATTTAGAGTTTAAAAAAATAACGGACACGTATTTTTTCTTTTGTAAAAACAATGAATATTCACCAAAATACAACGCATCAAAACTCGAGAGTGGGGGCTCGTGACGTCAGAATTCAGTAGAAATTGTACTGAATTGTGACGTATTGCCAATTTTGAAAGCATCGTATCTCCGTCAATTTTGGTTTAAGAAACAAAAGAAAAAATACGGGTACAATATTTTTTGATAATGTAAGTGAGGGACTAATTATATATTTTCAGTCAAACAGCCAATTGACTAGAATTTAATTTGCGTACTGAGTCAAAAACTGAAAAAGATTTTTTAAATTTTTTGATTGATAGGTGCCGTATGTGTAATGCTTCAGATGCCATTTCAGTAGGGTTGTTTCGTAGCGTGAACAACAATGGTCGGTATCGTTTCATGCGAAATTCCATTTTTTTTACGTGACCTAACATGTTTATTTTTAAGATAGGAATACTCATCAAATAAGACCTCCCCGCTCTAGGTGTAACGGAAAGGACTGTCAGATTTGACTGCTTGAAACAACCAGTTCCTTCACCGTCACTAGCCCTTTGCTTTCCAGGCCGTTCCCACCAACCCAAAAGTGACGGATTTGATAAAAAATGTTGCAGGGCAAGATAGTAATGATGAAGGCTATTTTCATACACCCATAAATAAACCACATAACTACAATAATGACTTTCTATAAATAAAATATTGTCCTAAAGTTTTACAAAAGGTTTATAATTAACTACCATTAAGCACATTAGCTGAATTATCGCGTAGTTTACAAACTCATTATTATTGCGAAACTTCTGTCGTTGTGCCAAACAAACAACTTTGTTTGTTTTAGTTTATTTCTTTGTTATTAATTATTTATTTATGTTTTTTACTTTTACGTATTTGTTGTTGTCTTTAATTGTGATTTATTGACAGTGGAAATTTCCTGGAAAGTTTTCCTGTAACGAGATAACTGCGTATTAATTATTTTTTGCTTTCTTTTCATTTGGTTCTCTGTTTTTCACTCGTGTAGCTCGAGAATTTCCGTTTAAATACCAAATTGTGATTTATTCTGGAATTTTAGTTATTTATGAAGTATCTAGTTATGTGCTATGAAGTATCTGGTGATCTGTAATACAGATGTTACCTATAATAGACACCAGCTCCTTACAAACACTTGACTGTGATTTGTCCTCTGCAACTGTACTTAATGTTTGTATAATATTTTAAGGTCTTGTTTTGTGAGGAGAAATAAAGATATATTATTATATATTATCTCTTTATTCATTTCTACACTTATAAATTACATTTTTAAATATTTTTCCAAAAAAAAAACATTTAAAAATATAAAAAATAGCAGTCCACCAGCACCGGGAACAGGGTCAGAATATATATTATTATTGTTATATTACAGTCAGGAATATTACGTACGTTTTAATTTTTAATCCATGGAAATAGCGAGAGTTGGCATTGTCGCCATATACTGAAGCGATTTCAGATTGACTTACTTACAAACCAGTCATGTTGTTGCGGTCTAGCATGTCAATGATATGGTTGAGTTTAGCCTCTGTCCCCAGAATGTATATCGTTAAGTTTCGTAGCGATAAAATCTCGTTAGTAATAGTAAGTACTTCTTCCTAAGAAGTTAAGCGTCGAATCGTTCCAAATCTCTCCGCATTTTGTGGTTTTGTGCCATCTCTATTCAGTTTCTTCCGGCCATTTTAAGAAGATAATCTGCCCACCTAGTCTTAGTAAGTATCGATACCAACGCAAAATAGAAAAGAAAAATCCTGTGTCGCTCAATCAATATTAAGCGAGAATAGCGATAACTGTCGGGCAAGAGCAGTGACCCACCAGATACAGCACCTACACTTATCTCAAAATAAAGCTTTTATTTTTAAAACTTCAATATATCTCCTCTAATATTTTTCCATGACTGTCTGTTTTCATATGATTAAACTGCATGCTATCACAAACTGTTCCGCCGAGTATTGGCGCTGATGACTGTAACAACACTGTCGGATCGTCTGCTAACCATCGCGGCCATTAGCGGCATCGATCCTAGCTATTGTTTTACTAAGGACGGGGTGCCTGTGTGAGCGATAAGCGAGGATCATAGAGTGTGTCGAATATAAGCTCTGAATAGTGTAACAACACTTTCTGATTGTGTGCCAAACATTGCAGCCATTAACGAAATCTATCCTAGTTATTGTTATACCGAGGGCGAGTTGCTTGTATAAGCATTTAGCGGGAATCATAAGGAGTGTGAAGTTCAATAAAGGGCGTCATAACAGGAGATTGGACGGGCAGGGTTATGACAGTTTATTCAGTACTTTATCTGTTCAAGTCTGGCGCCCGCAGCGACTACACCATTGTACGGCAAGAAACAACTGTCACATGGGAGTTGGTACTTACAAATGACAGGGAAAATGTAGGTCTACCCATACTAAGCCATCAGAGATTACAATCAGGACATGAATGATTAAATCATCATGAATAAGTAATTAGTTAATTAGTGATATACTCTTTATACCCGTGGAATAGAGCAGATGTATATTATATCGTTCAAGGAAACAAAGACAGAAACAGTAATACGTGATAGGAAACTTTGTTGAAGTACCTACTTCTTCCACTTCGTCCACATTCATCTGATCATAACGACACGCCAATTGCGGGTACGCACACGACCTTTCTGAAGAACCTCGCCAATGAAGTCAATGAAGGTCTTTTTTGGGCGTCTCCTTCTGTCATTACCACTCATATCAGCCTTATAAATTATTTTTGTTAGTCGCTTTTAACTCTGTCGCTGTAATTGCTTTTTTTTTTATCGTGGTAAAATCATCAAATGAGTCCTCCCACCCAAGGCAGGGCGGGAGGGACTGTCAGACTTGTACTGACTAAAATCCACGGTGTCCTTCACTAGCCCTTTACGTACCGGGGTCACGGTAATCCCTTGGTCCCGCGACCCCGGCAGGCTTTGGCCCTCTACAGGCCCCGTCACTATGCTGACACTCTTTGAGGCGCGCGTGGAACACAACGCGCCGTCGACCCGTATTGCTAGGATAGAAAACTCTTTTTGACCGATGTAAATCGATTTTGACCACAAAAAAACGCATATTTATAAGTCACATTTCGTTTCTCAATCCGCTCGGCTAATCGCTAATTGCACCGCTAGCAGTGTTACCTAGCATATTTGAGACACCTTGCGCTATCATTATCAAGTTTCATCCCACTGAGGAGCGCTGAAATTCAGCTGAAACTTATTACGGTAATATTTTCATTGTAGACAGTTTTTTAATTTAGAGAGTCGCGCGAACAATGTCAACTCAACATGTGTTTGTGAATATTAATGTTATGTTTGAGCTTTTCTAAGTTTTTTAAGTTTATTTTTCTGTAGTTAGTTTTTTCTTTTGCTTATTAAAACTAAGCACCTTTTTATTCATTTATAAATTGCTTTCGGTATTTTACATTTTAATATCGTTTTACTGAAATGAAAGAACTTTTATAAAAAACAAAATTTTATTACAGTTTCATTTTTAAAAAGGCATTTAACTTTGTTAAACAATTGAGTTCTTTTTTTTAGTCTATTGTATGAACGACATTGCAAGTTGGATCGCGGAACTATCTGCTCAGGTAACCGTGACCCTGAAACGTAAAGGGCTATTGAATGATCACCGTGGATTTTAGTCAGTGTAAGTCTGACAGTAGCAGACATGACAGAGGACCCAGCGCGGGGCAGGAGGGACCTTTGATAAATTGACAACGACAAAAAAAGTTTCATGTATTAGTTTGAATAGCATACAAAAAATAATTGTCAGTTCGAACTTTTAACCTTAGTAATAACTAAACTATTTCCGAATTTCTCCTATACAATACTAAAACAGTACTTTTTATCCCAACCTACGTCGTCAATTTCTAAAACAAACATCATGTGAAACCAAACGCCTGTCAAAAATATCATAGCATCCAGTAGTGTGGTAGCGTTACATCGAATACAGCCCATTCTGACCGCAGGCGCTCGCCAACTAACAGGTTTAGTTTAGGATAGTTGTGGTTTGTTTTAATTAAAGACATTTCCGAGTTAGTGAACTAAAATAGAGAGTAATTTATACCGTTGTATTATTAAGTGAATGCAGTTTACTGTAAATCTTGTAGACTAAGATGTAATTCTCTATGGGAAACATAATTCAGTTTGTTAATAAACGTTGTTGTACTGAACTCGTTTATAATATACAAGGAGAAATAATCTTCTCTATCCACAGGGTGTTTATAATAACCTGAAGTCTTCAGTTGTATCCATTTCCTAACCAAACTATATCAAAGTAGGGTTAGTTTTCTTCTAGCGGAAAAACCATCACGGGACTTTTTTGATGACAATCACTCAACTTCGGACTGTATCTATTTTGCTTTTAAGTATAAAATTGCGCTGGCTCGTCCTTGAGCAAGCCCTTAAAAAAAGCGCGCCTATCTTTTCTTAAAAAGACCCTGTGAGTTGAAACAACGATCAATCCTTGGCTCCCTCTATCTATCTATATACACATACTACATATCTATCTATATGAATGTAAAATTAAATACAGCTAAATTCTATTAATTGTCGTCTACATAGTTTGAAGGCCGTTGCGGGTCAAATACCCAAAAACGAATTATTCAACACTTAACAAACACGAATACCAATCATAGTTTCTTGCCCTTTTAATTGTATTAAGCGGGGAGTTCACAAGACGGACATGCCCGCGGGTTGTTTGTACGGGCATGTCTGTCGCCATAACATTCTACACATACTCATCAGTTTTTTGTATGGACATGTGCTCGCGTAGTTAAATGCGATCGCGCGGGCGAGCTACGGGCAAGTCTGCCAAACAGACTGCGACGGTCCCACATTAGCATGCATTGCTCAGACTTAGAGCTGCGTGATCCATCGGGCATGTCTGCAGACATGCCCGCGGGCACGTCCGAGAAGTGAATTCCCCGCTTTAAAGTCTGAAGTATAACCAGTCCTTAACCGCACGCAATTGAGTGTAAATGAACCCTTTGTGTGAACATCAAACCACGTATATGTTTTTTTATTTTTTATCGTGGTAAAATCATCAAATGGGTCCCATCCTGGGCAAGGCGGAAGGGATTGTCAGACTCGTACTGACTAAAATCCACGGTGTCCTTCAATAGCCCTGTACGTTCCGGGGTCACAGTAATTCGTTAAACCCGCGACCCCGGCAGTCTTTGGCCCTCTAAAGGGGGGTCCCGTTATTGTGCTGATACACTTTAAGGCACGCGTGGAACAGAACGCACCGTCGACCCGGGTATGGTCCATGGTCGGACAGCTAGTCGCCCATTACTCGCCGCACGCATGCCCGCGTAAATGGTCTATGTTATTTTCGGAATTATTTGACTATTAAGGGAGCACGCCGTGTTGATAAAAATGTAATAAGCTGTGTTCGTATGTCGTTAAGTTTTTATCGAGCAATTTTGTGTTATTATTTTAATGTTTTATGGATATTTCAGTACCTATGTTCAGTTAGTTGAATTCAGGTTATGGTGGCTCCACCTACCCATATAATAAGTAAGTTAAGTTTGTGAGTTTGTTTGTAGGAAGTAATCTATGGAACTAATGAACTGATTTTGAAAATTCTATCACCAGTAGAGAGCTACATTGTTATTTAGTGGCAAATGCTATTTTTTTTAAATTACATCTGAGTGAAGTTGGGCAGCTCGGAAAAAAAAAACACGTTCATGCATTCTTGTGTGTTAATATAAGATCTATTTATAGAAATGAACTTAATATCTTTTTCGTAAGGATCAAACAGATTGACAGTGCGTAATTCTACCTACAATCTACCAACTGTATTCCTACAGTCTTCTATATTATCATGAGCAAAAAAGTAAGAGTCTCAATAACAAAGATTTTTTATTAATAAGGAAAATACTTAAACTAAACTCACTTGTTTTAAATCTTATTTTCATGATTGACTACACTTCACAAAGTTTCTTAATCTTCTTTCATTTTTCCCTCGAAAAACACTGAAGTGTGTTTCGTTTAACTAAATTTTGAATTATTATGAGAGTTGCATTAAATAAATGATCATTAATTCAATAAATCTGACATCCAGTCTTACAATTTAGTGTATTACTCAGTTCTTAGGTTGTGAAGGTCTACAGACCTGGCAGTTCATCATCAGCCTATAATGTACCTATTACTGGAATACAGGCCTCCTCCAGGCCCAGTGCGGGTTGGTAGATATCACATGTCTTCGATTTTTTGGTTGTAGGGACAAGCCGGCTTCCTCACGATGTTTACCTTCACCGTTTTGAGAGTATGAAATGAAATAAAGTAATCAACAAAATAACGCCTGCCTGGGTGTGAACCAATGACCTACAACTCTGTTATCGGGTCCGATGCCTCTGGCATTAAATAGGCAGTCGCTCCATGTAAAATACTGATATTCAGCACCGGTTCGACTGAAAGCCAACGCCATCTTACTTGGAAAAAGGCTCTGCAGATGATGATGATTTAATAAATTATTTAATTAACCCATATTTTCCTCAGAAGACAAATCTCTACAGTCCAGCCACAATCAGATAACCAACTGACAGAGTACAGTCACTTCCGTTGATAGTTTACCCACATTTGGTGTGGCCGCAATCTGAGGGGCCATTGAAAGGGCGCGGAGTAAACTACAAGCTATTTGTCACACTGGCGTAGGTAGGAGCTGAGGTAATGTGGGGTTGTAGGTTAATGAGGGGTAGAAGTGAAATAGGAGTGTTTGAGAAGTTTGTGAATGAGGGAAAGGAAGTCAGGTACGATTTGAAGGTTTGAAACTGGCTAGACAAAAAGTATTTCAGGGAGATACTGTTCGTGTAGTTCTTTTTTATCGTGGTAAAATCATCAAAAGAGTCCTCCCGCTCAGAGCGGGAGGGACTGTCAGACTCGTACTGCCTAAAATCCACGGTGTCCTTCAATAGCCCTTTACCGTTCCGGGATCACGATAATTCGTAAGTCTTTCTCTAAATTCATCAAGTTTTTAAGAAAGTAGGTAGGTGTAACCCATCAGCTCCTATGGCCCCACCGACATCATCTATTGTAGGCTGAAACTCCAAGAAGATGACTGTAGACATTGCCCGCCTAATAAGACTTGTTCATCACGCCAGCCCCATCTTGTCTTCTTGTACAGACGCCAGCAGGTCAACCTACCAGAATCTGCCGAGTTTTTGACGGCACAGCACAACTTCTCAGTAGAAAAGTACAGCGGGTAAATCGCGGTCAGTAAGCTCGCTACTCGCCACTGTCTTGAGGACGCTCGCTACTCGCTACGGTCTTTTCGATCGCTACTCGCCACTGTCCTTCACCAATGTAAATCGGGCATAATAAGCCAGAGGGTATATTAAATAGGCACTACTGCTGTTAATGATAGGGCTTTTAATATGATAATTAGTATTTAAATAACACACTGCCCACACTCGAAAAAGCTAATAAAAAAACAGGGCTGGCTTATTAAAATGGAACGCGCAGACGGTATGTTTGCCAAACCAAAATAATAACAAACATAGCAGAGATGTGTAATAATAAAATATCACGAACGCAATTTTATGAAAGCCTTTACAAACATTAATTGTTGCCTCGTTTTAATGTGAGTGCAGACAACGAGTATAACGGACAGCAGTATATGTTTATGCCCCGGTTCTGTTCATTTCATTCCAATATTTGATAAAACAACACGCATGTTTGACAGCATCAATAAATTGCAAATATAATTAGTCCGTCAGCTAGAGTTCTGTAAAATAATGAACACGTATTTTTTCTTTTGTTGAATCAATGCTTTTTTACAAAAATATAACGCATCAAATTTTGAGTGGCGACTCGTGACGTCAAAAGGAAGTTATAACTGTGATTGCTTGTAATGTATTGGCAATTTTAAGTGTCTTCTTCGTCTTTTGGTTTACGTAACAAAAGAAAAATACGCGTCAAGTATTTTTTCATAATCTAGCTGGTGGACTGATTTGTTTTTTTTTTTAGTCAAAAACTCTATTTTACAAATAAATAAATGCCTAATCTAATAAAGAAAGAACTAATGAAGACCTACATTTATTACGATCATGCAAATGAAACTGACGCTCCACTCCACGTGGAACTGCCTTATAGAACACGGTGGTTTTTAGTCTGAGAGTCGAAAGAGATAAGGTAAGAGGACATTTCATGATTCATGTACCCGATTTCCATGGAGAAAAAAATCGCAGACGTTCCATAATTAAACTAGAGAATGTAAGTACTGTGATATGTCGAAAAAAGGGGATTATTTCGATTACGATTGCGAAGGTAAAAAGTTCGGGGAAATGCTAAAAATAAAATACTGTTACAATAATTAATAATTGACGGGGTAGCGGCACTGTCTTACCGGGTAACCGTAACCCCGGAACATAAAGGGCTATTGAAGGACACCGTGAATTTTAGTCAGAACGATAGTGACAGTCCCTCCTGTCCCGTTCTGGGCGGGAGGACTCATTTGATGATTTAATCATGTAAAAAAAAAAAGTATTTTTTCATTTCCAGTCAAATAATACTAGGAATTGTATCTGGGCCGTGGCCTGAATTGGATGTTGTTATAAATAAATTAGCTGTGATTGGTCGGAGTGGCTTGATTTGTAATCAATAGCGTTATCTCGAGTAAATACTAAGTGACTACTTTATATGTCCCTATCATTTCGAAGAGATAAGAGTATTTTCTTAATTTGTTTACCTTAATATTCTTGAAATAATAAGTTAAAAATAACTAAAATCCGACTACGAAAAAATCGCGCCCTGAAAAGTATAAAACAAGAACAATATTCATTTTAACGAGTAATAGCCGTGGTCGTATGCCATCTGCGGTTGTTTCATACAATCTTTATTGTATATAAGAAGACATGCTGCGCCGACCACTAATGAATTGGGATAAGGCTGGGATTATGATAATCTTAATAATTATACTTTAAAAAAAGCAGTAGTGTCAATGACATTGACCTGTGTTACTTTCCCGGACAGTCCCGACGTATAGTGAAAAGTCATAAAGTATGTAATGGGCGCGTTTCATGGCTTTACGTGCGCAGACGCAGCCGTGATTTACACCTCGGATATTATGGCGAAAGACGCTTTAAATAAGTATGAAATGTTATTCCTGGAGAACATTCTCTGACGGTACTGTATGCTGTGCATCGTTGGGAGTGCTAATTGGTTGTTAATTCTATACTTAACTAAGTTTTGCCAGCAGCTTCACCCGCTCACACCCCCTCTACCTTATTGTCTATGTCACTCAGGAACAAAGCAGCATTCAACTGGTGAAAGAATTTTTAAATCTGTGCAGTAGTTTTTTGAGTTTATTTATTACAAAAATACAAAACTTTCTTCTTTATAATATTATTAGTTGTTTAAATTCTGAATGGTTTGATAGTAATTTATTCTTGTACCGGTTTTTTCTTTTTTATCGTGGTAAAATCATCAAACGAGTCCTCCCAATTCTGGTACGCGTAGGATTTCTTTTCAGCAGAAAAAAAAATACGTGTGGCACTCGGGGACTGCCGCGGTAAAGCTATTGCATATTATTTTTTATCAACCTATGCAATTATAATTATTTATTTATGAAAAAAATGAAAAAATTATCGCCTGCCGCGAATATTTAACGAGAATATCATTCCATCGTTGCTCTATGAAAAGTTACTCTACTAATTAGGCTATGGTCAGCCACGTCAATCAAGTGAAACATCAAGAAAAAAAATTCATTCATTGACATTTTATTTCATGATTCGGTGGCCGTGCTCAAAGCCCGCGATAAAAGCTATGCAATAGCTTAATAATAGGAGAACGAATCTTCGAAAATTTTAGTACTTCATTTTGTTACAAAAGAAATTCCAGGGATTTTAGTCAGTATTATGAACTCATTTGATGACTTAACCACGATAAAAGGGGGTTCTAAAAATGCCGCTTTATCGGAATCATAATACAATACAAATCGCGATAAAATAATTCTGTATCTAAGATCTACTGTAGAACTTGAACAATGGAATAAAATAATATTCCATGTTTTTTTTATCGTGGTAAAATCATCAAATGAGTCCTCCCACCCAGGGCAGAGCGAGAGGGACTGTCAGACTCGTACTGACTAAAATCCACGGTGTACTTCAACAGCCCTTTACGTTCCGGGGTCACGGTAATTCGTACAGTCCCGCGATCATTATTCCATGTTACGAATTATATCACAATTTTGATAGTGGGATTTCAAGCAGTTACACAGTCCAAAAATTTATTTTTTTGATCTTCAACATAACCACGGGGTTCTAGACCCCGTGGTTATGTTGAAGATCAAAAAAATAAATTTAAGATATATATTTTAACGAAAAGATTTGAAATATAATGTACATATTTATTGCAATCATATAATTAAAATTTCATAGTCGGTCGTGAAGTACTGCAAAATAATTTATACTCTTGTTTAATTCTATGTTTATTTTTTAACGCGCCAAACGAGTGTTTTCAAACATTTTTCATTGTTTGCAGGTAATTATAAGACGGTGTACTTACTGTAAGTGGCTTCCAGCGGCGCTGGAGTATCTCACGTACCTGAGTAAGTAAAATACTTGTGTGAGTTTCAGTTTTTTCAGATTATATTTTTATTTTACGTTACTTAGAAGCTTGAAAATCTGTGCCTAATAAATACGAGTAGGTGATGTAGTCTTTCTATTTAATAGATATGTAAACACGAGTTATTCCGTTCTGATAGCCAAAAACTGATAACCTAGCCTTTTTTTTTTTTTTTATCGTGGTAATATCATCAAATGAGTCCTCCCACCCAGGGCAGGGCGGCAGGGACTGTCAGACTTGTACTGACTAAAATCCACGGTGTCCTTCACGAGCCCTTTACGTACCGGGGTTACGGTGATGGGTAAGTCCCGCGACCCCGGCAGGCTCTGGCCCTCTACAGGCCCCGTCAATTTGCTGACACTCTTTGAGGCGCGCGTGGAACACAACGCGCCGTCGACCCGGGCATGGTCCATGGTCGGACAGCAAGTCGCCCATTACTCGCTGCCCGCATTCCCTGATAACCTAGCCTAGGGGATCAGTTTTCGGGGTCGCGGGATTGTACGCGTGGTCGCGGTACTGTACGAATTACCGTGACCCCGGAACGTAACGGGCTATTGAAGGAGGACACCGTGTATTTTAGTCAGTACGAGTCTGACAGTCCCGCTCAGCCCTGGGTGGGAGGACTCATTTGATGATTTTACCACGTAAAAAAAAATGGTTTAATTATTTCTGAGTTCCGACTTCTCTAGACCTGACTCTATTTTTGATGCATTTTATGATTGTTAACATACTGCTGAAAAAAAAGTAGAGCCAACTGAGATGGCAATTTATGAAAGCTGTTGCTGTAAACTAGTGCTTTTCTGTGCCTTGTTTTCATTTCTTTCATATAAAATGGTATGAGTTAGAGTGGGCACTCAAGTAAAGCAGGGCTGCTTTACTTGACCCCTCTTAAGAAAGAAGACTCAGGTACCTAATGCAATGCATCTATCTCAAGCTTAGAATTTAAATATTGTAGCTCAGTCTCATGGAGACCTCTCGCGCCCGGCATTGGTCGAGGCCATGCTGCGGGGCGAGACGGAGTGGGAAGCGGTCGCCTCCTTCTGCGAAGCAGTCATGCTCGTGAAGGAGGAGGCGGGCCGCCTGAGGGAGAGGACAGCGTCCTCCCTCCATCCCAGCCGCAGTGGTAGACGCCCACGGCGTCGGACGTCACAGGACGATCTCCGGCCACCGTAGGCGCGGGCATGCGGGCAGCGAGTAATGGGCGACTTGCTGTCCGACCATGGACCATGCCCGGGTCGACGGCGCGTTGTGTTCCACGCGCGCCTCAAAGAGTGTCAGCATATTGACGGGGCCTGTAGAGGGCCAAAGCCTGCCGGGGTCGCGGGACTTACCCATTACCGTGACCCCGGTACGTAAAGGGCTTGTGAAGGACACCGTGGATTTTAGTCAGTACAAGTCTGACAGTCCCTCCCGCCCTGCCCTGGGTGGGAGGACTCATTAGATGATTTTACCTCGCAAAAAAAAAAAAAAGCTCAGTCTCATAAGGTAGTGGCTCTATTAACTTTATAGTTTTCTTAAATGCTTCTTTAGGTGGTAAAATCATAAAAGGAAACCTTCCAGGTGGAGTGTAATGGACTGCAGACTCATACCGTCTAAAATTCCCTGTCCTTTCAATTGCCCTTTCTGTTCCAGGGACACGGTAACTTGTTTATACAGTTCTGCGATTCTTAAACGCTCTTGGGTGAAGTACAAAACCATTTCAAAATACTTTACACCTGATTCAAAGGGATTAATTAATGAACCAGATTGTTAAAATGCTAAAGTAAGTAATCTGCTTTGGGTCGTTGGACTGTCTAAACAGGATACCACGGCCCTGGAACGCAAAGGGCTTCTGAAGGAACAAGTTGGTTTTTACTAGTTTTAAGGCACTTTAGTTTGACAGCTCCTTCCGCTCCATAGACATAGACTGAGACAATGAGTCCTCCTCATTCGATTTCCAATCTAAAAAACGAACAATAAACCTTTTTTAACAAGCCTCCCAGCAACTCCATTATAATAGACAAAGAGTCATAAAAATTCGAAGGCTTGAGACATAAAAGACCTCATTCCACGATAGTTAATTCCCATCCCGTTGCGGTCGCAAGAAAATTTGAAGGAATCGTTCCATTTTCCTCATCAATTTGGTAGGCAGACCATGAAACACAATTTATCTAAATGTGTTTGAAAGTAACAGAACGACTGGCCATTTGTTTCTTTTGCGACATCGATCGTTGGCTGACCTCGACCTCGTTCCCTGCGACCCTCCCTTATTTAACAAGGACATTGTTATTGAACTTAGGCACTGAAATATTCAGCTTAGGTTTATCGCCTGAAGATCTGTAAGCACTGAAGCCTGAGGCCTTATGGAATGATACATACAAGTGGTTTCATTTTGTTTTATCAAGATCTCTGTATTGTGCGATGTTTAGAATGTTTTTTTTTTTTTAACTTTGTCTATCACTAAGATTATCTCATGTATCGCAAGTGCGTTGTATAATCATTAAAAACTCGCAGAAACAGCCTGATCTGGAAGAATTACTTGTAGGTTATACAAATATTTATTTCGTGCGAGAATCTAACCCGCGACATGCAACATAGCAGTCAATGATTCGGCTTCTGCGCCAATCGTGCCGTTAAATTCGGCAATTTTCTAGTTGTGATCTGAAAGGTAGACCAAAGTTATACAAAGTCGCTTAGTGCTAGACTTGAGATGGTTCTAACCTGGGTTTAACACTACATTACTTAATTGCAACTTGTTCGGCTACGCCAGCCACCGGGCCAACCTAGATGTGTGTGTGTGTGCTGTATGGCTCAAGTGTAATGTAGGACCTGTATGCTTGAGCAAGTAACACCTGGTGTTCCGTGTTAGAGAGTATACATATGACATCCATTGCTCGATAAAGTATATTGATGGCTCTAATCGTATTGTCTCTCCTAGCTGGTTGCTGTCCCCTGCACACTTAGCATGACCAATTCTAGCTCTATTCCACAATGAATAATATTTTCGCCCGAGTATTTCATGATCCGTAGACTATTGAAGAAAAGAAAAAACATTTATTATCACCATACTTAGGACGCTACAGATCTATAGATTTCTGAGAGCTCTTTGGTCGATTGACCCCACTCAGATGGGACCCGCGGGATGAATGAAGCAATGCATGTTTTGTGGATTCTTCCGTCAACTAACGTTTCTATGGTGTCATGCCATGCGTGCTAGTCGAAATAATCCTAAAGATAAACATCAGAAGCAGCCACGGTATGTCGTTCTTGTTAATAATAACTTAAACAAAAGTTTAACTTCTTGTCCGAAAAACGGAACTATACGATGAGACACAGAAAGTGAGATTTAACAACAGCTTACAAGAAATAGGCTCTTGGGAACTATTTGGTATTACAATTCGCCTATTTTGTACGACAAACGGCCCTTACGTAAGATAGCCAGACCGTTTCTAGACTACAACAAGAGCTCGTTCAGCCCGGGCCTCAGGGGAGGCTGCCTAATGCTATTATGCCTGAATTGTCAGCAGATGTACGACCGAACACCTTTGCTGTCTTGGGGGATTCGATACACGTGTCGATTTTATCTCGGGTATCGATGGACATATCTTTACATAGTACTAGCTGTTGCTAGCGGCTTCGCCTGTTATAAATCGAAAGGTTTCGCATGGGAAAATAAAATCGGGATAATGAATATCCTATGTGTTAATCCAGGTTATACGAGTAAACTATCTGTGTCTCAAACATCCATCCATTCTCGCAAACTTTTACGTTTTTATAAAATATTAATTACTTAATTAATAGGAGTATTAAACAAAGTCTGTCCATACCTTATTTAACTTCCGAATAACTACACCAAATTGGAATGTTCATTATTTTGTGTTTGGCTAATTTACTTTTTTCATTTACTATACTAACAATGCGCGCATTGTCCAGAAGAACTGCTTTCTGAATCAGGCCCTTGATCCAGCTGCCTAACGAAAGCCTCCTTAGATGTTGTGTTCGTTATTGTTAGGGCAAGCTTTATATGAAAGAAAATTGCCGGAAAATCCACCGGTTATGAAAAGAACCCGTGAGAAGCCAGCCAAGTAGGTTCATCATCATCATCATCTCAGCCATAGGACGTCCACTGCTTAACATAGGCCTCCCCTTTAGATCTCCACATGTACCGGTTGGAAGCGACCTGCATCCAGCGTCTTCCGGGGACCTTTATAAGGTCGTCTGTCCACCTTGTTGGTGGACGTCTTACGCTGCGCTTGCTAGTCCGTGGTCTCCACTCTAGTACTTTTCGACCCCATCGGCCATCTGCTCTGCGAGCAATATGGCAAGTAGGTTGCTTGTGTAAAATAATGTTCATGTTAGTCTGTGCCATTCCACTGCTGGACAGACTTCATAGAAGATGGCGGAATGAAGTACACAACACATAGGACCTGTGGTGTACGATGGCCCTGGATCGGAAGACTTGTAAGTCCTGTAACCTTTTGCCCGGCAGTAAAATAAAGTAGTTGCAAAACTTATATCTTATTTAACCTATAAATAACAGTATGTATTATATAAATAGAGATAATAAGAACAAGGAAGATTGTGAAGTGCCCGAGGTCCAGAATAAGCTAAGAAACAAATAAACGAGTTCAGTTTCCAGTTTGCAAGCGGGCGGTTTCATTTATTTTGACATGTAATTTTCACAAGTTGTGAAAAACATTCGCAGTGTATTTTTTAACTTATGTTGGTCTTTTAACTAAAGCTTTAACGCGATAAAAGTGGCTATTTACTGAGCTTGTAATAAAAATATCGGAGATTTCCGGCGACTGGGACCGATCCATAAATCAATCAAAAATCTATTGTTTATGCCAAAACGGGACAGTATAAAAAAGTTATTAGTCGATAAAATATTATAGTATCTTAGCCGTGTCTGTCGCAATTTCGTGTAGCCTTTTTAGACTCCCAGAAAACAAAATGGCCGTCTGTGATATTCTTTCTTCATTCTCTTTACATGTTAATAAGTCCACCGAAGTATGTCAGACACATAAAAATACAAGGCACAACTTAAAACATACAACCAACATACATATTCACACAAGTTTTTATTAAAACATGTACATATTTTTGTACTTCGGACATGTTTTCGCGATCTGTTTTTGAAGAGAGAAATGGAAGAAAAATAGCCGAGTGCAATGTTTTATTCACTTGTATTCGGCAACGAATTTATTGAAACGGTTAGCTGAATTTATTTTTATACTCGAGAAAGAAAATATTGATGGCCAGTGGCAGTGTGCTTTGTTGTCGATACTGCGGAGGGGTGCGTCCTACTTGCGAGGACATATTCATAAAACATGTTCTACAGCGGATCTCTGCTGTCATTTGTATGTTTTTAACAGTTTTGTTAATGTATTTTTGTTAGCATGCATTTTGATATTTGAACTATATTGTCATTTGGTCTCTCTCTCTCTCTCTCTCTCTCTTGTAAAGTTATGTCAATTTTTACTTCTAACTATGGCTGCGCGCCAATAGAACTACGCTGCACTATAGTTTGTTCAGTGGCTCAGAAATTGAACTTTGTATTCTGGCTGTCATTGATTGATTCTTGACAGCCGTTTTGGAATGGTAGCCTGAAAGTTGGACAACCATTATCACAAATAATCGTCTTTTTACCAAGCAATCAGGCTGTGGTGGTCAGATAGACCCTGATTAATATTGGTAAGAGAGGAAGATGTTTCTAAACGTAGCTGTAGTTATGAAAACAATATTTTGAATAAAACAACTAATTTGCTACTTTCTTTGTTAGTAATTTTATTCAATATAATTTTATTAAGTTCCATATTATGTTCTTACGTGATATCACTTAGATCACCGTAAAACAGGAGCTAACAGGCTAAAATACTGAAAAAAATGAAATGACTTACCTATTTTATAATATGTGTTTACACTCTCCGAACCTAAACCGGTAGCATAAACAAATAATAAACAACATTATCTATTAAGAAATTCCGTCACACAATGTGTTTGACGCTGTAGCTACAAACGCGATGTTAACCCTCTTTCGCCGCGCGATAATAAGGTAACGCAAAATAATAATATTTCGTCGCGTCGCGTCACGTCCACGTGACGTACGGTTGTACAAATATCGTGATCGTAACGATCGCGTCGCGTGACATGTTATATTACATACGTGGGAAGTAGGTTTTTATTACATTTTCAGTACATTGATGTGAGCTGCTAATTTATTATGATATTGTATAGTTCTGTTACTGGCTGCGTGAGTAGTAGTTTTGGGCGTGTCTACTTGTCACAGGTTCGTTTTAGAAGCTTTGCTGTTGTGTCCAATGAATAAGTATATTATTATTGTTAAATATAGTTATTGAGTGATAACCTGATTTACGTACGACTGAAATGATTGAAGGAAAACTACTTGTAAACATGAAATAACCGCAATATGAAACTTAGAAACAGACTGTTATACAATATGTTTGTCGTGTCTTTTTGCTGACATAAGTTAGATTAAAATAGTACCTGTTTCCATAAAGTGTATTTTATTATTCAACAACTTATTCTAACATTACCGTACCCATTCAATACTGTCTGAAAAAGGTTTATCTATCAATAAAGGCTAGATGGCGCTGCTGCCATAGTAAACATCAGCTCCGTATAAAAAAATCAAAATAAATAGTTACTTGAGTGCTAAGTCGTTTAAATTGTGATAAACATGTTTAAAAACGAACAATAGTGACCACAGAACGTTCGTAGATATTTGTATAAAGAATTGTGTGTTTTATCAGACAAAAACTTTTGTACGGGATACTTTTCGTGCTTGCTAATAAAAAGCAGAAATCTGTGTTCTTGATGAGTTAATACATAAACATCAGCTCAAATTTCGATTAATTCAGTGCAGTGAAACAATAACTTAATAATAATTTCCAAAACGCAGTGAAAAACAGTGATCTTCCACAAATCTTTACCGCCGAAAATCCGTTTTTTATTCAAACAGTATTCTTGATAAAAAATCAATACAGTGCCATCTAGTTAAAATGTCATGAACTAACTGTTAATCAGAATTGCCATGTCATAAACAGTGTTAACAGACAAAATAACCTTCCTGCAAGATAATTTAATAACAGCGACATCTGTTATTATTCCAATAAAATACTCATCGTTCAAAAAACCAATAGATCACGCATTTCGGTACGTTTCTAACCTGTTCGAGTAGCTTGGCGGCCTAAGGGCTTACACCTCTTCTAAAGAATCGTGGAATACCGAGTTCGAATCTGAATATAGGTGATTCTTTTTGTGACAATTTAAAAATTTGTCTTGTTATTATGAACTTCCTAGAGAATATAACATTCCGACGCCCTAGAACTATCTCGGAACCAAATGAAAGCAGGGAATTATTTTCACAAACATTGAATTGTACCACTAATAGTTTACCAGAAATGTCAGAAGACGAAGACGACAAGGAAATAAACATTCTTAGGAATGAGGTCAAAAACCTGAAGTCTCAATTAGAAATTGCACACAAAGAAATAAAATTATTGAGTTCTCAAATAAGCACCTTAGAACAAAGAAATACAGTTTTAATTAAGGAAAATGAAACAGCTCAAAAAGACAACGGCAGCAGTACCATCAAGAAGAAGAAACAATTACCAAATAAGGATAACATTTCCAGTACAAAAAAAACGTCTAAAGGAATGCAGACTATTGAAATATTTGATAGCTGCACACCCACTGCAGAAATACCTGTTGGAACCTCAAAAAGCGGAACTACTCAAACTAAACCATCGTTACCTATTTTAAAACACAATATTTGCATGTTAAGTAGTGAAACATCGAATAGACTGTGCACATTATGTCAACGAACTGATCTAAGTAATTTTCAATTATGTCATTACCGTATGCCTACGTGTGGATTAAAGCAACTTTTAAATAACATTGACAAAAAAGTACAAAACTTCACGCACTCCGACTATTGTATAATTTATATTGGAGAAGAGGATTTTAGAAGAACGCATAATTATATAGAACTAGTTACCTTCATTCGCGAAAAAATACAGATATTAACCCACACTAATTTTATAATATGTCTACCAACTTTTAAATATATGGAAAATAAAAACATTATGTTCAATAGCAGAATAGATACTTTCAATAATTTAATTTATATGGATGTAGAGACTTATAAATATGCGTATATTTTGGATTCCAACTTAAACCTCCCTTATACTTACGAAACTTATAATTGGTATGGGAGCTTGAATAATAAAGGGTTGAGTATTGTTTTATCCGATCTGCAGAATATTGTTCTAGATTTAAACACAGCTAATTTGTCGTCAGTTGCTGGCTGTTCCCAAAAAACGGATGCACTTACTGATACTCAACTACATAATAATTCTCAGTTTTTTCTATAATCATTATCTATATATTCTTCACCAAAATATAGCAGGACTTTTAAATAAATCTGATTTATTGACAGTTAAACTAGAAGAGCTTTTTGATAACGGAATTGATGCCGAGAATATATTAGTGTTAACTGATTTATCATCTGATCACTGTGGACTGATGGCTAGTTTCCCTATGCCATTAAGCAAAAAGCCGCACAAAATAGAATGCAGGCCTTACACAGTTAGTCGTTGCAGTACGTTTAAAAGTAATGTAGCTCTTAAAGTATTACCGTCAATTGTAGAACACGAGACCCCCAATGAGATGTATGAGTCTCTTTTTGATGTTGTGCAAAATGAGTATAAATCCATTTTTAAAACTAAATCTATTAACATTGCTGGGACTTCCGCTGGTTTCAACCAATGGGCTACACCAGGCATTTATAAAAGTCGAGCGAGATTATACGAGTTGTACGGAATGAGACAGTATAAATTTGATAAAACTTTTCTAGAATATGTTAAAAATTATTCAAAATTATTTAAAAAGGTTTGTCGTATGGCTAAATCGAAATTTTTAAGTGACACTATTAAAAATTCTAGTAATAAAGTAAAAACCACCTGGAAAATTATAAACAGCGAAACGGGTAAATCGCTTAAACAAGAAAATCAACTCGAGATCATGGTTGACAACAAATTAGTTAATAAACCTGCTGACGTAGCTGATGCATTTAATGAGTTTTTTGCCAGCATTCCTGCAACTACAACTCGCTCCTTAAGTTCATCACCATCTAAGGCTGAAAACCTTTTGCAAAGTAGCGTCCCTAAATGTAGTCATGTATTCAGATTCGAACATGTAACGCCTCATGATGTGGTTAATGTTTTTAATTCACTCAAGTCTAAAAATACTGGTGATTACTGGGGCATTTCTATTAAACTTTTGAGCAATATAATCGACATTGTAGCCCCCTATCTTGCTGTTACTTTTAATAAATGCGTTGACTTGGGTACTTTCCCTGATCTCATGAAGAGCAGTAAAGTCATTCCTTTATTTAAATCTGGCTGTAAAAATAATATTGGTAATTTCAGACCAATTTCTATTCTACCTGCATTTAGCAAAATATTTGAAAAGTTAATACTCAGACAGTTACTTCGCCATTTCAATCTAAATAGTCTTCTTCACAATGATCAATACGGGTTCACAAAAGGCCGTTCGACTACGGATGCGGGTGTTGCTTTGTTGAAACACATATTTGACGCATGGGAGAAGTCGCGAAATGCTATTGGTGTTTTCTGTGATCTCTCTAAAGCCTTTGATTGCGTACACCACGATACACTATTGCGTAAACTTCGTCATTACGGTGTTCAGAATGAAGCCCTCAATGTAATTGAGTCATATTTGCATAATAGATTTCAATGTGTCGATGTTGGCGGCGTGAAATCTTCTAGGTTACCTGTTCAGCTAGGTGTACCTCAGGGCTCAATTCTGGGTCCGTTTTTATTCCTGGTTTATATTAACGATCTACCATACTATTTGAAGAACATCTGCGATGTAGTACTGTTTGCAGACGATACTTCGCTAATCTTTAAAGTAGATAGGAATAGACAAGTGTTTGACGACGTGAACAACGCACTATCAAAGGTCACAGATTGGTTCACAACAAATAACCTTGTTCTTAATGCCAAGAAGACTAAATGCATAAAGTTCACTTTGCCCAATGTCAGAAACCTGGGTCCCAGCATTGTCCTTGGTAATGTGGAGCTTGAAACTGTTGATTCAGCTGTGTTTCTGGGTATAACAGTGGATTCAAAATTACAATGGGGTCAACATATATCAAGCCTAGCAGGTAGGCTTAGTTCGGCCGCTTACGCTGTTAGAAAAGTTAGACAGTACACTGATGTTGACACAGCTAGATTAGTCTATTTTAGTTATTTTCACAGCGTTATGTCCTACGGTATTCTGCTGTGGGGTAAAGCCGCTGATATCCAAAATATATTTGTACTCCAGAAACGAGCGATTCGTGCTATTTACCAACTAGGTGCACGAGATTCTCTAAAAGATTTCTTTAAAGAGATTGGTATTCTAACAGTGGCTTCACAGTACATATTCGCCAACATTTTATATATCAGGCAAAACATACACCTGTATAGTAAAAACAGTGATATCCACAACTTTAACACAAGGAATAAGCACAAACTACGTGCTCCCTTTCATCGGCTTCACAAGGTGCATAATTCATTCGTTGGGGTTGGTATAACCTTTTATAACAAGTTACCATCCTCTTTTCTAGATTTGCCGTTTAACGTTTTTAAAGCAAAAGTAAAAGCTAATCTCTGTGCCAAAGCATATTATTCTGTAAGAGATTATTTAGATGATAAGCATAGTTGGTCGCTGTGTTGAACACAAGACATTGTTCATGTTCTTTTAACATAATTAGCTAGCTGACACGGTTATAGGACTCAACAGCATACACCTCTCATACAACTCTGTATTATTATTGTATTTTACATGAGTTTTAATTCGTTCTTTTTCTGTGTGTGTCTTTTATCGTTATTACGACAGTCGTAGGGTATCATTTAGTACTATTGTCGGAGCTGATGAAGATTGTAAACTATCGTTGCGTTGTATAGAGTCAATCTTTCTAGTATTATATAGTTTCACCGGAAGCATTGTGTGAGTACCGTGTACTTTATAGCTTTCAATGAGTAGATACCCACGTCTTTTAATGACTTGAATGACCCTGGCAGTTGAGATTATGTCATGCTCACTCAAATGTCTCGCTGATGGTGGCGCGTGTGTCGGATCACTTAGTTCCCTTCAAAATGGTTGAGCTGAGTGATGCTGATGCATGTGTCATGTTCGTGAACGGGCGCTGTCAGTCGTGACTGGTCATCTCTTAACAGCCGCGGTTTATTTTAATTGTTTATAATTTTATTGAATTGTCTTTTTTTATATGAATTTCCTATGGACACTTTACTTGCTACATCGTTCTCACATAATGTACCATCTCAAGATGAATGATGTAACAAAGGTTCTGTTATAATTTTGGCGATTGAAAAAGAGTGTCCATGGAGTTTCTTGCCCGTTCTTCTCCATAGAGATCTACGCTTTGGAATGGGCATCTACAGTACTTTCACAAGTTTTTATGTCTTGTGACTGGGACTGTAGCACCGTAACTATTTTTAAACTGTTTTATTTTACTTTTGTCTCTTGACAATTCAAAAGTGCCTGTAAATGGCCTACTTGAAATAAATGATTTGATTTTGATTTTGATTTTGGAATGAATATAGATGTTGTCTGCATAACTGAGCATTTTGTCGAAACAGAATGTAAAAAATTACTACATATTCCTAATTATTGTCTCGCTGCTTTCTTCTCAAGAGTAACTAAACGAGGAGGAGCCTGTATTTTTGTTCGAGCAGGCCTACACTACAGGGAAATAACGGATATAGCAAAACATTCAGTGGTAGGTGCTATTGAATGTTGTGGCATAGAAATAATATCTCATGGTATCATAATTATATGTGTGTACAGAATACCTAAATATAACTATACTACATTCTATGAAATATTAGATAAAATATTGCGCAAAGTCTGTATTGCTACTAATAAAAAAATTATTTTGACCGGCGATTTCAACATTGACATACTCAAAAGAAATAATATTACACTTGAATTTGAATGTTTTCTCCGACAATACAATCTCAAACTTTCACTCAGTAAACCAACAAGATTAATCAGTAACTCTTGCATTGATAATTTTGCACATTCATACCAACATGGATGGAAAGCGGATGTAATGGATTTAGTTCTGTCAGATCATACGTCACAACTGTTAAAAGTACCTATCAATAAAACATGTACACTAAAATTCTGGAGAACTAAAAAACAGGAGTTATCGGACATTAATTTGGCTAAATTCAAGGATCATCTGAAATGTTTATCTTTTTCGCAAGTTTATGAAGCTATGGACGCAAATGAATCGTATGACCGTTTCATAGATGAATTTTTATTATTATATCACTTGTGCTTTCCAGTTAAAACTATCACTATAAATACCAATAAGAAAACGAAATGGTTGTCTCGTGGAATTAAACTATGTAGTAAAAAACAGAGACAACTTCTTTGGGCATATAGGCTAAATCCTAATATAAAAAATAAAATTACTTTAAAAAAATATTCCGAGCTTTACAGGAGAATTATAAAACTAACCCAGAAAGCCCAAAATAATCATCACATAAATACTTCACAAAATAAGTCGAAAGCGGCTTGGCAAATAATAAATAAATCAAAACATAGTCTACCACAAGAACCAATTATATCTATTAAACATAATGACCTGACATTTTCTCACCCCCTTGACATTGCTAATGAATTTAATCAGTATTTTATTGAAGTCATTGAAAATAATATTCAAACAGATAATAATACATCATCTAATAAAAATCATCTAAGAGATAATCTTGCATCACAATCCCTATTCATGCTACCAGTCACATGTGATGATATAATAAAAATAATTAACAGTCTTAAAAATACAAGTACCGTTGGATATGATAACATATCAACCAAGGTGATTAAAGAAGTAAAGTACTTAATAGCGCCGCTACTTTCGCATATAATAAATTTGTGTATCTCTGATGGTATATTCCCAACTAGATTAAAAAAAGTAATAATTAAACCACTTTACAAAAAAGATAACAGGACTGATTTAAAAAATTATAGACCAATTGCAAAAATTCCTGTATTTTCAAAAATTATTGAGAAAGTAATATATAACTGCATCTATGCCTATTTTGAAAAATTCAAACTGTTCTGCAATGAACAAAAAGGATTCAGAAAGAATATCAATATTAATATGGCTCTATTTGATTTACTATCAAGTGTCTTGATGTCAGTCGATAAAAGAAATCGGGTATGTGCTATATACACTGATATGACGAAAGCATTTGATTTTGTAAATCATACAATTTTACTAGAAAAATTATATTGTTATGGTATTAGAGGCAATATCCATAAACTCATAAAATCCTACCTAAGTAATAGATGTCAATGTACAGAAATCTCTAGAATTTGCCCAGTTACTAAATTAGAAAAAACATATACCTCTGGAGCAAAGCAAATAAAATATGGTGTGCCTCAGGGCAGTGTTCTGGGACCCTTGTTATTTTTGATATATATTAATGACCTACCGAAAATGACAAGGCAAGAAATGGTACTATTTGCTGATGACAGCACGGCTATTATAAAATGCAATAATCCAAATAATTACCAACTTGACATTAATAATACTCTTAATAATATAATTAATTGGCTTAATAATAACAATCTAGTGATTAACCTAAATAAAACCAAAGTGATGCACTTCCATCAGCGACTTGAAAATGCTCCAGTTGATATCACCTATGGTAATTCTAGAATAGAAGAAGCAAGCAATGCAAAATTTTTAGGTATTACTATAGACAACAAATTGACTTGGAAACCACACCTAGAAGAAATTTGCAAACGATTAAGCAAGTCAGCATACCTTCTATTTCAACTGTCAAAAAAAGTGAATATTGAGACACTATTAACCGCGTATCATGGACTAGTATCATCGGTTTTGCGATATGGTGTTATTTTCTGGGGACAGTCAACAAACCGAGAACTCGTGTTCAAAATGCAAAAGAGATGTGTACGGGCGATGTGTGGATTGAAAAAGACAGACAGTTGTATTCCATATTTTAAAAAATTTAATATTTTACCTCTCCCGGCTTTGTACATCTTCGAAACTTCATTATTCATTAAAAACAATTCCCATTTGTTCCAAAAACTAGCTACAGTAAAGAAAATGCCAGTACGCACTCAATACTTAAACACACTGAGCCATGTGAAATGTAAAACAGCATTGATGAAGAAAAGTTTCTTTGGTATTGCTCCTCGAGTCTATAACAAAATACCCGACGCAATTAAATGCTTGCCAGTAAATAAGTTTAAAACTACCCTACACCAGCTGCTACTTCACAAATGCTATTATACATTGGACGAGTTCTTGAATGACAATTTTTAATTATTCCTAATTGTAAAAAATAATTTTAGAAATTTAATCGGTAACAATTTATTAATATTGTAATTACACATCTTTTTATTTTTTCTTTCATGTATAATAATTAGTCTTTAACTTACCCTTCTAACATAAATATTTGTATGTCATAACTGACAAAACATAGCGCACCTAAACCTATTTACCATAAGATCTTATTATGTAATACCTATGTTTGACAAATAAATGATTCTGATTCTGATTCTGATTCTAAAAATACGATTAAATTCATACCCCTGTCGGGAAATAACTTGCCATTTAATATATTCAAAACAGTAGTGAATGTGCCATAGCGACCCTCATAGGGAAGGGATCAACGGCCATTTTCATCGGTTGGCCCAAAAATATGCCATATACAGACCTTCATTGAGGTATATTATGACATTTTTGTAATGTCTCGGATATGTGGGGGACCGGCAGAATTTTTATCGAAAAACTTGTTATGATATTACTATTACTTATGTACGTATATTAATATTATTTTGGTATCTATTGCAGTTGGCAACTCATTATCTTGACAATATTTTTAATGCAAATATTATGCCAAAACCGTTGGCAATTTGGCAAGAGCGTTATGAAGTAGTAAGTACATTGCTGAATTTACCAACCCAGCAATCAACTTGCCTTGTAACGATGTTATTTTTAGTTTGATTATTAGAGAATAATATCACAAAAGAACCCCTTAAAGTCTCTCAAAGGGAAAACTTCTCCCGCTCAGTCAAAGTTAGTAACCGCGGGTATAACCAATTCAATGATCAAGTCAAGTCAAATACTCTTGGGCACTTGAACGAGGCTTACTTTCAGCGAACCTTTCAAACTGCGACCCTTAAACTTGTGAAGCCTCCGAAGGGATGGGGTTGCTAGATTCCGAGATTTTTTCCAATTTCAAAAACTTGGCGAGCTTGCCAGCCCCCAAACTCGTAAAACTTAGAGAATTTTAAAGTTCAATAGTTGTGAGACGTTTCGAGTGTTTTCTTTGCTGATTGTATAACTTATTTAACGAAATAAAGCTCCAAAATAATCAATTTTGCTAAAATTTCCTCGTTGTTATAATTTGAACATGAAGTTTGTTTGTTATATTTTCGTACTAAACCCATTAATTAAAGTATAACAAAGTTAGATTGAAATGCCTTCGTAAAGTATTTCCTCAAGAAATATGGTTATTGTACCTAATCTAAAGAGGGTCGGATAAAAATAAATAAATGACTGAAGTGTTTTCATTACATCCGTTAGGTTTACCTTTTTAACAAATAAATGTCAAACCAAGCAACGAATAAATGAACTCAGGTAGAAACCCGTGCTTACTTCTCGCTGCCCATAATCACAATGACTGCCTCCCGCGCAGCGCAAACAAAAAATCATGTGCGTCGGCGGCGCGGGCGGTGACGTCACCCACTTAGCTAGTGTTGATAAAATTGGACGCATGACTCGACTCGTCGCTCAGTCCATCGGCTATACAGTTCGCTTCGTGTTACCGAGGCTGTGAGTTCGATCCTCGCGGCAAGCATGACGCATAGATAGTAGACTATTTGATAGTCAACTCATCTGCAACTCCATGCGAGATAGTTTGGAAGCTTAATTTGATCAACCGACATCTTCGAAGGTTGGGTCTGTGTACACTTCCGACATTTTTGGAAGTTTTTATGATTTATGCGATTTATCACATTTTCTGTCAAACAATATATTTGAAAAATTTCAAAAATAAAAAATTAATTCTTTAAATCCTTAAATTAAACTGGATTAACAAGTAAAACATTAATAATCTCAATTCCAATATAATAAATACATATTCCAATAAGAATTCCTACTATCTTTCCAATTCAATATTATTAATGCAAAAATGTGTATCATGCATGTTCCGTTTTAACGATAAAACGGATGAACCGATTTTATTGAATTTTGGTACAGCTAGTATTTAAAATGTAGGTCTATATAATTATTCAGTCATAATAATACAACGGCATGGTCATGCACACAGCATTACAGGGTTAAATTAAAATATTTTTACGATGGCTGTGTATAGGTTTTCAATAAAGCGTGCAAGTGAATGTTAGATATTTTAATGATGATAACGGGAGGGACTCATAAAATTCAATGTACTCAAATCTTAGTGTTTTATTGCATTAGGTACATGTATGGAAATAATTTCTTATGATTGATATACGCGCGCTACTTTATTTGGCGTATTAATGGCGCCTAGCCAACCTTTGTCTTCTATTTTGGAGCATGTAAAACGTTTACCATCTGTATATTTTATTATTTAACTTCATGACCATCAATTTTCTGTAAGTAGATATCTAATAATAAACTATAATTACCTACCATTCGAAATAAAATGGATTGAAATGTTAAATTGTTTCATATAATTTTTCGTTTTTTAAAGATAAAATATAAAGATTTTTAGAGTTGGATAAACTGATAATATTAAACTGTACTAATTATTATAAAACATCTTAATTTATCTTTTAGTAATAAATTGATCAAAAGAAGTTTATAGAAAACATTAGAGCTTAACTGCGCCATATTCATTACTTAATTACACTTTCAAGTTTAATTGTAGGCATCGCTTTAACTTGAAAACGAGTTTAAATAACTTGGAACTCATTGATTACCACTTCAAGATATTTTATGATTCAGTTGAATTAGTCCTGAACCCATCCATTGAAATTCAGTCGAGAAGAATCAATTATGAAAACAATTTAGAAATGTTTTATTGAAGCAACTTACGGAGAATTTAATATAGAGGAATTTTATTAAAGTATATTGTATAATAACTGAGATCATCTGAAATTCTAGGTATATTTTATTTGAATAATAGTAGATGATCGTGGAACTCATTAGCGTACCAGCCGGAAATTTGCTGCAGGGAATTACATTATATGTACCTTCAGTTTACAGTTAGGTATCAATAAGAAAGATGCCAATGTTTTATCTAGTTTTTTAGAAAAGCCGTATAGAACACCCCGTTTTGCCTTCGAGGTTCTTTTACTTATAATACGCGACGTGAGGAAATTCATAGAAGTTCAAACATTAATATAGAACAGCATTCCGAATTACTGCTTATACCTAAACTATGTTCACAATTATGACGTGTAGTTGCGGATACCAGCCTGTTATACAATACAATGTTCGCTACAACAGCCAACACCAACTTTTCTTCCTAAACAAAGTATCGGAACAGTGTATAAGACGGGGACGTGAGGCATATTGGGGGCATACAGTTTTTAGGCATACTTAACATAACTCTAACTAACGTAGCGCAAGCGCCATCAGGAAGTCATTTGCAAGCGGCCATTAACAAATTGGCGTTCAGTTGGCGCTTGCGCTACTTTACTAGTGTGTTAAGTTTGCCTTAAGTGTGTGATTTCCCATCATAACTCGCGTCCCCCTCTTACACACTGTTCCCCTATAAAGTAGACAGTCTACAGGAAAACCAGTTTGCCAATATATCAGTGGTATATTTTTAATTTTCAGAACTGAACAGAACCAAAATTACCTATTTTTGTAATCAATTCGCTGACAGACATGTAACTTAAAGCCGACAAACACAGCCACTTCTAAATATAAATCTAAATCTGACCCCCCCATCCAAGCCCCCACTGTCCCATTTAAAAGGAATTTCAGATCAGGAGCTGAATTATTGATGCCCAGTAAAGCAGTATTGGTGTCGCAGAATCAGACGCTTGTCAGAATTAGAAGTTCAGAATTGATTTTGATGGTAAAAGGATTAATTGCCGTCCATTATTCAGGTTCAGGTGGGCTGAAAAAAAATTCTTTGCTACCTTGGGATTTAATCCATTGTTTTATACATTTTTGATTGAAATTTTATATTCTGGGACAACAATAATGACGAAGTTTGTAATAATTAGGGAATAATAATTTATTTATCAAATATTATTTTCAGTAAGTATACATATATCTCCATATGTATTAGTATATTCTTTATAAATAGCTATAGTTAGATGTAGTAATTTCAATTGTGATAGTGTTCTTGTACCTATTCCAAGATAGTTTTATGTACCACATTTGTACGTAAAAGTGTAAATAAATAAATAAATAATACGCGCCGTTAAAGGGTTAACTGTTTATTTTTAGGTATTACATTATTTTGGCTATCGGCAGGGAATATTTAGATACTTATTAATGTTTCATTGTGTTAATTCTCAGAAGATCATATTTCTTAAAAAAAATAAAAGCGAGTATATTATTATGTCAGACATAAACCTAGTTCCAAATTCTTTATTTAATTATCTCACACAAAAAATTTGGCACGAAACACAATATTTTATGGCACATGATTTTATGTGCATAAAATAAAACGTGGCACACGAAACTTAAAAACACAATAGCATGTTTTCGGAGCAACTAAGTTATGAACCAAACTTTTTGCTTACAGAATAACAAATAAAAGCAGAAATTCGTAAATTTTCCTCTCGCTACATAAAAAATACGACCGCATTTTGATAAGTCCTCCAATATTGTATTACGTTACAAATGTTCGTACTTTTGAAGTAAAGCGAAGTCGAATTAAAAAGTAAAGCATCCACCATTTTGGCTGAATATTAGTTTTTACGAGGTCCTCAAATCTTTTGGTGTAGGATCGTAACATCTTGTCGCCCGGGGCGCTGGCGGACGCTCTGAATTCTACAAAGGGCTGGCATTCGGTAACATTTTCGTGTTTTTACAAAAATTTCTACGTTTTGAACACGCTTCTTTTGTTTAGATGTAAAAAAAAAAGATTTACCTCAAATATAACGATATTTTGATGTTGTTTGTTTTTGGAACTTAATACTTAATCGTCATCGCCGCAACAGCCCGCAACTACCTCCATTTCTCCGTAAAATAAAAACCCTCTGACTGCAGCCCGTGGTCCGTAGTACCACATCCACGTGCACCTCTCCCCGCGCGCCCCGCACTTAGCTAATGAAACCACTCTACCTCAGATTATCGGGTAAGGCCAGCAATAGTGCTCTAGTGCACGTCACGATTAATTCCCACATGTGGGTTTGTATGGCCTACCTACAGGTTTTAATTTACCTTTAATTTGAGAGCTTAAAATAAAATGTGCCTAATCTGGGTAATAAATTAGGTTAATTTCACTGTTGTTAATTAGTTATTATTTTACTGCTATTATAATTTACTTTTACTACTACAATAAATGTGAAAATTTTTGAGAATAGAAGTACACAGGTAGGTTAAAATCTGGATTGACACATAGGATACTTTAAATCCGGACAATTCGCGAGTCGCGGTACAACGAGGTCCCTATGTACGATTTACTGTAAAAGTTTTACAAGTTTCTGCAATAAAACTTTTTATATATTATTTATTTATTTATTATAATTAATTAAATTCTTGTGATTGAAGAATTGACAAGGAGCTTTTCAAATCGCCATATTTTTAGAAGATAAGTTAGGCTTTCGACACATCTATACTAGTACCTTAAAATTGAAGAGTTTGTTTATTAAGTTGGTTGAACGCGCTAATCTCAGGAATTACTGGTACGAATTGAAAAATTATATTTATGTTGAATAGTCCATTTATCGAGGAAGGCTATTCGCTTTACGCTACGATCAAAAGGAGCCGAGCAGTGGGCGAGACCACGGATAGTTGTAACTATAAGAGTGTATATTACCCGATTCTGCTGTACTTATTCGGGAATTGTTTTATTTAGTACTGGGCCTTTCTTAGGGTTCCGTAGCCAAATGGCAATTGTTCCGTAGCAAATTGCTGTCTGTCCGTCCGTATGTCACAGCCACTTTCCTTCTTAAGTATAAGAGTTATCCTGTTGAAACTTGGTAAGTAGATGTATTATGTGAACCGCATTAGGATTCTCATACAAAAAATTGGGGTTTCCCCAGAACTTTTACTTTGAATTGAAATTAAAAAAATTGCCAATCCCATACGTGGGGTATATATGGATAGTCTTTAAAAATGATATGGAGCTTACTAATATCATTTTTTTCTAAACTGAACAGTTTGCGCGAGAGACACTTCCAACGTGGTAAAATATGTGGGGGGCACCTGTAACTTCTAAAATAACAGAATGATAAAACTAAAAAATATATATGATGTACATCACGATGCAAACTACCAGCGAAAATTGGTTTGAACGAGATCAAGTAATTAGTTTTTTTTTTTTAATACGTCCTAAATTGTAAACCGCAATTTACCTTTCAAAGTTACAACCAACTACAAGAACTTTTAAATTATGTTACTTGCTGCTACGGAACCCTTTATGGGCGAGTCCGACTCGCACTTGGCCGGTTTTTCTAGCTTGTGAAATGAAATTGAACTCTAAAAGGGTCACAGCAGAGTTCAAGTTAACCTTAACCTCAGGTCGTTTACTTTTTAGACATGATTACAAGGATTTTTGCTTATTATTAAGTTTTTAATTAATTGTTTCAAAAAATATTCATAAGTGTCATTTTGGATATAATCTTGACAAAAGTAGTAATTAATCGTCTTAAAATAAAACAGATTCTCACTAAGCAATTAATTAAGCAGTTTTAAAATTCAAGTCTTATATTTTGTAATTAAGTATTAATTATAAGTCTTGACGTACACATTAGTTATACAGGGTGTCCCAAAACTCAACGTCAAGCCGAAACGGGGGTGACAGGATTGATCATAACCATCACGAGAAAAATCTGAAAAAAAATCTATCCCATGCAGTTTGAAAATTATGGGCATTTTAAGAAAAACCTAGAAATTTGATCAAACTGTACCATTTTTCGGTTATTGTGGTTATTCTTTTTTATTTTTGTTCATTTGAACTTTGGAAACGTAATCCTAAATAACATTTCTAGAATCTCAATAAAAAATAATGACACAATTGCCTCAAGTTTCCGAGAATTGAGACTATTTGTAAAACTACGAATTTAAAATTTTCAAGATTCGTCGACTTTGACAGGCCCTCCTATAAAAAAAATGTACTAGAGTGCCTTGGCAAGTGGCATTAAAAGTTGGCGCATTTAATCAGAATTCTAAAATGGTACAATACTTGTTAGTTCCATACAATAGAAAAGAGTAAAAAAATTAAAACCTCAAGTATCCCGATTTTTGCTATCACATTTTACTCAGTTAAAATGTTTTTAATTCGCACAAGCTCTAGGTAGGTTCTTAATTTTACGACAAAATTATGAGAGAGATGGATAATGGGTATGTTTGCCATGAGTGAGCGAGACAGATAGTGACGCCACTTTTATCAAAGTGAAAAAAAGTTAGTAAAATTTGTAAAATAATTAGGTTTGTTGGAATAAAAGTCAGATGGAGAAATAACATTTTTTATTACAATAAATGTTCAAATTGTTTACCATCAGCCTCAATACAAGCCCTACATCTTCTTAAAAAAGATCTACTTATAAGTCGGGCATATCTTCGAGAGTTGATCGCCTCAGCTGCTTGAGAAATGCGTTCACGCAGGTCGGCTACGTTCTCAATGGGCTTTGAGTAAACTTTTTCTTTGAGAACTCCCCAATAGAAAAAATCCAGGGGATTTAAATCTGGTGAACGGGCGGGCCACGAGATAGTGCCTGAACGTCCAATCCACCTTCCCGGATATTCCTGGTCAAGGAAATCTCTTACTTGCACTGCGAAATGCGCTGGGCAGCCATCTTGTTGAAACCACATGTCGCGAAGATCTGCTAGTGGTACGTCCTCTAACAGGGTTGGTAAATCTTCTCTTAAAAAATGTAGGTAATTAGTTCCATTCAAGTTCTCAGGCAGTTCAATAGGCCCAATAATTTTACCGTTTAAAATTCCGGTCCACAGGTTTACTTTAAAACGATACTGGGATCTATCTTCTCGCATTAAATGTGGATTCTCCACATGCCACTCGTGATAATTGTGCAAGTTCATGTAACCATCTTTTTTAAATGTCGATTCATCGGACCAGAGAATTTTTTGGATGAATTGGGGATTCTCATTATGCCTCTGTAGCATTGTTCTACAAAAAGAAATCCTTTCCTGATAATCTCGAGGTAGAAGACTTTGAACTCGTTGTACGTGAAACGGATGCATTTCGTTTCTTTGTAAAATACGATGAGCAGTGCTTTTGGGTATTCCCGTTCTTTCTTCAATTCCACGTACGGAAATACTTCGGTCACCTGCGACCTCTTGCAATACTTCTTCCTGGAAAGGAAACACAGGTCTACCTCCAGCCTGTATTTGATTCGGGAAATGGCCGCCCTCTGTGAGTGAACGGTGCACATTAACAAACACTCGGTGATCCGGGTAGCGCTCTAAATTTGGATATCTTTCACGATAAAGTCTAGCGGCGGCACTTGCGTTGCATCTGCATTCCCCATAAATGAGGTGCATGTCCGCATATTCTTGTGAAGTGTAGCGCGTAGGCATGGTAGATAAAAAGGATGCCAACACAAAAGTCCAGAGAGAAGCCAAAGTTGCCGGTATGTTATCAACAAGTCCAATTTACAAAGATTCAAGTCCAAAAAGAGAAGCCAAAGTTGTCAGTACTAAATCAACACAAGCGAATACGAACGTGCGCAGTAGACGAATGAGCGAAACGTACTAACTGGTTGGTGTCGGACTGGTAGCGTAGCCATTTGCTTGGCTGAAACTAGTGCGAATGAAACAGATAGATGCCATAGCATCTATCTGTTTCATTCGCACTCGTTTAAACGACGCATCTCCGTCTCAATGCGTGGCGTCACTATCTGTCTCGCTCACTCATGGCAAACATACCCATTATCCATCTCTCTCATAATTTTGTCTTAAAATTAAGAACCTACCTAGAGCTTGTGCGAATTAAAAACATTTTAACTGAGTAAAATGTGATAGCAAAAATCGGGTTACTTGAGGTTTTAATTTTTTTACTCTTTCCTATTGTATGGAACTAACAAGTATTGTACCATTTTAGAATTCAGATTAAATGCGCCAACTTTTAATGCCACTTGCCAAGGCACTCTAGTACATTTTTTTTATAGGAGGGCCTGTCAAAGTCGACGAATCTTGAAAATTTTAAATTCGTAGTTTTACAAATAGTCTCAATTCTCGGAAACTTGAGGCAATTGTGTCATTATTTTTTATTGAGATTCTAGAAATGTTATTTAGGATTACGTTTCCAAAGTTCAAATGAACAAAAATAAAAAAGAATAACCACAATAACCGAAAAATGGTACAGTTTGATCAAATTTCTAGGTTTTTCTTAAAATGCCCATAATTTTCAAACTGCATGGGATAGATTTTTTTTCAGATTTTTCTCGTGATGGTTATGATCAATCCTGTCACCCCGTTTCGGCTTGACGTTGAGTTTTGGGACACCCTGTATACACTTTAATAAATTGTATTTTCTTTTTATTTTCAGGTAAATACTGTTCATACGTTAAAGGAAAATTTCAAGAAAAATCGGTGTTAATTATAATCAAACTCCGCGAGGTAAGACCATAAAGAAATTCCCTACAACGAATTCAAAGGGCACGATTGGCGCATTGGCTGAGTAATTGGACTGCTGCGCTGCGTGTCGCGGGTTCGATTCCCGCACGGAGCAAACGTATGATCTACAAGTAGTTGTTCTGGGTCTGGTTGTTTGTGTATGTGACTTTATATGTTTGTAAACATACTCACGATTCAGGAAAAATTCCTTTATCGTGGGTGCCTTTCAACCATTTTTTTTTACAAAAAATAACAAAAGTAACCATCTAGAACCGATAGCATACCCACATGTAGGGCCTATGCACACCGCGTTTTTTAAACGCGCCGTTGATGCGCGTTTGTAGCGATACAGACGCAATACGCACGCAAGTCAGACGTTGCCTGTAGACCTTTGCACACCTGTATAAAAACTTCGCGTTTGATTCGATGCAGACGCGCCGGTGCTGCACTACGAACGACAACAAACTGCTCTGTTTGATAAAAGCGCGCCGTCGACGCTCTTTTCTAAAATATGAATCGATGGCTCGTTTAAAAAACGTGGTGTGCAAAAAAAGCCCTAATAATGAAACTGTTTTTTTAATTAAGAGTCATAGATTCGCGTCCAGTGTCCCGTGGGTTAAGCCTCACGTTTGGTCACTTGAGTCACGTAACTGTGACAACGGATTTTATTGGAGGCCTGAAATCTTCTTCTTCTATCTTCTATCTATATATATATAAAAGGAGAACTGACTGACTGACATATCAACGTACAGCCGAAACTACTGGGGCTAAGAATGTGAAATTTTGCACACGGCTTCCTATTATAATGTAGGGGAGCACTAAGAAGGGGTTTTTGGAAATTTAACCTTTAAGGGGGTGAAAAGGGGGAATTAAGAAAGTACGTAACCCACGCGGACGAAGTCGCGGGCAAAGTACTAGTCCATCTATAATAATTATAACCGAAAATATATAACTTGGGAAACATAAACCCATCCCTAGAGGAATCATTAGAAGGTAAATAATTGGAGTAATACAACTAATTAAACCCCTTCAACTTTAATTAAAACTTTGAACCAGTACGTTAATGTTTTAGTTCTTACTCTAATCGATTTTAATAACACCACACCATTCCATAGAAACATAAATAACTTTCAACCAGCAATTTACTAAAGACCCTTTTGACAATTCCTCTGAACGTATTACACCTTTTTTGGGTAGTAGTGCAAAAAGGGGTGAAAACACATCCCATTCATAGCAAGTAATACCATATCTATAGGTACGCCAACACATAATTCCCAACATTTCCGATCTCCCTTCGATTATCAACTCATCTTCCGCCCTGATCCCCAATACCAATTTCCAATACATTGGTCGTATACGGCATCATACATTGCGGGGTCGCTTCACCAATTCGCCAGAACGGCCGAACTTACGACGCGAGCGATACAAAAGGGGCGCTATTACCCGCGACTCGGGTAATAAGAGCATGCTCAGTGCAATACTGGTCGCAGTTTACTATAACGATGACGTCACTCGACTATTCGGTGGCGAAACTGTCGCCTTTCTTTCGTCACAAGTTTGTGTTTATAGGGGCATTCTGTTATAGCCTCGGAATACTTTTTTGTGTTGTTTTGGTGGTCTGTTTTTATGCTGATGTTTTTTTTGTTGTTAAATATTAGACGATGTGGTTCATATCCATATACGTTTTAATTTTGAAGTTCATGATGAAAACATTAAATTTTAATTTGGTCAGAAATGTACAAAACTCACAATTTAGCTAAATAAAGAATAATAAAGACGTAATGTTTAATTAAAACATACACCCGCAATTACCATAATGAGTTATTATAAAGTCCAGACATGTACATCTCATCAACTCTAATGGCCGCCCTCCTAATTTTACGACAGCACTCACGCGCCATCTTGTTTACTAATACACCCGCCATTTTGTTGCTGTTTGCGCCATATTTAAATCACCTGGTCATAATGGCCAAAAGGCCTTCACATAATAGTAGCCATTTAATAAAGGCCCAAAACTTCATAAAATCAGTAAATTGTTCACGTTTTCAGTTTACTAGCGAAACCTTAAAATAATTATGTTCTTGGTATGTAAATTTTCGTCTCATGAAAGCCGTACCTTAAGTTTTGGCGACAGTTTATTCCTTCTTAGTAAAATGTCCTCACGTTTCTCGCAATTTTCATTAAGGTTGACATAATATGAAATAATAGGCGCCTCCACAATGCGAGACCTAAAAGACTCAAGATGGCGTTGATTTAAGACTCTAAAAAGTAACTAAAAGTTCTCAAATGCGTTCATTATACACATATTATTCTTCGTCTACGGAATACGAAATCATTTCATAAATTGGCTGAAAACATTATTCATTTATTCAACTGATGGATTTTCCTTGTAACATGTTAGGCATCCATTAACAGTAATATAATTCACGCACTTATTTTTAGATCCTTTCAATATTTTAGCGAATAAAATAGTAGCGATAACAACCGCAGATATACGATTGCAATAACCACCCCGTGTGGTTGCGCGGCCGGCGTTCGAGATATAAATCAACCAATGACGTATGTGCGTTGCGTATGTGTGGATCGCACTACACTACACGTTTTCATTCAGTTGGTAATAATTTCGTTAGTGCGGATAGTGGGTGACGTCCACAGCTTTGAATTTATGCGTTCATAGGTTTGTATTGCGTTTTAAAGTTCGATCTTGATTTGTGGATTCGATAAAAAACGGGTACATGTGCTGTCAGATATGCATTTGATTGATGTATTGAATTACTGCATCTGAAAAATAAAAAAATAAATAAAAAGAAAGTAAAATTCTTTTTCTTTTTTAAAAAAACGTTGCCCCACACTAGGAATTTCTCCTGCGCCGTGGGTGCGTTTACAAATAAGTATAGAAACTCATACACAAACTCCCAAACCCCGAAATACTACTTGTGGTCATACAAATATTTGTTCCGTGAGGGAACCGAACCCGCGACATGCAGCGCTGCAGTCCAATCGTTTAGCCACTGCGCTAACCGTGCCGTCAAAATGAATAAATGAATAGAAACAGTGATATATATCAAATCAATGCATGTTTTGTTTCGAAAAAATCAGTAAAACGATGAAAGGAAAGGATTACAGAAGTAAAAACACATCCTTAAGTTTATGAAACCTTATTCTCGTAGCGCACAAGATTATGTGCTGTAAAGAGAACTTCACAAGTCATACCCCGGAGCAAGGAGTGCAATGAAAATAAGTCTCGACTCATCCCCAAGTAGCAGGGGCGAGTGAGCGGTGATATTTGCACAGGTCCTCAAACAGATATCCTAGTACTACTCGGGACTATATGTTATAGTCAATATTGAAAGTTTTATTGCACTGATTTTCGTTCACAAACATTTGAAAAGGAAAACGAAACGGATATTGTAAAACAAATAGATATTCTGTTTCTGTTTACAATAGTGAATAGGGATTTATGTTGTTGTGTTTGATATTAGAAAATGAATAAAGTACAGATGCTGCATACAGTTAAGAGTATTTAAGTACTGATGATAATATTTTAAGATAAGTGTGTTGGTTTGTTGCATGCGTTCATAACGAAATGACTGAATCTTAAATGAACGAATTTCGATGCAATTCGGCATACCATGCTCTGCGTCAGTATAATCCAGAGACCATCATCCTAAATTAGGACTTGTTTTTTTTTTTTTTTCGTGTTAAAATCATCAAATGAGTCCCCGCGCCCAGGGCAGAGCGGAAGGGACTGTCAGACTAGTACTGACTAAAATCCACGGTGTCCTTCAATAGCCCTTTGCGTGCCGGGGTCACGGTAATTCGTGCAGTCCCGCGACCACATTAGGACTTGTAAGATATTTTTATCTCATTATGACCTTCCTGTGGGACAATAACTATGTAAACGGAGCCACAGAAGAAAAGCCTTAAAAAAGTTTAGATTTCAACAGAAATTGATAAAATAGCTTTAAACGTTCGCACTGCTGGGAAACATCAGTGGCGAATCTAGGAGGGGGCAAGACGCATGTCCGAGGCCCGCCTAGGTTCCGCTTTGCCCCCGCCTAGCTACGACACTGGGAAACAACCTTCCTCTTCCTCTGTATGAGAGAGACAAACGAAAACGGCCAATAATATCGTTTATTGAAAATAATATGTTTCACGCTTAATGTATCGCACAAGGTCGCGGGACTCACGAATTACCGTGACCCCGGTACGTAAAGGGCTATTGAAGGACACCGTGGATTTTAGTCAGTACGAGTCTGACAGCCCTCCTCCTGGGTCTCATGTGATGATTTTACCAATTAAAAAAAAATGTGTCGCACAAAGTGATAAAATCAACAAACATTCGATACTATCCTCGCATCATTTATAACACCCAGACCGCCTGATTGGCTCCCGCACTCATTTGTTATTCTATCATTAATTATTGCAAACTAATGTAATTAACAGGAACGCAAGTACCTGATATCCCCCGACAGTGACCGTAGTCCGTAATACCCCCTCTATCGGGTAATGTGGGTCACGGGCTAATATGGCCCACGTACGAATTCTGAATACAATGAAATATTCAGCAGTGAATGATGAGCAATGCTTTTTTTGTGTTCCAATTATCTTTTTTTTTTCGCTTTGTCAAGATTTTTTATGGGAACATTTCATCCGCTTCGTTACTCTGATATTGTGAGGTACGATATTAAATTTCATTGTTCACCAAAATGTTGAAAGATACTGTTATCTTTTTGGCTTATTGACTTTTCTGCTGATGTTATTATTTACTTGTTTACAACTTAATTAACCCCTAATTAGGGTTTTATTACCAAAGCTTAGCTTTAACGCCCCGAACACGACCTCAGATGATGCGAACCGCGCGCGTTTCCATATTTATCTTTGCTTAATAACCGTTCAGGATTATGCACCAAAAAAATTCTTTCAGTAACTCTGCAGTCGCAAGACGCGTGTAAACGTGGCCAAGAGTTAATTTTGAAAACAAGGTTTAGCTCTTAGAGCACGAATCCACAATAAACTAACTTAATCGATATTCCAAGGGTTCCTCTTAAGATATAATGGAGTCTTGATGACTCTCAGCCAAGCACTTACAAAGTACGTCTCAAATCGATTGGAAGATTTCTCAGAGTTAGACAAGTTTAGATTATATTTGATTTAAATAGTGATTATTTCTAAAAATAAATGTTCTACGTGACGGCCTGGTTTATTGATGTTCTCGCTGGGTCAAAGTTTAATCTGGTGGGACATGGCTTCAGGCTTTCCAATTTGCGTTTCTAAGACATACCCTCACCATCTTTTCCTGTACAGTTTAAAAGCAGTGGTCACGAAACAAATTAAAATGAAACAGTCATACATCTTAATTAATTTGGAATGTAATAAATAATGTATGGCTTATTTTCAGCATGCATTCGGGAAGTTTCCATCGAATCGATCATTTAGTAAACTCTTCATTTCACCTTTTGTGCGACTGGTTTAGCAGTTCGGTTTAACTTTTTAATTTGGGGAAAAAATCTGCATACTACTCGTATATCAACTTCTCACTATTTATAGGTAGGCGGTAAGACTCAATTAGATATAGCATTTACCTCTGATTTATAACTACTATATTTTATAACTTTTTTTTACGTGGTAAAATCATCAAATGGGTCCTCCCACCCAGGGCAGAGCAGAAGGGACTGTCAGACTCGTACTGACTAAAATCCACGGTGTCCTTCAATTGCCCTTTACGTTCCGAGGTCACGGTAATTCGTACAGTCCCGCGACCCCTGCAGGCTTTGGCCCTCTAGAGGGGGGCCCCGTCATTTTGCTGACACTCTTTGAGGCGCGCGTGGAACGCAACGCGCCTTCGACCCGGGCATGGCCATGGTCGGACAGTGAGTTGCCCATTACTCGCTGCCCGCATGCCCGCGCCTACGGTGGCCGGAGATTGTCTGCCGACGTCCGTCCCCGTGGGCGTCTACCACTGCGGCTGGGGTGGAGGGAGGACGCTGTTCTACTAAGAAGAAGTAAAAGGAAATCAGAAAGTGGTGGTTGTTATGGTATGGGCATTTAATGCGTATCAATGAATAAAATACAAAGAAGCATTGATGATGAGTAAAAGAGAAGTATGGCGACGTACCAGGTGGTACTAATTCCACTGTGGGAATGAGACAGAGCTATACAAGTCGTCTAGCGGCATCTCGTTCCCACACTGGAATTACTCTCGCTTTAAGTCGTCAGGCAGCAGGCCACCAGGTCCAAATTAATTAACGATGTAGAGCCCTATGACAATCTGTTTTTACTTTTTTACTCTTTGTGTAATTCTGGCTACTCTTTCAGTGACCAGACAAAAGCCATTGCTATTCCGGTCCAAGCTCTTTCAACTGGTATAATAAAATAATCAACTATCATAAAATAAAGCTCCTAACAGCTTAGGATAAGCAGAAGTCCATCAAACCAAGTGCATAACGCTATTATCCTTTCTCCAAGGGTATTAGATGTTCGTAATCTCTTTGATATTCCGCGCACGCCGTGAGATATGGCCGCGGTGCAATAACTGACCAGTCTGTGATGTGGACCGCCTTTATATCTCTTCGGTACAATGAGTTGAAACGGGTTGAAATTGGCCATAGCGAAGAAAAATGTCTGTGGAGTAGTTTTATTTCAGGTTTAGAAGTTAATATTTTATTATTAAATGAGATGTTGAATTGAGTGGTGGTAGTAGTGATTCAGTGGAGATTGAAGAAAAATATCTTGAGGATAGATATTTCTAGGATAGATCTTTAAAACCAAACCAACCTCGTTAATTCGCCTGCCGGGGTCGCGGAACTAACGAATTATCGTGACCCCGGTACGTAAAGGGCTATTGAAGGACACCGTGGATTTTAGTCAGTACAAGTAACAAAAAAAACCTCGTTAATTCGACCCAGCCAAGCTTTTCTCCCAGAAGTGGGAACACAATGATTATTTACGTAATACAAACTGCTGCGCGATGCCATGCGATGATGCTACGCTTCTACGAAGTCTACGGCGTAGCAGGCGCTGTGCTACGTGCCTACGACGTCACGCCCTTGGTACGATTTCGGAAGTTTTCTCCTTGGAAACTCTGTTAGCCTAGTACTTTAAATTACGTACTAGTCGATGACACCAGAATACCAGATACTTTTTGGAGTATTAATAAGGGAAGTAGGAGCGGTTTAATCTTTTGGAACCTTGAATATTTATATGTAGGTACCCTTTTGACCAAATCCTATTGATTTTGTTTAAATACCTCGTAATAAAGGACATACTTTTCGATCCCAATCCTGTACAGACCTCATTTATACGATCGCTCGATCCAATCACAACCCGTCGGATGGGCAGCACAATGCCATCCTTTTCATCTTGCCAGCATTGTAGGATGCTGGAAACAAAGCGTGCGCCAATAAGACCTCCGGCTCACAATATGAGGGGGGGAGGAGATGATAGTCATTTATCCGAAGCCTTCTTTCAGTCTGAATGGTATTTTTCGAAGCAATATTTATTAACTATATTTTGCTGTTTTATTTGTGTGCAATCATTTCATGATAGCATGATTTTCGTAGCTAGATATTCGTGTTCTATAATACTAATACTTTCTGCTCCACCTAATGGAGTATGGCTTCATTTTTGGTGTAATTCTGTTTTGTATAGGTATTTGTTTATCACAGTTTCATTACTTTACTACGAAAGTCCCATTTACCAGTGGTCACTCACACCCTAATACATTTAGGGGAGGGAAGTGGTTAAGTTGTGTTTTGTCAACAAAATCAATATCGGTGGTGATATCAGTCGTTATTCTGCTCCGCCGAGTGACAGTTATGTTCTGTAACGGTGTAAAAAAAAAGAATAAAAAAAAAAAAAAGATTTGTTTGTATGTAGGAATGTAAATATAAAGTAAGTGAAAATGTGTCTTCAAGCTCTCGGCTTTCAGCATTGAACTATTGGTTCAAGGACCTCTTGTTTTAAAAACCTATGGGAGGTTTATTTTGAAATAAAACCAAAAAGTTTAACATGCGAATATAAACATTATATTGTTAATGTTACAACAAAGTTTAAAAACAAAGATTGAGTGGAATCCCGCATCTTAAAACTAGACTGTCCAAGTAGGAACGAGGCAACGGGCCTATGGAATACGTCGCGCACTGACTCTAACTTCTGGCCAGATAACATAGGAAAAATTGACTTACGGTACCGTGGTCACACACACACTCCGTCACATATTGCTACCGAAGCAATAATTGGTTCCCCACGAAGATGGTAAACCAGGCGTTCACCTGGGCACTGCTTGACAGTGTCCGTCGAAGCCTGGACTCGCTGGGGATACTGGAAGACCCCTCCAACACACCTAGCAAAGGTGTGCGGAAGCTGGCACGGGTTGCTGGCGGCGGAGACGGATGGCGAACACGGTGAGCAGTCCTTGAAATCGTCTACCACGCATGGCTGGTGGCAGGCACTAGCGCTGGTACAAAGTCCCACGGCTGTGGCACTTCTCCATGAAGCCGGTCAGATGAAACGATGAACCAATGATGGTCAAAGGCTCTTCAGGTTGCCCTTGAAGCGATGGCGGCGTTAATGTTCTCTCGGCATCGTTCGCTATGAAATATAAATAGCGAACACAGCTCGCCGAAAGCTGTCCTACGAGAAAGTCACTATTACGCAGATAGCTTTACGGATCCACACCAAAACTTAACTTTAATGTTAATACATTGCTTCTAAGTTAACTAAAAAAAACCGTGGACCGAAGTCCGACGCAAAGAAAAAACAAAACACGCGCCCACGTGGCGCTAGCTACATTAGAGTTCACATGTGTCTTTGTTTAAATGTCAAAATTGTGAGCCTGACCGAACGCGGGCGTACGCCGCGCTGCCGAAAACAGACTGTCATGACCAGCAGAATCGACCGCTTCGATACATCAATAATTCGTTCTATGCAGAATGTTGACATGGAGAATATATTAACTATTTTTAATATCTGTAGATTTAAAACAGTATTGATTAATCAATAGATTACCACATCCCATACAAGAACATAATTTATTCGTTCGCGTTTATGTAGTTTTTGCAAAAAGAACGTATATTCAAGTGTCACCAAATAATCACTAAGTGTGACGTGTACGAATTGACAGCCGCATGAAACGAAACGCAAATTGTATTTTATAATTAAGATTATGAAAAAAACTAAAGTTGTAATAAATCTAAAAACTATTATTCTATTTGAAAAGATCGTGCAATGACGATTCCAAAAAGTAGTAATATGTATCCAATCCGTGCAATAGTTATCGAGTATTTCGCATACCAATATTGCCGGTATTGTTAAATTGTTTTTACATTATTATGAGATAAATACAGGGTCTTATTTCAAAGTACTCGCTGTTTAAGGTTACTTAGTACCTAAATATCTTATACACAATGAATGCTAATCATTCCCTATCGTAATTCATGTTCCTGGCTTTCATTGTAAAACTAACCCTAAATGTCAATTGTAATTTATGTTAATTGGGTTGTTGTGAGATAAGTAGCAGGCTATGTAATATCTCTGCTACAATACCCCCCTTCGCGGAAAAAGGCTAACCCTGTTAGCCGACACAGCCGGTCTAACCAGAGAAAAGCATTGCAATACATGTTAATTTTTCTTAAAACTACTATTCAACGCTGTATCCTGTTAAGATCCAGTTGAATTAAGCATGCTAGACTATGAAAATACTAGGCTATATTTTTATGAAAATATAGGATTAGGTAACTAAACTATCGGCTTATGATGTATTGCCTTAAGAACTATCTTATATGAAATATTAATACCTAATAGCGAAACTGAGCTACTTACAATATTATTTTGTAAGTGTCTCCTATTATCTAATAATCCTATTATCTAAACAATAAATTATTGTTTTCAAAACATAGTAACCACAGTGCTGACCTAGGAACAGTACTGGGAAACATATGAAATATGTCACTGAAATGACAGGCAATGCTGCTAATGAATATGAGTCGTCACCCAATTCAAAGCGAGCAATGTGAAAATGAGTTTGTGAGTCAATGTTCTAACTCAATACTCCAAAAAAAAACTTGTTTTCAATTGTTTTGAAAAAAGTAATGAACTGATTTTGAAAAAATAAACCGGATCAGGGCTATCAAAGGCCACTGATACAGGGACAATTCAGTTCAAAGAAAAAAATAGTTTTTTCTGAAATGAAAAAAAACTTTTTTTCAATTGTTTTGAAAAAAGTACTGAACTGATTTTGAAAAAATAATGTTGATCAGGGCTATCTAGAGCCACTGATACAAGAACAATTCAGTCCAGTGAAAAAAAATAGTTTCTTCCGAAATGGAAAAAAACTTTTTTTAAATTGTTTTGAAAAAAGTACTGAACTGATTTTGAAAAAATAGTGTTGATCAGGGCTATCTAGAGCCACTGATACAAGAACAATTCAGTCCAGTGAAAAAAAAAAATAGTTTCTTCCGAAATGGAAAAAAACTTTTTTTCAATCATTTTGAAAAAAGTACTGAACTGATTTTGAAAAAATAGTGTTGATCAGGGCTATCTAGAGCCACTGATACAAGAACAATTCAGTCCAGTGAAAAAAAATAGTTTCTTCCGAAATGGAAAAAAACTTTTTTTCAATTGTTTTGAAAAAGGTACTGGACTGATTTCGAAAAAATAAACAGGGTCAGGGCCAACAAGGGCCACTGATACTGAAGCAATTCAGTTCAGTAAATAAAATTGTTTTTATCAAAAGGAAAAACATTAATGTGCAAGTGCAACATTTTCTAACCTACTGAAATCCAAGCATAAAAAACAACACCATTCACTCACATTGGCGCTTTTATTATATGTCATCAACTGAATGTGGTGCATTGCCCCTCTATGTATGCAGTGCACCGTCAGAGATGATTTCACGGCCTCTGGCGAGAAAATATGGTGTGTATCCAGTTGCTAGACTTATAGTAGTGTTCACAAATAGCTGAATTTGAGGAAGGAACCTACCAATTTGACTGATCCTTCTCTACTAAAATTGCTAAACAAGTTTGAACAGTTTGATTGTAACGTTAACGCAATGCAGTCACTAATCCGCAAGAAAAAATCCACTAAGCTTGAGTCTCCGGTAAACTTTAAATTCCACGACCTGAAATTGTCGTCACGTACTACATAGGTTACGACATTCGAGTGATCTGGTGGTACCGATTGACTATGTGATGGCTGGTTATTATGTTTCGTGTCATGGGATGTGACTGACATTGGTGGCTGTAATGCTACTTTACGTCTATGCGTTACATTATGCGAGACATCCTCATCATCTGATGCGTCATGCATGTGTTCCGCATATTCTGTATCTTGAAACTTTTCTAATGGATCTGCCATTGTAATAACAAAACTCAAAAACAATGAGTAAATAAACAGTGCTTAACAATTGACTATAGTGTCTATTTATTAAAGTTATTCTTGCAAGTACATAGATATTGTTATAATTTTATGTTTGCAATTGCGATTAACTTGACACTAGCAAGGAATGTTGCTTTACCAATAATTATACTGACAAAAATGCAAACATGAATTCACTGTTTATATACCTCTCTTAATGGTATGTGTAACTAGACATAACCTCAAAGACTGTTACATGTAAAATACATTGGAGAATGTCAAAAATTAAATGTATAACTGAAATAACTATTGAAAGAATTATTTCAAATAAATCCCATAGATTATAAGTATAATAAAATGTTCGGGCGCCATTGTAACGGTGTAAAAAAAAAGAATAAAAAAAAAAAAAAGATTTGTTTGTATGTAGGAATGTAAATATAAAGTAAGTGAAAATGTGTCTTCAAGCTCTCGGCTTTCAGCATTGAACTATTGGTTCAAGGACCTCTTGTTTTAAAAACCTATGGGAGGTTTATTTTGAAATAAAACCAAAAAGTTTAACATGTGAATATAAACATTATATTGTTAAAGTTACAACAAAGTTTAAAAACAAAGATTGAGTGGAATCCCGCATCTTAAAACTAGACTGTCCAAGTAGGAACGAGGCAACGGGCCTATGGAATACGTCGCGCACTGACTCTAACTTCTGGCCAGATAACATAGGAAAAATTGACTTACGGTACCGTGGTCACACACACACTCCGTCACATATTGCTACCGAAGCAATAATTGGTTCCCCACGAAGATGGTAAACCAGGCGTTCACCTGGGCACTGCTTGACAGTGTCCGTCGAAGCCTGGACTCGCTGGGGATACTGGAAGACCCCTCCAACACACCTAGCAAAGGTGTGCGGAAGCTGGCACGGGTTGCTGGCGGCGGAGACGGATGGCGAACACGGTGAGCAGTCCTTGAAATCGTCTACCACGCATGGCTGGTGGCAGGCACTAGCGCTGGTACAAAGTCCCACGGCTGTGGCACTTCTCCATGAAGCCGGTCAGATGAAACGATGAACCAATGATGGTCAAAGGCTCTTCAGGTTGCCCTTGAAGCGATGGCGGCGTTAATGTTCTCTCGGCATCGTTCGCTATGAAATATAAATAGCGAACACAGCTCGCCGAAAGCTGTCCTACGAGAAAGTCACTATTACGCAGATAGCTTTACGGATCCACACCAAAACTTAACTTTAATGTTAATACATTGCTTCTAAGTTAACTAAAAAAAACCGTGGACCGAAGTCCGACGCAAAGAAAAAACAAAACACGCGCCCACGTGGCGCTAGCTACATTAGAGTTCACATGTGTCTTTGTTTAAATGTCAAAATTGTGAGCCTGACCGCGGGCGTACGCCGCGCTGCCGAAAACAGACTGTCATGACCAGCAGAATCGACCGCTTCGATACATCAATAATTCGTTCTATGCAGAATGTTGACATGGAGAATATATTAACTATTTTTAATATCTGTAGATTTAAAACAGTATTGATTAATCAATAGATTACCACATCCCATACAAGAACATAATTTATTCGTTCGCGTTTATGTAGTTTTTGCAAAAAGAACGTATATTCAAGTGTCACCAAATAATCACTAAGTGTGACGTGTACGAATTGACAGCCGCATGAAACGAAACGCAAATTGTATTTTATAATTAAGATTATGAAAAAAACTAAAGTTGTAATAAATCTAAAAACTATTATTCTATTTGAAAAGATCGTGCAATGACGATTCCAAAAAGTAGTAATATGTATCCAATCCGTGCAATAGTTATCGAGTATTTCGCATACCAATATTGCCGGTATTGTTAAATTGTTTTTACATTATTATGAGATAAATACAGGGTCTTATTTCAAAGTACTCGCTGTTTAAGGTTACTTAGTACCTAAATATCTTATACACAATGAATGCTAATCATTCCCTATCGTAATTCATGTTCCTGGCTTTCATTGTAAAACTAACCCTAAATGTCAATTGTAATTTATGTTAATTGGGTTGTTGTGAGATAAGTAGCAGGCTATGTAATATCTCTGCTACAGTTCTGTTGGCGCTGGCGGGCTAGTCGGTATCATGAAGTACACAGACACAATAATCTGGCTACGTATAGCCTGCAAAAACAGGTTCACCCTCATGAAGACTCGTGCTTTGACCAGAATCTACATGTCTTAGGACAGCGACAGTGAAGAATATGATTCGAAACGAGTTTTTCATACAAAGAAGTCAAATAGCATCGCAATTCGCAAAGCCCGTGGTAGTGTCGAGTAACACACTCGTACAATTTCGTATTCTCAACTTAAGTAATAATTAAGTTGCTCTTAATTTCTGCATATCGTATTCCGTAACATAGCAAGTTAAAAAAAGCAAAACAAAATTTCTTTTGTAAGTTTAATCGGGTAAAAAGAACATTGGCAGCTATCCACAAATATTGAAACTCAGACTCATCAGATCACACATCCTAACACTCCACAATTTATGTTCAAATAAATTATAATTACATTTTCATTGTAACGTGAAACATGAAACGTGACACATGTTACATTGTTCCCTCCGATATCAGCCATTGTGGCGAATCCGTTTTCAGGAAATTTCAGTAAACATGTTTAGACTAATTAAATGGAATATCGCTATGTTTTACGCTGCTGTGGACAGATGATGTCTAATAAATTAATAATAAACAGAGAAATGTTCACAATCTGGTAGATAGTTTAAACAAAATTTCACGTCAAAAAAGACGTTTATAATCGTCGTATATAGTTTAAAAAAAATAAGTCATAATTAAAAAAAAACGTGAACATAACGTAGACTTATTTCAATTCATTTAACTTTTCAGTAGAATGTGTTCTGTTTGAGTTGCAATTTCAGTTTTACGAGTTTTTCGCAGAATAGCGTGACCCTGGCATGGAACGGAATAGGCCTGTGAGGGAACAGGGTATTTTAAGTCAGTAATCGTCAGACCATTCTTTCTACTCCACTTAGAGCAAGCAGCAAAGATGATTTTATACCTCAAAAAGTACCGGACCGCTTATTTTCCTCTTACTGTCCGTTTAATATAAGTATAAAGAAGCAGCAGCTTTTTAAAGAACACCTGTCTTTAGGAGGTATTCCCGTTTGAGCAACTATTTTCAGAGCAATTATTTATTCCCGATTGAGCACCTATCAAAAATTTGACGAGTTGCTCAATCGGGAACGGAAATATAATTCAAATTTATTCCCATTATAGCAACTACGGTAGTTTATAGTGCCCCATCACTGTGTGTATAAAATAACAGACCTAGGTTAATGGTGGTTTGTTCTTATATGCTTCAGGGAAGTTTAAATGAAATACAAGCAAAAGTAGGTACTAGGCTAGCATAGGTTCTAGAGGGTATGTTCTTAAATAATTCTGGGAAGGTTAACTGAAACACTTACCAGCAAAACTACCCCATCACTAGAAGTTATCAAACAGTAGTTGCTCTAATGGGAATAGATTTGAAGTATAATTTCATTCCCGATTGAGCAATTTGTCAAAATGTTGATAGGTGCTCAATCGGGAATAAAAAGTTGCTCTTAAGTTAGGAGCTCTACAAATAATTGCTCAAACGGGTATACCTCGTCTTTAGCTCTTGATATTATCTTCTGTACCGAACTGTTTTCTTCAAATGCTGGGATTCTTCAATTGCTTGCCAATTTCCTCAGTCATTGGTTTCCAATACCCAACTCTTGTCCTTTGAACCAAGTCTTCTGTACACCTGGATCGGAGCCTTCCTTCACATCTGATGATCTATCTCAACTTCAATGCTCTGAAGGTGGCATTTTACTTCAGAGAAAACACACTCGATCCACGCTATTAATAAATACACGAACTAATAAATAGTTATAATAGAAGTTATACAAAAGTTTAAACTCAACTCCCACCCACACAAACCCGCAATTTTCGTCTATAAACTAAGACAGTATAAAGTTTATTAATAAGAATAAATCCAGGAATAATTCCACATAGAGTAGCAGGGATACGTAGGTGCAATTAGGACTCGTATGCACTGAGCAACGCGCTATATAACGCGAACGTGATCACTAAAATCACGAGCGATATTATCAGATAAGACAAGATGATATTATGCTAATTGAACGTTCAATCGTCGTAGAGAGTGTTCTTTTATGATGAAAAACGGAATTCAGCAATGAAACTAAACGCAAGCTGCGTGCGTGTATGACCACAGACGGGGTGAAAAGAGCGTGTGTTCAACGTTAAGCTTAAATAAACCACTTTGTATAGCTGTTAGAGTCATCTTTGTTAGAAAATTGACAGTACCTGAAAGTTTTAAAGCGTCTAATCGCCTTCAGTGTTGCTGGTAAAATTCGCCAATGCTGTAGTAAACCTAACGATACAGGTTTGATTTAATGTGGGAGTGTAATCATTATTACACATTTTCTTTGAAAAGCCCATGATATTTCAGTCATATTATAGCAAAGAATGGTTATATTTAGTATATATTTTACTCGAACAATATAAAGATACAAAAACAAAATAGAAATAAACTATTACCACGCTATTACCTTGTAAACAACGTTATCACCTATTAATTTAATGTATTTCAATAGGCTCCTGTTGTAATTCTCAGTGTTACCAAGTAATATAAGAGCTTGAATACATAAAAGTTTTAAATTAAACCAATTACCTATCAATGAAACAAGGGAAGCATGTTGTTCAATAATGTCTTCACGCCGAACGCTAATTGGCACGCCTTTGAGACGGCATTATACGTTCCACCATACTGCCGCAATTTGAATTAGGACGCGCGATGCGCTGTGTGGCGCATGCCTAATTGTTCTAGGAAATTATAACGTGACACCCCATACATAACTTCAGGCGTTGGCACTTGCGTTGAGCGATATGCGCGAATGTCACTAGTTACCATCGCGTCGCGTACCAAGTGGCGTGGCATCGTGTCGATACTCTAGACTCTAAGCATTATTTTTCTTCTTGTTTTCTCCGCAGTCGCTAGCAGGACGCATTAAGGGCGTAACAGACACGACTCCGTGAATGCACGTCGCGTCTTGTCGCGCGATGCGCTATGTGGCACACGCCTAATTGCTACGACTAATGACATTGAATGTACGCGGTATAAATATATGTGTAGTTTTACATAGTTACAAACTGCATAATATTCATCAAATTATCACACAGGTAGCGATAGACAAATTAATTAGTAATATGTAATATAACCCTCCGAACTATTGAATTGGGGCACACAATTATTTTAATTGACGCAACGTTTAGAATTTAATAGTTTCAAATTGAAGTGGTTTGTGGTAGGTTTACTTTAGTAATTATAATTGGAAACCAAATGTGTTATTTGATGTTTGCAGATAGTTAATGGGATAAATGTTGTTTTATATCGTGGTAGTTTTATATGTCCATTCTTATTTTCCGTGAAGCTAGCCGTTTTTAGTGGCTCCGCCTGCCCCCACCCCTCTTATAACCTATGTTACTCAGTTACAATAGAGCCTTTTAACGATGAAGTTCGTAAAATCGGTCCTTTAGTTTTTGAGTTAGCCCTTTCAAAACTAGAAATCTTTCTTCTTAAAAATATTAGTGTAAAAGTATATGTTTGCTATCAATAGCTTCATGTAACCAAAGCTTGGTCAATTCACCTGGAAACAGCCAACACGAGGCAATTTTTTTTTAATCACAGTCCTTTTTAAAAATAACTTGGTAACACAGGAAATAGAAACACTGATAATTTTTTTTTTAATTTTTTTTTGTACATTGTTTTTTATTGATGCTGTCACAAACAAACACAATAGGCATACTATTGCGATTATTACGAACTGCGTTTATGACGAATGCGCTTATGACGAAATGCGATTATGACAAACAGCGTTTGTGACGAATGACGTTTGTGACCAGCAGAGAGTAATCCACCCACAACATTTTTTCCAATAACTTAACAAAAAACAAAACAAAAGTGGCGACTAGACATCTAACTAGGGTTGGGATATCCATAAATAACGGCGCAGCGGATACCCGGTCTAATTGCAGCGTATTCGTATCCGCAACGTTATCCGCGATTGATTTGTTGTCCAACCCTGTCTGTGCCCGCATCCGGCATCGTTCGGGATTTCATATCAAATGTCCGACGCTATAAATAATTCCCCGCGACCCTTTTCTGACTGGTAATGTCGGTCGCGTTTTTGCGGATAATAATATTCGGTGAATGACCCAGGCACTGGTACTTTAATAAAAGGATAGCGTAATGACCATAGATCACAAAAAATATATTTGCAAAAACTTTCAAAACTAAAGCTAGCCGTACGAGACAATATTTGACGACCTAACTTGGGCTGGGTCATTGGCAACTAATATTTTACTTTATAGCAAAAGTTGGTTGAAAACAACCCTGTGAGCTTACAACGTTAAAGTCTTGTATTTATTAGTCAAGAAATTTACCAATTACAGACAGTTTATTATTTCAATTTGTTATTTTGCAGACAGGTTCTACTATTTCTTCTTCTTTGTGCCCCTTTTGTCAAGAGAATAAGTGCTTTAATATTCTTAAAGGCAAGAATGAAATATGTACCACTAAATTATGTATAGGAATGAAAACCGATCGTCCTGCGACCTCGCGCCATGTCTCTAATGTATTCGACCGCATTCTGCATCGCCTCAGTTCAGGGCCGGTCAGGCGCCGAATATCCAAGGCTTTCAAATTATGACGTAAGCTGAAGGCCGAAAACGCTTGAAGTTTTACATAAGTATTCCTGCCGCATTGTTGATTATGCGGTGTTATTAATTACGGCGTAAAGCGCCGTAACTCTGCTGTCATTATGGAGTCGTTTGAGATCAGAATTTTTTCTTAATGACTCAACACCAAAATATTAATATTAAGGTCCATTTACATTATATTTTATTAGTCATTCACTTTTGACAAAATAACCAAAGCAACACAAATTGAAAGTCGGCTATTTTAAATACGTATTCGTCTATTACGTGTCTAGGCTACATCCCTTTTACCTAGCATAGTTACCTTTATTTACAAACTCATAGATTCAGTAAGCTACAACATTAGTAATCGTTGGATATAATCGCCATACCTTCAAGACACGACAGGGCTAGGCAGACGGTAGCGAGTCATAAATCAAACAGGCCCATTTATCAAATGATTACCAACCTTAAAATTTTCTTGTGAACATTAATTTTATTATTTTGATGGCTTTTAAGGCTTTTGTTGGGTATTAGGGGATGGTATTGATCGTAATATCACCTCACTCCTGTAATACTCGAATGATTAGATACAACAAGTGTATTTATGGCACATAATAATATTTAAGCTTGCAGATCTAAGTACCGGAAAAAGTCCTGATAGAAAAAACGACTTGGATCGTTTCAAAGACCTGGGGCAAAGCAAGTAACATCCACTGGACCGTTGCTCTCCCAATAGAAAAACCATACAAGGGTGATCACTACTTTGAAATCCACATTTTTTTCGTTCACCGGTTATTTTGGACAGCGTGTGGTTGTTATACTTGTGGGAGTCGCTCTGGATAATGTCTTAATTGTCTTGTCAAAAAGCCTTTATTAAAATTCCATAGATTCCTTGAAATTTCTGGGTTAAACCACATTTTTTTTTCAGTTTTCTCTTCATTTACCATTAACATTAAAATAAGTATAGACTTTGGCGGTAGGTATTTTAATCACAAGGATCAGAACAAAACATATTGTATGATAGCAAGAAACTTTTGGAAATAGGTGATTTAGGCCCGCTCAGGTTACATGATCGGGGCAGAAACAGACGGCAAAAATGAACGTATGTTATTCGGCTTTAAATAATGAGACGATGTATGATGACGAGTCTTCGATGAAGTTTGCCGATCGGCACAAGCTGTTTAAACCGATTTGTGGGTAATTTTTTCGGATTGGATTTACGGATCATCAAATAACCCTAAGACATCTTTTAGATCTTATTAAAGCCTCTCAAACAAAAATCCCCGGTTGAAAGAAACTCGTGTCGGCCTTTTGATAAGCCATTTCTTTGTGTGTGCGCTATTAATAGATTTTTCTAGTAAGGGATTTTGGAGGTTTTGGCACAATCAGATTATTTCTTTGTCTAGTTGGTTTTCATAAGTCGTAAATTCATAAGTTACTAACAAACCGATCGTGAAATGAGGCTGATGTACCAGGGAGATAGGTACTTTAGGAACTAGATTTACGGCCATCAATATTAATCTCTTTCTAGAGATTGAAAAACTATTTCTATATCTGTCTCTGGTTTTGCCTTACAAGAGATAGACATAGTGTTTCTATCTCTAGCTAGCCCAGAGATAGATTGAATATTCAGATCGAAAAATAGAGAGGCATAATCAACCAGTATACACCACGCTGTGACATGCTTTCGAATCTTGAAGTTGTTTAACATACCAGCTTCCTCATTGTCTCTCTTTCGCTATTTTGAAAATCGTATTTACTTGGATTGAGAGCCCCAAACTAAAACAATGCAAAAAAAACCGGAATTCTATCTTTATTGAAATCAAGTAACTGGGAAGTATTCTAATGTTTGACCGGTCGACCAAGTATGTACTCAGTGAATAACTCTTTGTCAATTTTCCCATTACAATACAAACAACATACATACAATAAGTCTAAGAAAGGCCTTGTAAACAACATAAATCATTAGAACGAAACTAACTTAACCCTAAAATGTTCCAGTTTCAATTACTAAGCGTTACGCGTGTAAAGTTTGTAGGAGTTGCACGCCGCGAACCAATTAGAGGGAAGGAAATTAATTCGGCTACGAGAAGCGTCGACGCGTTGCGTCGTGTTGACGAGAGAACCGAACCGAAGCCGAATGAACGCAGCGATAGAGGGTTAGCGTAATGAGAACTTTTTAATGAAAGCTGAGCACTCACAACATTTTCAGTCTATGGCGTGTATCAGTCGGCCATATTGCTTTAACGTAAAATATTGTTTTGAATCGAAATTAATTAATCGTTTTACAATACATTTCATCATGAAACTGTTCTATTGAAAGTAAGCTTGAAAGCAGCAACAGCTATTTAGCATAATAGCCTAAAGTCAGTATAAAAAGTAGGCATAATGGTAGGTACGATTCCACCAAAATAATGTGCAGCACAATTTGTACAGTAGTTACTTCATCAGTGTGCGTACTAAAATGGTATCGGCAAGGCTTTTTTTTTTCGTGGTAAAATCATCAAATGAGTCCTCCCACCCAGGGCAGGGCGGGAGGGGACTGTCAGACTTGTACTGATAAAATCCACGGTGTCCTTCACTAGCCCTTTACGTACCGGGGTTACGGTAATGGGTAAGTCCCGCGACCCCGGCAGGCTTTGGCCCTCTACAGGCCCCGCCACTATGCTGACATTCCTTGAGGCGCGCGTGGAACACAACGCGCAGTCGACCCGGGCATGGTCCATGGTCGGGCTGCGAGTCGCCCATTACTCGCCGCCCGAATGCCCGCGCCTACTGTGGCCGGAGATCGTCTTGTAACGTCCGACGCCGTGGGCGTCTACCACTGCGGCTGGGGTGGAGGGAGGACGCTGTCCTCTCCCTCAGGCGGTCCGCCTCCTCCTTCACGAGCATGACTGCTTCGCAGAAGGAGGCGACCGTTTCCCACTCCGTCTCGCCCCGCAGCATGGCCTCGACCAATGCCGGGCGCGAGAGGTCTCCGCCTATCGCCGTCGTGAGGACACGGCGGTGCCCTGCCCAAGCGGGGCAGTCCTGCACCGTATGCTCCACCGTGTCCTCTGGACGATCCTCGCAGTGAGCCTACGAGGTTAAAACAATTTATTTAAAACATATCAACTGTTCGTAGCAATCGTCTCCAGCCATCTCCGTTGCTTTTGTAATGACGAGTTCCGGAGGGAAGTAATTTGCATGTAGGAGACGCACTCCCTAACGAATTTGTTGACGCGACGAATTTGACACTCCCGTGACAAATACGTAAGTACTCCATCGTGTAGACAGAAGGTCTACTTCAGCTCTTTTTTTTTTACGTGGTAAAATCATCAAATGAGTCCTCCCACCCAGGGCAGAGCGGGAGGGACTATCAGACTTGTACTGACTAAAATCCACGGTGTCCTTCAATAGCCCTTTACTTACCGGGGTCACGGTAATTCGTGAGTCCTGAGACGGTCTACTTCGGCTCTTGGGAAACTTTAGCGTTTTCTAATGAAATTAGTAAATTTAAACTGGTCGTGGTATAACGCAGCTGGCGAGTTGTATGATAAGTAGTTAACTAATCTTGTTAAAATCTTTACAAGTGGTTATAAAATGTATAGTACTTTTTATTTTTAATAAATATTTAGTAACTATTTATGAAACAACTCGTCTGAAAGCAGTAGTTGTTAGACATGTAAACTAGTGAAACTAAAACCAATGTGAAGATTTTTGAGTATGGATATTAGGTAGAAAAAATTTGAGTACATCGACACTCAAGGAGAAGAAGAAGATGTATGGATATTTGTAACTCTTACACGCAAAACGAATGAACGGATGCTTGGATGAAATTCGGCACTAAAATGAAATAAAACCTGGATTTATTTAGTTTAAAATTGTGTTGCTAGTTACCTTATAGTATTGGCATTTGTCGTGAACTTCGAGTTTTTTGTAGAGATGCTCTCCCGTACCAAGACCTGACTTTCCAATACTGCCACCCTGACTGATGAGCATTCGCGTGTAATGCAACGTATGCGGCTCGCCGGACACATTTAATTACAAGTGGAGCGCATTGATGTTACAAGTTGTATCAAGGTACACATTTTATTATTACAAAACTAGATTCCGCCCGCGACTCCGTCCGCGCGGATGTCGGTCTTCGCGTGGATAGTAGATTTTTTTTTGTTCGTATTTTTCCAGGATAAAAAGTATCCCATTTTATGCCTAGGATAATAAGGTATAATTATACCAAGTTTCATCGAAATCGAACCGTTAGTTTTCACGTGATGCTTGCATATACAGACAGACAGACAGACAAAAAAAAAATTTTTAATCACATATTTGGGTTTGGTATCGATCCAGCAACATACCCCGCTATTTATTTTTTCAATATTTTCAATGTACAGAATTGACCCTTCTACAGATTTATTATATGTATAGATGCGCATTGTAATACTCGATTTTCCTCCCTTGCTGATGTAATGCTCGAATCTGTAACGTAACATTACAGGCGAATGTTCCCAGTGAGGGTACACCTTAATGCGTTTGGCAGCAGTAATTAGAGAAATATGAAGGTTTACTTGATTTTCTGTCTTTCCCGTCTACAGTGGTATCGTAAGAAAATAAGAACGTGGCTGATATATGTCAGGGTAATTTTACAAGCTTATGTGTGTGTCAACCTTTTTTTTTTTTTTTTTTGCGTGGTAAAATCATCAAATGAGTCCTCCCACCCAGGGCAGGGCGGGAGGGACTGTCAGACTTGTACTGACTAAAATCCACGGTGTCCTTCACTAGCCCTTTACGTACCGGGGTCACGGTAATCCCTTGGTCCCGCGACCCCGGATGTGTGTCAACCTGACAAAATGGTGATGCCGTACCTGAGGGGGGTGATTTTATTCGTGTTTGTTTATCAACTTCAGTACACAGTTGTTATGTAAATACTAGAAGTGTTTGTACATTGAGAGTAATCTATCGGGAATTAAAAGAAAAATTCTTGGCATGACGAAACTGGATTTTTCTTTTTTTTCATACTTATAAATGACTGCCTCGTTAGTGAAGTGGTCAGAAGCACAACTGCAAGAAGTGGGTTTGTTGTTGTTCTATTTTTTTCTTACTTACACATTAATTGACTGCCTAGTTGGTCAAGGGCAGAAGCGCAGTTGTTTAACAAGAATCGAGTTTGATTCCCAGTTAGGATTTTTTTTTCAGGAGGTTCTTAGTAACAGCGGAGAGTTAAATTTTGTGTCCAGATGATGACAATTTATTCATGCGATGCTATAATTTTTATCATGCTATTCTAAACTTGATATAAACTTCGACGCATTTGGAAACTCCATACAAAATCCAACGCCATTATTCGTCACATTACACTGGAGAAATCCTAACAGCCGCCACATTGATTCAACGTCCATTCATTACGAGCCATCAAATTAGATGGCTTCATATGTAACTAATTGTCGTCCAACCTGAAGCTGGACTAATTAGTCTGAGGGCTCAGATTAATGAGTACTAGTCCCTGAGGACTGCCAGTAATGGTGGAATGTCTTTGTGCTGGCTTTTGACTGGAATATCTCGATTGAAAGGGAGAAATCAGATGTGAACGCTAATACAGTCAACGGCCATCATTACTTGACCCGCTCTTTTTTTTTATCATTTTTATGAGTCCTCCCACCCAGGGCATTCTGACGTATAAGATGGGTCATGTAATGTTGGGCACCCGACTTTACGTAAAACCAGAGTCGTGATTGCTTTTAACGCTCAGCTTCCAGGCGTCCACAGTTAGAAGTATAATTACAGTATTTTGCTAGCCTTTAAGTGTCCCAATGCTGGGCAAAGGCTTCCACTTTCTCCTACCCAACTTTTCGGTCTGCATCAACGGTGATTTCCTTCATCAGGCATCCATCATCATCATCATCAACCTGTATTCGTCCACTGCAGGACTTAGGCCTCTCCCAATCAATGTATGTCACTGAGCGCGGTCTTAAGCTTTCCCCAATCTCTGCCGGCTGCATTTCGCAGGTCGTCGCTCCAGGCGTCCAGTGAGTTAGATGATCTTCGATTATGCCGTATTAATCTTGAGTGTTCAGTTCCGTTCATATTCATATTCGTGAAGACTATGTCATCATAGGTCAGTCGTAAACCAGCACTTTTTCCCTTTTGTTTTTCATCGCGTCGCTCAACTAGGAATAGAGATCAGGAAATCATAATACCAAATGGCTGTTCTGTCAGTATTGACAGCTGCGGTGACGTTTGAGTGGAAACTGTTTATTTCGCCGATGCCTCTCTGAGGCTACAAAGGCGATAATTCATTAAACTTTTTCATTCATGAAAAAAAAACAATGACTCTGAAGTCTTTCAATAACATTTACCAAGGAAACAATGTTTGAAGACAACTGTGAACTAGTGAATTTCTGATAGTAACACAAATTCACTATTGTACTTTATTTCCAAGGACGTCTAGTCTCGCTCGCTCCCACCGCAACAATGACAACTTCTGAACTTGAAAACAAACCGAACAAATGTCATCGCTTTCGTCCTACCCTCGACTTAGTAGTTGTTATCGTGCAACTTGTAACAACTGTTGTAGCCTGTCTTTGTGCCTTCAACCACACTTGAAATGAACCTTATGGCTAAGACTTAAAGTGGCTGTGGATAGCAAATTGTTACCACAAGACCGGACAGACGCTACGACATCCCATCTTATTGTTATAATGAAAAATGACAGTGAATATCACTTTGAGTTTGAGTTTGTCAGTGTAATTAGAGTATTACTGGATAAATACAGAAGGGCCGTATTGTGACGTCTTAAAACAATGCTTGTTCCAGGGAGTGAACGAGGTGGCGCTAGACGACTTGTATAGCTCTGTCTCTTTCACTCACTGGAACAAGCCTGGTTTTAAGACGTCATAATGCGCGCGCAGTTCTTTTTATAAATACTGTTTTCCATGTTCGCCATACAATAAACTAAAAGTAATCGTGATCGATATAAACTTGTTTTACGGTACTCGTAACAGGAAATTGATGCTCATATTCTTCAGACGCTCCCTTAAAAGCCTTTAATAAGCGGAAGCGCAAGTACGTAAAGACTTGGTACTTTTAAATTCGAAAGCTTATGTAAAATTTGAATATCTGCTTGAAAATAGTTTTGAAAAGTAGCAGTATAAACAGTGAATATCTAAACGTATCACTGGTAATATCATAATTTCGTTATATTCTAAACTAGTTCGTAAACTAACTGTACTGTAACGTAGATATAATTATTCAGTAAGTACATAAATAACTTCAACTGACTTACCTTGAACTTTTGCTAGAAACTAAATACCTATGTGATACAACGAGACAAAATACATAAATATGTTGAGAACTAGCATAGATTCAGCGCGTGAAAGCCAAGCGACAGAAATGAGTAATGTTCCCTCCCCAGGACGGCCCATGACCTAACTCAGACAGTTATGAGCCTAATATGACTTATGAGCACAAACGGTAACATCGTAAAAGTTTTACGAGTTTCAAGAAAGATAGATTTTATGTTTATCATACAGAAAATAACGCGAAATCTCACCCTTTCAGCGTAAAACTTTGTTTGAGGGAAAACAATTTTGTTTAGGATAAGTTGTGGATGTTTGTGTTGTTTATGATTTCTGTTTAACGTTGGATTATTGTGTGTTGGCTTTTCTTGTTTATTTCTGCAACTAAGAATAAACAGTGAAAAAGCTTACATTGCAAGGATTTTCGAAAAAAAAATCTGCAAAAGTTACTCTATTAAACTAAGAACGTATCATTCGACGGATTAAATCGAGCCAGCCCATAAGACACCTTATATTATGAAGAGTAGAAGGTTATAAGATCAAGGCACGCTTTTAGGCTTTTTGAAAATACTGCTACTGCATTGAACCTACGATCCAGTGATTGCCTGACTTCTCCCGTTCATCAACATCATCAGTTCAGCTTGGGATTACTCACTCCTGGGTATAGGCCTCCCCCTTTTTGCCATATTTCTCGGTGCGTCTCTCATCCATCAGTTCCCTGTGATCTTGACTGCGCCCATTACTCAGCAGTAAACATTTCTTTATTTAGACCAGTCTACGTCAAAGTTGGCCCAGCCTCTGCTGAGGTAGCCCAGCCTCCATTAGGTGATACTGGCACGAAATGATATAAACAAAACTTCAATAAATTTTTAATTAATAGCGTCATTCTTAATTGAATTATTAATAAAATTCCGGCACAAGCACTAACTTATTCAGCGAATCCCGGGCGACTATTTAAAAGTGGAATTCAGGTCGCTCATTGGATATTACATTTTATTAATTTTGGTCGGTCCACGAGGCAAATTGACGGATTTCGTACGCGCCAATGGAGCAAAGGCAGCGCTCTGCAGGGTTGCCAGAGATACGACGCTGTATTTTTTATTACAAAAAGGGGTAAAATGTCGCAGGAATTTTTCGGAAAATTGTTGTCTTCGAAAGGGCATTTTAATTTTTCTTTAAAATTGCGGCGAACGTTGATACTGGTATTTATAATTAAAAACTAAAATGCCAAGGGCGTCATTAAAAAATCAAACTAAATTTTTATTTGTTTTTTACATAATTATCTGATCGCTAGGTTTTTTCTTTAAAATTACAGGATTTTGTTTAGTTTAATTTCTTGTCTGAACTCCTCGCATCTAGACTTTTTTTATTAAGATTATTAGCTTCTAACATTACAATGTAAGGATATTGGAATTTGAAGTACGCAAACGCTATTAATATTCCTATTAAATGCTAAACAATTGCGTCATTGCTCGTAAAGTTTCAATCTGCCTTGCAAATGCATTGCAACAAATTGCAGTCACTGATGTCATGATTTTATTAGTGTGGCAACCCTAGCTAGTGTTGTGCGTCGAGTATCCGCTGCATCGGATAGTGCTGCCCAACGCGATCATCATAATCGGTTTCTGAAATACGCAGGGATCGACTGGTTTGGTTAATCGAAGTATTTCATACATTTGTAACGTAATATTTCAGTTATTTGCGATTTGTGTATGTTGCTGTTCGACTAGTAATTTGTTTTTAGTGCGTTAACGATTTCATAGAGTATTACTCGTATTTATGGAGTAGTAGTAGCCCAGTAGCAATGACGTCATGGTCATGTTAGAGGTCATGGAACCGAACCCAAGCAAGCACTTCACTCGTGCACACCTGGAAGGAAACCGACCTGTCCTGCAATGTACTACACAAGTGTCCTTTCTTTGGTATTGTTCGTCGTGTCGTTGAGCTCCTTGAGTTACGAGTCGAGCTACACGATAACTGACAAATGCTTGCACTGACTGGATAGGTCCACTCGAATTTGTTTGTTCTTTCTTTAAAAGACCATTTCAGACACTGCATGGTCCTCGTATAGCCTGATCCACATATAAAGTCTGGACTTTAGAAGAGACTGCGACCTCTGAGTTTGTTTCGGCTGTTTCTTCTCAGAGTTGTCAGGTACGAAACACCGGCCCCTCCTAGTTTTATAAAAATACATGTAAAAGTGTTGATATAACTTACTTGCATAAATAAACATCATTTCATTTTGAAAGAGCATTGATGCTCTAACGACACAGCCAGCACAGCTTCGAAACCACTTCCTGTCCCTAATCGATTTTCAACTTTATACTTATATCATAAATGTGAAAATTCACTAAAGGCAGTCCTTGAATAACAGCAACGCTGGAACCAAACCAAAAAAAAAAAACGTGAGATCCTCATGGCGGAGCATGGCCCACTGCCTGCACCAGAACAGATGTCATCATGCTTTACCTCGAATAAAACAAGTATTAGAAATAGGTTGTTTGCTATCTCCACTAACAATAAAAGAAGCAACCGTAACTCTCATTACACACAAACCCAACACTTTCCACCATTCAATGGAGCCATATCGAAGGGTCCTACCCATGGGGAGGGTCCCGTACCCGGAGCAATAAAGGACGATCGTATGAATGCCTGGAATAGCGTGAATAAGATCGTCACACCCTCTCAACCTCACACTGTGACGTGGGTCTATGGAATATGGGATATGTGGACAATTTTATGGGGATACCATGGTTTAGGAGCAAGGTCTGAAGGTGGTCCCCGAAAAATGTTAATTGAGCCTTTCTTTAACGTGGAAAGTAAAATTGTTTCGATAAAGGTTTTTGGTTGAAACTTGTTTATGTAAATTAGTCTTAGGTTTCTGAGAATGCCGGGGTCGCAGAACTGTCTCATAGGAAGGGGCTATTGAAGAAACACCGTGGATTTTAGTCAAAACGAGTCTGACAGCCCCTCCCGTCCCGCCCTGGTTGGGAGAAATCATTTGATAAACAGCAGGATACATACTAGAGAAGTTTCCAGGGAATTATAAAAAATCTCTCGAATGCAATTTTCTCTCAGTAGAACTGTAGCACATTATATGAAGCAAGATCACTACATCATCTTGAAATTGACAGTACATACAAGAGTATGTACTGTATGCAAGAGCATATACTGCGAGTTTCAATTGCTTCAAAAGTAGCTTGAAATGTACTTATTGAAAGGAATATTTTAACTTGGACAAATCACACATCAATTACAGCACCAACGCTCAATGAACAAGAGTAATCTTCCACCATCAGACCCGGAAACCCTTCTGGTTAACTGACCAATCCGTCCCTTAAATAAAGAGGCCTTGCGTTCGAGTCCCGGACTATTACCATATAAATTGTGTGCACAAGCCCGACGCGGACGTTTCTGCTCTTACTATATTTGGCAGTTCATAATGGCACTATATTTTAAGGCAACAATCCTGAAGGGTTTACAGAACTGCATGTAAGGTTTCGGAGAAAACAATGTTCGTTATTGAACCGCGGAATTTCGAAAATCCATCGTTAATTACCATGACAGCTCAACAACTTTCAGACATATGTATCTTTAGTTCAAGATGCCAACCGCCATTTTGGTTTTTTATATATAGCTGCCCCGCTTAAAACCATCTTAAATCTCGCATCGCATCAATACAAAGTGTAAATGGGAAAAAACAACTATTGAAAAGTGACTGTTAGTTTTGGATATTATTTAAACGAGTATAATGTCGATAATAATAGTGAAAATAACTCTGCGATGTTCATTTCTATATTATTATTTTCGCCGGCATTCGGGTAACTTCGCGTAAACAGAAAATGCCCAAGTATGCTCTAAATCAGTAATTAAGTACAGTCTTTAATAAATTTTTTTATCGTGGTAAAATCATCAAATGAGTCCTCCCACCCAGGGCAGAGCAGGAGGGACTGTCAGACTCGTAGTGACTAAAATCCACGGTGTCCTTCAATAGCTCTTTACGTTCCGGAGTCACGGTAATTGGTACAGTCCCGCGACCCCGAATTTGTACAGCCTTAGATGACTTGTTTTTTGGAAAAAAAACGAAGGGCACAAAAAATATGGCGCGTAAAACCGGCGCAATTTTTAATTCTATATCAAGTGACTTGAACACACCCAAAGTCCAAATGTTGCCCCCCTGTAGATTTAGCGCGGTACCACTGACAAAAAATATCAGAGCATCGCTTAAGTTGAGCTCAGAAACTACTCAAATAATAAACGTACATACTAATAACGTATCTTTAATAACTGCGGCGCCATGCTAAGCTCTACTATCGAAGTAATATTAGACGCTTACTCTGAGCTGCTCCCCTAATCCCTAAAGAGGGACAGAGGGAATATCCTGGTGTAGACCAGTCCCTCTTTAACTCGAAGATATTATCTCCACAGAGGAATGTTATATTCTACAAATAATTAGGGGATGTTTCGAATACTAGATTATACTAGCTGTTGCCAGCGGCTTCGCCCGCGTGTATCTCGAAAATTATCCCACGTGAACGTAACACCGAGATAAAAAATAATATGCTATGTGTTAATCTAGATTTAAACTAGGGAGAGGACAGCGTCCTCCCTGCACCCCAGCCGCAGTGGTAGACGACTACGGCGACGGACGTCGGCCTACGATCTCCGGCCACCGTATGCGCGGGCATGCGGGCGGCGAGTAATGGGCAACTCGTTGTCCGACCATGCACCATGCCCGGTTCGACGGCGCGTTGTGTTCCACGCGCGCCTCAAGGAGTGTCAGCATAGTACTGTTGGGTACACCTTTGCTTAACCCTTCGCAGATTACAGGGGTGATGTTATGTATTTAAATTTTTTATGTTTAATAGAAATCTTTTAAAGTTATTTTCTAGTTGGTTGTCATCCCAATCATCGATCGCTCCATATACTCCTCATCAATCTGTTGACATTGCAAACTGCTATAACTTATGCCGTATCACGAACTAACTTCGGTTTCTCTTACTAATAACTTGCTAACTTAAACATAACTTGAACAGCGCCATCTATCGGCGACTTTGGAAACTACTCGGCAAAGAACATAGCTACTGTATGAATAGGTACTTAGGTACTTACTTAGGTACCAGTCTAGTGTGTACTATCTTTCTTCACTTCAAGTTACTAAGTAACGCGACGAGATCTGGCGGGCCAAGGAATTGGCCCGCAAGGAGATGCTGGAGACCCTGGACGGGGACCCATGGGGCCGACCCTATAAGTGGGTGAGACAAAAGCTCCGCCCCTGGGCTCCCCCGTTGACGCAGAGTCTCCAGCCTCAGTTCGCGGAGGACGTGGTGAGCGCCCTGTTCCCATCGCGGGGAGAGCATACTCCCCCGCCCATGGCTCCGTCTCCGACGGAATCCGACGGTGAAGCTGACGCAAACGCGGACCACAGTGACGACGATGTCTACGACGCTCCAGAGGTGACCGAGGTAGACCTGAGAGTGGCGGTACAACGGCTCAAGGCCAAAAATACCGCCCCAGGACCCGACGGCCTGCCAGGAAAAGCCTGGGTCCTGGCCTCGGGGACTCTCGGGCCTCGACTGGGGGGGCTCTTTAGCGCATGCCTGGAGAGGGGCCGGTTCCCGCTTCGTTGGAAGACGGGGAAACTGGTCCTGATCCAGAAGCCCGGGCGCCCTGCGGACTCTCCGTCCGCATTCCGGCCCATCGTGCTGCTCGACGAGGTGGGCAAGCTCTTTGAAAGAGTAATTGCAGACCGCCTCGTCGGGCACCTGAATCGGGTGGGCCCGGACCTCTCGGAGAGCCAGTTTGGCTTCCGGAGGGGGCGCTCGACGGTGGACGCCATCATGCGCGTGAGAGCCCTCACGACGGGGGATGCGGTATCCCGGGGCAGGGTCGTCTTGGCGGTGTCCTTGGACATCACCAACGCCTTCAACACCCTGCCCTGGAGTTGCATCAGGGAGGCACTCCGGTATCACCGGGTGCCGACCTACCTCCGTCGCACAGTCGAGGACTACCTGACGGACAGGGCCGTCATCTACCCCGGTCACCGGGGAGAGTGGAACCGGCGAGAGATGTCGTGCGGTGTTCCACAGGGATCGATCTTGGGGCCGCTCCTGTGGAACATCGGCTACGACTGGGTGCTGCGCGGCGGCCTCCCTGACGGCGTCGGCGTAATATGTTACGCCGACGACACGCTCGTCCTGGCGGAGGGAGAGTCGCACCAGGCGGCGGCCGACCTGGCGACGCAAGCGGTGGCGACAGTCGCTCAGAGGATCCGGCAGTTGGGACTCGACGTGGCGCTGCATAAAACAGAGGCCATGTGCTTTCATGGCCGTCTGAACGCGCCACGTTCAGAGTCCCACATTACGGTGGAGGGGGTTCGCATCGGCGTCGGGAGGACGATGAAGTACCTGGGACTCGTCCTCGACAGCCGGTGGAACTTTAGGGAGCACTTCCTACGTTTGGCCCCAAAGCTGAACCGGGCAGTAGGCGCCCTCAGGCGACTCCTGCCCAATCTCGGCGGGCCAAACGCCTCCTGCCGGAGGCTGTACGCCGGTGTCGTGCGGTCCATGGCCCTCTACGGGGCCCCTGTGTGGGCCCTAAGCATCCGGACGCGACCACTCAAGCTGGTCGCATGCCAGAGGGTCATGGCTATCCGGATGATCCGGGGATACCGCACGATCGCCGGCGAATCAGCCAACCTCCTAGCAGGATTGCTGCCCTGGGATCTGGAGGCGACTGCCCTCCAGCGCGTCTACGAATGGCGCGTGGAGGCGCAGCGCCGGGGCGAATCCCCGCTGCCTCGACAGGTCGAGGCGCGGCGGGAAGAGCTCCGGCGCGATCTCAGGGCAGTATGGAGGGAGCGACTGTCGCAACCGAGGTCCGGGCACGCCGCAATCGCGGCGGTAAGACCCCTCTTTGAGGAGTGGCTGGATAGGCGTCACGGCGTCCTTACCTTCCGCATGACGCAGGTCCTCACCGGACACGGAAGTTTCGGGAGGTTCCTGTGTCTGATAGGGAGGGAAGAAACGCCTGGGTGTCACCACTGCGAGGATCGTCCGGAGGACACGGTGGAGCATACGGTGCAGGACTGCTCCGCTTGGGCAGAGCACCGCCGTGTCCTCACGACGGCGATAGGCGGAGACCTCTCGCGCCCGGCATTGGTCGAGGCCATGCTGCGGGGCGAGACGGAGTGGGAAGCGGTCGCCTCCTTCTGCGAAGCAGTCATGCTCGTGAAGGAGGAGGCGGGCCGCCTGAGGGAGAGGACAGCGTCCTCCCTCCATCCCAGCCGCAGTGGTAGGCGCCCACGGCGTCGGACGTCACAGGACGATCTCCGGCCACCGTAGGCGCGGGCATGCGGGCAGCGAGTAATGGGCGACTTGCTGTCCGACCATGGACCATGCCCGGGTCGACGGCGCGTTGTGTTCCACGCGCGCCTCAAAGAGTGTCAGCATATTGACGGGGCCTGTAGAGGGCCAAAGCCTGCCGGGGTCGCGGGACTTACCCATTACCGTGACCCCGGTACGTAAAGGGCTTGTGAAGGACACCGTGGATTTTAGTCAGTACAAGTCTGACAGTCCCTGCCGCCCTGCCCTGGGTGGGAGGACTCATTTGATGATTTTACCACGCTAAAAAAAAAAAAAAAAAAAAAGTTACTAAGTAAGCAATTAAGGTAAATGGGAACTTGTTTTCCTAACGATTGTGAGTCACAAGGGTCAGTGTGGACAAGCTTTTAGTTATTTATTAATTATTTAGATAAAAACTTTCATTTCAGTTGCCTTTAAATCTGCATAGCAGTCTTTACGGGTAGTCGGAAGCAAGAATATGATAACCAGTCTTCCCAAGGGTTATCGTGTTAGTGACAATAGGTTGTGGAAGTCAGGTAGGCAGATAATACCGGTATTAAACTATAACTGGTTAGAGCGGAAGCTGACTCCATAGTTGAGAAAAGGCAGCTATAAGATGTAAACCTTCATAACTCATTACATCGATGCTTGGAAGGAGTCCGGTTCGTGACGATTGTTAGTATTTCACCATTATCACATTTTTACTACTTACTACTCCCGGGTCGCGCGACTAACGAATTACCGTGATCCCGGTACGTAAAGGGCTATTGAAGGACACCGTGGATTTTAGTCAGTACAAGTCTGACAGTCCCTCCCGCCCTGCCCTGGTTGGGAGGACTCATTTGATGATTTTACCAACCTAAAAAATAAAAAACTTACCACTCCCGCGTCCGCGGTTAGTTATGAAAACCAACAAAAACAGTATAACTTTCATAGAACTCTGACTGAAACATATTGGAAATTGGTTTATTCTTTCACGTGGTACTTGACTTTATTATACTACTTTAGATACATACAGGTATCTACTCTAAATTAATTTATTATTTTTGAACGAAACAGGGTACTTACTTATTCAAGCAAGAAACTCGATCTCAACCTTACCAAACAACGCATCGCTAAAAACCGGTACTTATCGCTATTTCCCGGTAATCAATAACATTAATATCCCTTTTACCTCCTTATCGACACTTATAATAATCGACTTTCTCAAGTTAAAGCAAAAAATATATCGCTAAAACAACGTGTCGTAAAAATAAAATTACTTAGTGCACATTACAGGGTAGCGATAAAGCGCTTTGTAGCGATACTTGGGACGATAAAGCGCTGGAAGCGATCTCAGCTGTATCCCGTCAATGATGGCAGCGCTTTAGCTTAATGGCATGTCTTGATTGTTTCTTCAGTGCAAATGAACCTTTTTACTGTAATGCTTGCTTTAAACGACAGTTTGGCGCAGGGCTTTGGGATAAGCGGTAGCGTAAACCTAAGTGAACCTTTAAGGTCTTCTAAAAATCGCTTTTATTTAGTGTATAACAGAAGCACAGCACTTAACAAAACCTTGAAGGGTTAAGCAGAGGTTCTCATGTAGTAACAACCACATTTCGGCAGTTGTGATTAAGTCTCTCCGTGTTTCGGGACGCATAGGTATAACCCCAATCCCTTCAAAGCTGAGTGAACAGGCTTCTTCTGGGTAAGTTCACTCCATCGTCGACTTTCATTTTGCCACATCTGCCCCAGGCTAGAGTCAAAAACATACCAAACTTAATAAAAAAGTGCATTGTGATAGGGGCTTTTTTATGGTATAATCATCAATTGAGTCCTCCCACCCAGGGCAGGGCGGGAGGGACTGGCAGACTTGACTGACTAAAATCCACGGTGTCCTTCAATAGCCCTTTACGTACCGGGGTCACGGTAATTCGTGAGTCCCGCGATCCCGGCAGGCAATTGTGATAAGGGCTAGACTATTTTTAATTTCAGGCACTTACTAAAACTCAATAACACATTGTCCTCATGCGTATCAGCAACACATGTGGCCACCAGACCAAAAAAGAGTTTCTGGTCCTTTCAGTGGCTGCAAGGTTTAATTTTAATTTGTGACTAAAACAAGTATGGCTCTTATGATTCTCACCTCTCTGTAGATTCTCTCTCTTCTCTTATTCACCAGCCAGTTGTGAGTGTAGGTCTCTTCTAAATCTTTCCACTAGCCGGTTTTGTATCATGGCTGTCTAAAGATCTCACCTTGGTCTATATTGACAAACGGTCTATTTGCTAAATTGGAGCAAGGTGAATATTGTAGTTAGTTGCCGAGCGATCGTATCCTGTGGTTCACAATTTATTTCTCGGCCACGGCTTTGTTTGACCTGCAAATAAGAATTTATACCTCACAACCGACTTGCGTGTACAACCAGACGTATGAACGTGGGCGAACCGTATGGAGTATATTATAAGGATGGAAGCAAGTGGCGTTCTGAAGTTTTTCTCGGAATGCCAAAGGAAAATTAAGTGTGGTTTTTTATGCCTTTATTCCCATCTGCCACCTTCGAGCTTACCACCGGGGTGGTGGTTGGCACTAATGCGTGGCGTTTATCACCCTGGTGGTTAATGTACCTGTACCTACTTAGATTCATTTGCCCCCTTGGTTATAGTATAGGAATTTATTCGCATTTCGTATTGGACATTAATAATAATATTCCACAACTATCACACAACGCCATCTAGTCCCTAGCTAAGCAGAGCTTGTGTTATGGGTACTAGACATCTGATAAACATACTTATATATTTCTAAATACATAAACACTATAGATAAATTACACCCAGACACAGAACAAATGATCATTGCTCATCACACAAACATTTGTCCTGGGTGGGAATCGAACCCACGACTTCCGGCATAGCAGTCAGGGTCACTAACCACTAGACCAACAGGCCTGCCATTCAATGAAAACGGTTTCATCAGCTTATAATGTTGCCATTGTCGGGTCGCTGGCCTTCTCTTTATGTGCGGAAATGGGCTAAAATCCACCACGTGGGGTTGATACGTGGATTAGATGTCGGCCAATTTGTACTAGGATATGTCAGTTTTCTCATGTTGTTTTCCTTATCTTGAGATTAGCTGTAATGAAATAAATAAAACAAAATAATGCTTGTTTGATTTGAACCCACGTCCAACAAACTCGTATATTGTGACTGTTCGTACAAGACTACCGCTGCTACTCGGTGATCTGATTATGTCTTAGTAGCATATTTGATAAAACTTCTTGCGTTACGATTCTCCGCAATTTCCTTATCAACAAAACCGCACCCTAATCACAGTTAGCATCCCTTCCCATTCGCTGATAGTATTTGATTGTGAAAACTCCTGGGATACTGAGGGAGTTAAAAACTCATATCCATTCGCAAATAACCTTTTATTAGTCGTTTGAACTTTTAACTAGATGATTCGAGAATCTTCCTATTGAAGTAGAGCAGTTTTTAAAACTGTTATGCTTTGACTACCTCGGTGGTCTAGTGATCGCAGACGCGACTGCTGAGCAAGAGACCCTGAGTTTAATTCCGAGGGGGGCATCATAGTTACTGGGTTTTTCCATAATCAATTTCTCAGTAGTGCGGTGTCTGGATTGGCGCCCGGCTTATGCATGATGTTTGTCCCCCCCTATTACATAAGACTAACTCAACTGGCGAAAGGGCGTACTATTAAGTAAACTTCTGATTAACTCTTTGGGGATTACTTGGGGTGATATTAAATTATATAAGACAGGATTTTAGAAGTATCTCAATGTCCGACATCTGCACTGTGTCATCACTGGCCTAACTAAACCTTTACATATTTTTTTTTCACCTTAATTATTAAGTTTTTTGTTTTTGGTAATTAAATGGTCACACATGAAACAACTTTTCCAATTTTCCTGACGAAGCCTTTACGAAGTCAATATAGAAAACTCTTCGAAACTTAAATATATTTTCACAAGCCTGCAAACACCACACGCTCCTTAATGAACAAATAAGTTGCAAAGCCAACACATTCCTGAACAAACAAACTTATATATTTTTAATTAACGTAGAGCACACTGCAGGAAGCAATATTTAATTTACCTTAATTTGTTGCAGGTAAACACGAGAAAGAAAACTTCAAAGAAGAGTACATTAGAGGGAACTGTACGAAGTAAATCCAATATCGCCAGGTCACCTGTTTACTGGAAAGCTTTAGAAGCCTCTAACAACCAGTGAGTCGTACTTCCGGTCATCTAATGGAGCCTCCGATGGACTTTTGGGATCTTAATGACGTTTAAGGAAATTTCTTTACAGTAAATTGGAATCGAGGAATTTATATCTGTCGTGAAATAGTACTAGGTCGTGATTAATTAGACTGCTGATTGAAATATTAATGTGCGTGTTTGTAAATGTAATTAATTCCATTGCTGTTACATAATTAATGTACAATCTATTCGGCAATACACTAATGTGTCTGGCACAACTGAAATGTTACAAAACATAATTACAGTCGAGCAAGGTATGTGAATCTTAGTACTTACTGAGTCCATGCTTAATGAATATTTTACCAAACAAAGAAAAAAATACGTGTGGCACTCGGGGACTGCCGCGGTAAAGCTATTGCATAACATTTAAAAAAAAAATTATCGCCTACCACGAATATTTAACGAGAATATAATTTATTAAAAATGTTTGTGGTGCACTACTGTAATAAAGAAAAATTAAAATTATAATGAAGATATAAGTGGGTCTTTTATACATAGGATTCCCAGGTCTCACTTCCAAACTGGATCAAAATTTTCAACAGGTTATAGGCCCAGCACGCTTCCACTGCGCCACTTTGCTTTGTTGCAGGAGAATTTTATAAATAGGTTTCATTGTGAAAACCTCCTTTTGTAGCTGGCCGTTTAGAATGAGTAAGAAAAAGTAAATTGTCTTTATGACGGATGTTTTTATGATTTCCGAAGTCTGCCGGACTGAAACGACATTAGACGATGCGGGGTGTTAGGATATTTTCGTTAGGGAATTTCTTGATTCGGTCGCCGCGCTCAGAGCCCGCGATAAAAGCTATGCAAAAGCTTAAAAACGATATTTTTGAAACCAATTCCAGATTAATTGAATTCGATTGTAGTTTTATTATAGAAATAGATCGTTTCGTCAATATTGAATTCAATTTTCGCAAACGAGCGTTTTCAGTAAATATTTAAAATACAATGTACCCGCATGAAACACAGGTGCTGTATAATATGGAGATAGCTCCTGTATACAATGCACGCTCGGTGAAAGGCATGCACACATCAAAAACACATTTAGATAAATGTAGACTGAACGAAATATTCACTCATATTTGACTATTTGTGAATATGTATCGGTTATTACTTGCTTGATTAGCAAGATTGGAAACTCCTTTAAAAGTGATAAAAGTTCTAGAATCATCATTCTTTTTTTTTTTGTATCGTTGTAAAATCATTAAATGAGTCCACCCACCCAGGGCAGAGCGGGAGGGACTGTCGGACTTGTACTAACTAAAATCCAAGGTGTCCTTCAATAGCCCTTTACGTTCCGGGGTCACGGTAATACGTAATGGAGGGTAGATTTGCATCCCATAAAGTACCATTCAAATCAACATAAATCTTCTTTAAGTGTTTAAATAACATTATATTCAGTTATTACTTTTAAAATGTCTTCATTGCCCACATTATTACAGTTACAGTCAAGACTTCGTTTTAGAAAGATTCGCATAATTTTAAATAACCTATTTACTAACGACCTCTTCCGCATTATCTTCTTTAAGCAGTTGATTTACGATCTGAAACACGTCCGATATAATTCGATACTGCGAAATGCCGTATAACAATGTTAAACCTATAATTTAGTGATGTAATATAATCTATTAAACTTAATTAAACTCCGAGGCTTTTCGAACTTTCCTGTTGGCGCCCAGGGTGGGACTCTTTCCCGTAGACATTTACATTATGCTGGTATCTCAATTAGATCTTTATAACTGTAATATTTTATGAGTGTAATTCTATATTTTATTGCTTGCGTTTTATCCCAGGAACGAATTTTATTAATTTTGTATTTGATTCTTATTTTCCCCCAAATTTGCTCCCGTAACTCGGGCTACAGAAGCACACAATTACTCGTGGTTACCATCGTTATTTAATCTTCATATATTCTTAAATTGTATTACAGAGCTATTTCTGGATACCGTCAAAAGTATTCGCTAGAAACCAAGTTTGCTCATTTTTAACGCGATATCAGACAACAAATGAAAAAATTAAACTTTTCTCATTTATATTAGTAATCCTTGGAGCTTGAGCGTTGCATAATGAGAACATTCTTGACTCCATTTTATCTTACAAGCTTATTATCTCTGCTATGGGATGTAATTATTTACTTTGGTAATGTCTTTGTTTACACGCATCGTTGGTGCTCCTGAAAAGCTGAACAGAGCATGTTTTAGTGCTCGTTTTAAACTTGCCTCGGGTTTGTGAACAGCTAATGAGCTGTGGCAGACACAATGCTTCAATCTGATTAAATTATTTTGATCACATCCCGTTGCTGGGTCGTTGTGAAGATATTTGTTTGTATAGAATTTTACCCGAAAATGGAACTGGAACTCTGTTTATAGTTAATAAAGATGCTCGTTATAGTACTCGCATTTCGGAAGTTGTGTCAGTGATATTCTGGGCCAATAACCTTGAATAGGGCACAAATCCAAACTCCTTGGTTGATACTAATTCCTGGCAGAAAAATCTTTGCCTGATCAGAGAATCGAACCCAAGGCCTCATAATCTGCAGAGTGCACTTTTTGATGGGGTAACCGTATCACAATGTTTCCAAGCCACTGTAACCCCTGAAGCACCTCTTGAGCAGAGCGCTTGTGATAATTAGATCGATTAGAATAGAGATCGCATCTATTTCAAATTGCGGTTCTTTTAAAACGAAAGAAATATCCCGTTTCTTCTCCAATATTTTCCGCCAACATCAGCGCACTAATCCCCGCTGCGTCGAACGAAGCCGTGATCCGACAGCAACTCATCAAGGTACACTCGCGAGACAGCGATCCATCACCGCGTCGCTTTGTAATTAGCTCATCAAGCACAATGCGCTCTGTACTGAGCCCGCGATGGATCGTGCAAACGAATTTAGTCGCTATAAAGATTTTGTTAGGGATGAGAGTTGGATACTGGGATTTTGTAATAGTCATTTTGTGCGACTGTGGTTTCATTATGTAATTCTGAAAATTATATGTTCGTTAATTCACATCAAATAAATAGAGTAAATGTTAGTAGTGACTCCAGTAGGTATACTGTTATCTAAGGAGATAAGTAAGAATGCGAAAATAATGGCACATATCTTAGATGATAAAGCCTATATCCCTAAATCAGGTCTAATCAATACATCGTCAACATAATCTTAACGCTTGCTAATTTAACCCTTCGAAGTCAACGGTTTAACTAAATAGGCGTTGTAACCTTTCAACGTCAGTGCTCCGGGCAACATCAACACACGGCTTAGAGTATTAACATAATGGCTCCAAAGATTATGATAATGTTCAAATAATGACAGCTCTCTTATCGCTGCGGGCCACTATTAAGTAATTTTCCCTTCTATTTTACATCTGTTGCATGTGGCTTAAGTTTTACATAGAAATACGTTAACAGCTAAAAATTAAACCCAAAATCTACTATAGCATATCAAATTGTTGTGCTAGCAGCAGTCTAGCCTATTAAAACCCCTTTGAAGCTCAACCGTTTAATAACACCAACAGACGTCCAGCTCGTTAGGCTGCCGAAAGCCGACTGACAAACTTATCCCCCCACCCCTCGGCCCGTGAGTGATGGCCGCTCGGACAAACAGGCCGACGGAGACGGATGGTCCGGCCGACACTTAATATTTGCCGCCATTAGATCCATGTACTGCACGAAGATTGAATTGCGATGTACTGTTTGTGTTGTGTGTTTGTCCACTTAAATATGATATCGTTCTGTTGGTTGGAGTAGATTACCGGTTTATCTTTTGTTGTTGCTCTGGGGGTTTATTTTTGCAGCTTAGATGGGAACACGTATGAATAGTAAATACATAAATAAGCTTGTTTTCACCTTTGGGTTTGGCAAAATTTTATAAAAAAGAATACACCCTAAGCCAGATGATTACAAATTCATATTCCGTTGTCTATAGTTCTCAAAATCGAAAGCCTTTAGGTATCTTCACAATCCCATTTTATATCATTTCAAGAATGACATATTACAGTTCATCATTGAATTTCTTTTACTAACGACCTTCAGGCTGCGCAAAAAGAATACCCTTACATTTAAGCGACGTATCAAATAGTTGCGGTGGTTCCGACGGAAGTAGCCGCGGCCATGACGGCCCGCCATTAGCGGCGGATGACGCGCGCCACCACACTTCCGCCCGTAGAGAATACCCTCATACTAACGGGCATTTTCTTAAAAATGTTAGAGCTGATAGACTTCTAGTGACAGCTTGTTAGGGAAAAAGGTTTTTTCGCTAAAAGTGTGATGGTATATGGAATTATTAGTTGGAAGTTTACTTACTTTAGAAGTAAAACATATACATACATAATACTTCGAAATATTAAATTATTTCTTCATTTATTAGCAGGAAACGTTGTCGTTAGGCAAAGTTTTGCGTTTTAACGAAAACCTAATTTAGTAAGTGACTAGAATTTTAGTAGCTAATAGATTAATGTACATCTGGTGGGAGACTCGGAAAAGAATTGAAGATTTATAGCTATAATTTTTCTTCAAACTGATATTGGAGAAACTTGGAAAGTAATCATTAAAAACTTAGAATATTAACTAACATAGTTTCTTTAGCCATATAAAATGATATTAAAAAACTTGTTCGAAGACGTACTTTGATTTTCCCGCCTCCGGGAGTCGTTACCTTTACGATGCCATTTTGGATTAATAATGTTGTAAAACGTCAGCTTGCAAGTTTAAAAACAACGACTTTTTAAATAATTTCTTGCCTGTTCAGTGTTCATTCATCGTGTTTTACGATTGGAGTGTGTATTAAAAACTCGTTAGGATTGAAAACTACCTTTCAAAATGTATAAAATTCAAGAATATAACTATGTACTTTTTTTGAAGGATTATTTTTGTACGCCCCATTTTAATCTTACCTAAAATAACTGAAAAAAAAAACTTTTTATTTTCTTTGCTTTATGCCTTTTTGAAAAATTTTACAATTGACGGTTTTTCATAATTTCCTCGTAATTTTTTTTACTGTTCAACGTTTGCTTTTACTCTTTCAAGAAATTAAATGAGAGGAATTCTTGGTAATGAATCGTAAGCTTCTAAGAATTCTCCTCATCATTAAATCCTTTTCCTGCAATCATGTTTTTATTAGATATTTGCTGAACCGGTAACTTTTGAACAAAGGCAGTAACGCTATTCCAGAAAATTAAGATGCACTTTTTGTTATTATTTTATTTTAGATATTAACTGAAGAACTTGAGAACCTCCAACATTGGTTGCTCCTTGGTAATTACAGGTTCTATTAATCTCTTCGATCTTACTGTTACATTTCTTATATAACGTTAAAAGTTTACATAGTATAGACAAATGGCATCGTCAACTACCATTTCCGAACCTTAAAAAGTTCGGAAATTCTGTCTACTTCCAATCTAACCGGAATATATTGGATGAAGTGACTGGCTATCTGAGATCATTCAGTCACTCGGTAACATTATACTCCATGGTGTTACTGGATGGCAGATTACGAATGTCAATGATTCAATAATAATATAACGCGTAACGTCTGATTTGAGGCTCTCTTTGTCCAATCTCCGTCACCCTTACATGAAATAAAGATAGTTCTAAAGTCATAACTACTGCATCACCTTTACTCGCAGAATCTCTCTAAGCACATTTATGTGTCTGCTGACTGCTCCCAAAGGTCGAGATTAGTATTCCGCCATCATCCGCGAGGATCAAAAGTTTAACTTATACGAGAGCCATAAATAAATAAGGTGTGCCTTGAAGCCCCCATAAAAACGACAAGGAACACTTCACTCACATATTAATGTACTGAGTGCCAACACTACTCAGTTTCCTCGGATTTTCACTTTATGAACACGGAATTTAAGAAATACATTTGATCCCTTGGGAGTTTGCGGTAAAATTGACCTCATAAAGGGATGGTCTTAATTTTGTAACTGTAAAATAGATTTGAAAAAGCTCCCTTCTAGGTTTCTCAATGTAGAGACGCCAGCACATCAATCTACCACAATCTGTCCTGTAATACTTTTACAACTATATCACAAGACAAGAGGGTTCACGTTCGATTGGCAAAATCTGACAGATTTGGGTAGGTTCGAGCCCATTCAAAGAGGGCGTTAAAATGATTCTATAGGGTCGAAAACGTGCTGCCGATGCCTTTGGTGTTGCATGCGTCCATAGGCTTCGGTGACCGCTTTTCATCAAGTGGGCCTTATGTTCGTTTGTCGCCATTTTGGATTTTTAAGACCAAAATGACGACAAACGAGCATATATATAAAAAAATACAGAATAAAATAGAAAGACTTGCTCACTTTTAGGTTACTAAATTGAAAGCCTAATAATGTCTTCTAAAAGTTAAAAGCACTGGAATCAAATAATAAAGATTTAATAAAATATAATCTCACGATCTCTCAATGTCACATAAAAACATTTACAATTGCCAATTACTTTCAATCTTTTAAAAAAATAAACTTATAATAAAAATTGAGGCTATTGAGGTCCTTCTCATAAGTTCCATTTATCAAAATCCCAGGGGGAATTCGCCCCTCTCAATATCCCCACAAAACAAAATATGTCAAAAGTGTCGCAACAAAATGTTTCATCCTGTATGTTTATATGTCACTTGTCACTGTGATGTCACTCGAGGAGGACGTGTAATTCACTGCTGTAACGTTTATTTTATTGCTGTTTCCATCAGCTTTTTCTTTTGTATGGGCTGACTAACTTTGGCCTGCGGCTTTGTCTGTGCGTCATTCGATAAAGAGGACTGCCTGATTGAATTAGTCTCTCACCCTAGGAGGGCGAAAAAGAGTGTCCGACTATACTGACTAAAATCCACCCTGTTCTTTTAATTGCCCTCTGTGTTTCAAGGTCGTGATAACATTAAACTTTTCTGCAACACTGGCAAGAGTTTTATCAGGGTGCCTTCATCTAACTCAGTTCAGGTTTTTTGGCCTAAGAAGATAACAGACAGAAAGAATCACTAACTGTCACATTTACAACATACTATCCGTTACCAGCTGGTTCACTCGCCTGTGACTCGAAATCCCAGAGAAACATAATACCGCGATAAACAGTACCCTATGGGTAAGAAAAAACGTTTATTCGTGCCATAAGTACACACAACATAAACAAAGAAAGCAAAATACACAATTGTAAGTAAACATTACATATAACGCGACTCACGATTACTTATTTCGTCAATATCTGCTTAACCGTTCTGCAGTGATTGAGTAACTAATACCCATCCATCCAACCATCAAACATTCGCATTTAAAATACGAGTTAAATAATAATAAAAAAAAAACTGTAACAGAATATATAAAAAGTTTAGTTATGATCTGCCAATCAATCAATGTCAGAATTCTATCATATTATCATGGTTGAGCATGTAAGTAAAAGGATGGATCCCAACTCAGTGATCCCTTGGCTGAGTTGCAAATGCTTGGCAAAACTCCATTGTATTATTTTTGTAACCGTATTTTGTATGATTCAATTGATTTAGTTATAATCAAGTAATTAATAACTTAATATAGGAATTGTTAATTTATATATAAGCGACTAAAGAAAGAGAGTCATCTAGATTTAAGAAGTTATTGCTTTTTACCGGCAAATATAAGTAGTCACATTTTTCCGGACAATACAAGAAGTGGTTAATTTTTTTCGTCTTATACATGTATGTCTTTGTCAAACAGACTGGCGTCAGTCGGATAGTTCTGTCACGCTATCGGATCGCTTTCGCTGTTCTATGTGACTGGATTCAAACAATTCCATACGTTACAAATAAAAACGTCACGCTTCGCATTCGCCACGCTAGTCTGTTTGACAAAGGCTGAAGGGATTGCATTTTTTTCGGAAAATACAAGAAGTGATCGTTCTTTGTCGAGACTCGAATATCAGAACCGTTTTTAAGGAACTTTTACTGTAGCATCGATCGGTAATAGGAAACATAGTTAGACTCCTCCAACTTTACCGGTACCTAAGTTCCACAAGCCTCGATTTCAAACCTGTACAGCATCCTGTGATGCACCGCCGCCATTACGTTGCGATTCATGACTCGCCTGCTAAAGGCCAGAGGGTGAGGCTTGATCGATTGTATCGTAACCTTGGGTGCTTGTAGTTGCAGGTTTAGGTGGATGTCTTGAGGTCTAAAAGGTTGCTTCAGCAGAATCTTAAAATTCATTGGGTAACAACATTGACCAGTAATTTCCGAAAACACACTTTTACAAGACTTTTTTTGGTGCTCTAAAATCATTAAATAGTTAATCACTGTGTTTAATAATAAGTGACGTCACAATTTGCTTTAGTCAAAATCTATGGAAGAATCGCGTTTTAACAGCCCATAAAAATAATTATGTCAATTATTTGGTTGTTCAAATGCACTATTTTTTTTTTTTTTTTTTTTTGCGTGGTAAAATCATCAAATGAGTCCTCCCACCCAGGGCAGGGCGGGAGGGACTGTCAGACTTGTACTGACTAAAATCCACGGTGTCCTTCACGAGCCCTTTACGTACCGGGGTTACGGTGATGGGTAAGTCCCGCGACCCCGGCAGGCTCTGGCCCTCTACAGGCCCCGTCAATGTGCTGACACTCCTTGAGGCGCGCGTGGAACACAACGCGCCGTCGACCCGGGCATGGTCCATGGTCGGACAGCAAGTCGCCCATTACTCGCTGCCCGCATGCCCGCGCTTACGGTGGCCGGAGATCGTCCTGTGACGTCCGACGCCGTGGGCGTCTACCACTGCGGCTGGGATGGAGGGAGGACGCTGTCCTCTCCCTCAGGCGGCCCGCCTCCTCCTTCACGAGCATGACTGCTTCGCAGAAGGAGGCGACCGCTTCCCACTCCGTCTCGCCCCGCAGCATGGCCTCGACCAATGCCGGGCGCGAGAGGTCTCCGCCTATCGCCGTCGTGAGGACACGGCGGTGCTCTGCCCAAGCGGGGCAGTCCTGCACCGTATGCTCCACCGTGTCCTCCGGACGATCCTCGCAGTGGTGACACCCAGGCGTTTCTTCCCTCCCTATCAGACACAGGAACCTCCCGAAACTTCCGTGTCCGGTGAGGACCTGCGTCATGCGGAAGGTAAGGACGCCGTGACGCCTATCCAGCCACTCCTCAAAGAGGGGTCTGATAAATATTCGTAAAATTTAATATTCAAGCAATATAGTAGATAATAGGTGAAGAATAATTTTATCGCAATTCATATAATGATTCCGTTAAAGTGGTATTTTTACACCCTCTGAACAGTTTTGATCCACAAGGATCTATTAAAAAGTTTGCTGTCGCTAGTACCGTCTTTTCTGGCAATTGTTAATGTTACTTTTGTATTTTCTTTTTTATTCTATTCTTATCTTGTTTCTTGCTAACTTAGCGTTGTCTCACCTTTTTGTAACACCGTATATTGGGGTCGACTGAAAACTATTTTCTCTCGTATTTCACTTCCAGAAATCATTGGTAACGCTATTGTGATGCTATTGTGTTTTTCATACTAAGTCTCTTAAGCATGCCCACGGCAACGGACGTCGCAGCTCGATTTCCGGCCACTGTAGGCGCGGCTATGCGGACGGCGAGTAATAGGCGACTTGCTGTCTGATCATGGACCATGCCCGGGTCTAAGGCGCGTCGTGTTCCACGCGCGCCTCAGAGAGCTGTCAGCACAATGACGGAGACCCCGTTAGAGGGCTAAAGCCTGCCGGGGTCGCGGGACTAACAAGATACCTTGACCCCGGAACGTAAAGGGTTATTGAACGGCACCGTGGATTTTAGTCTGTGTAAGTTTGACAGTCCCTCCTGCCCTTAAAGAGACCTTTAAAAAGTCTCTTAAGCATTTAGAATATTGACGTGGTGGAATATTCAACATCATCTTCAATGCCAGCTTCTTGCATGCTCTATTAAAGAAAAGCTGCTTTAGAAACCACAAAATTACTTCTACATTATTAAGTACAGAAAAGTAATGTACAATATTCAACGAACGTTCCGGGAACTGCAGCTAAACTTTTGACATAGTGACTAAATGGTCAATAACCCAAAATACTAGTTATTTTATTATGTTGGTGCTCAGTGACTCGGAAACTGGACTAGGTTCACCAGTGATTGTCAAAGGACCTCGTTGTGGGTTCATTGTCAGACCAATGGACCGGAGAGTTGTTCTAAATAGTTAAGTTATTAGTTAGATTAAATGTATTGGTGCCATGTCCTTTGTCCATGTTCCTATTTTTGTTTGTTTGTTAAACAATACACCTATCTTTTTTACGTATTAAGTCTAATCCATAAACGTTATGGTACTAAACTGAGCAATGGTCGATGATATAAAATCATTTTTGCTTATTAAGTTACAGTTACTAGTTATTTATAGGGAACACACATTATGACTTAAGGCGATTTAATTAAATACATCTCTTGAAGACAATTTAACAGCGCCTGAGAAGCGATATCATTTTAGATTTAATATCAGCTTCTTTCATTGTATATTATCCGAGGACAAAAAAGGTCTATAAAACAAACGAATCTCGATAGAAACGCAAACGAATATACATAAATCAGCGAGCCTAAATTATTTTAGTTCCACGTTTTGCTCTTAAAATCCCAATTTAATAAGCTAAAGTTGTTTATTTCGGGCGAAGTTGGTAATTTATCGCGCGGAAGCCGCGCGGCGCGGACGCGTCGCGTGCCATCCGCCGATAAGCCGCCGGATAAATCCCGGATTATATAGGAGACGAGAGGCAACTTCTGATTTATTTGTATCGCTCACTGATTCCGGGTCTAGGCTTTGTTGAACGTTGACTATCCTTTTAGTGCTGGCTTGGAGCAGATAGCGTTATTTATGTACATACGTTTCACGCTCGTTGGCTCTGTGTTGAGAGGGAGATGTCAATGTAACCATATAAACTTGTGTTCTTTTATAATAAAGGGCAGTATAGCAACAGCATTCGTTGTATCACTTACTCCTAATATCACTCATCCGTACATGGCGACCGTGACAGCGTAAACGCTAGCAGCGTATGTTTACATTTCTTTGACCAAAACGGGTGTCGCAATGTATTGTAACGAGACCAATCTCGTACTGGGACTTAGCGTGGTCACTATTCTATTTTGTGAATATTTACCACGACAATCACAAAATGGGTACAACTAATACGAAGGAAGAAGTTATAGTTCCACAAAACGCAGCAGGTGGAAGTAACAGCGCTGACATCACGCAGCTGACGATACATGCCAGCACAACAAACATCATTTTAATCGTGTTACTTCTTATAGCATCGTTGGCGTTTTTGTATGGTATCTTCAGAATCTACAAGAATTGCCATCAGAAATGGATGGGTAATGAGATCAGGAAGGACAGATTACGATGTTCTATATGGAGACGTAGAGCTGACGCAGAGGAAATGCGGACGAATGCCAGAGGCTACAAGAAGGACACTGAGGACGTCATCTGAAGAGTTAAAAACCCAGGGTTTACGAAGAAAAGTGCGCGAAAGTTGTATTCGTTATGTGTCAGTGCGTGGTTATATATAAGGTGTTGTCTATTCTCTATTAGTAGTAAACGTGTAATAGCATAAAATATACATGACATTATTTTAGAGGACTAAAATAAGTGACAAATGAAAAAAAAATGAACGCTGGAGTGTATGCAGTATAAAATAATGGTATGTAATTCAGTACCTACTAAGAAAATAGAAATAAGTATTTATGTTAAATGGCAGAAAACTTAAAAACATTGTACGACAAGTTAATTGAAATCAGAAAATATTTGATAAAGATAGGTCCAGATAGAAGAAAAGGTAACATTATAGTCGTAAAATTAGCAGAGGCAGACAACTTAGTAAAAGAGTACAACTTATTTTTAGAATATTATTCAAAATCGAAAAGCACCGTATGTGAGAGTGAATGTTCGCATATTCAAGAGCTTTGCGCAAATTTTGATCATTTATATGAACAAATATTAGAATTGTGCTCACAGAAACCTAGTACGGCAGATAAAATGGCAACTACTTGTAAATTTGATTTAAAAGTTGCTTTAAGTTTATTACCAGTTTGTACAGACGATGAGGCTAGCGTAAAGCAACTTATAGATGGCATAGAGTATTACAAAACAGAGTTAGACGAAAATTCACAAGGAAAACTGTTAAATTTCGTATTAAAAAATAGACTGTCACAGACCGCAAAATTGAAATTAGCGACTTCATATGTCAATATTGACGACTTTATAGCTGACTTGAAGATTCAGTTATTGCCTAAAAAATCGGCTACAGCAATTCAACGAAAGCTGCAAAGTCTTAGGCAAAACGATTTATCAATCGATGATTTCGGCAAAAAAATTACGGAATTGTTTGTTGATTTGACGATCTCTCAATCGGGGGCCAACGAGGCCAGTTTGAAAGTTTTAAAGCCAATTAATGAGAAGCAAGCTATCAAATGTTTCTCAGATGGATTGAGAAATCGACGACTTAGTACAATAATTTCAGCCAGAAATTTTACATCATTGAAAGATGCAGTACAGGCGGCCATCGATGAAGATATAACAAGTCCATCAACATCTTCCGATATTTTAACGATGAATTATAGAGGGAGATCGTCTTATAACTGGTCACAGCGGAGAGGCCGCTTCTCATACGCAGGTAGAGGACGCGCACGTGGCAATCAACAGGTTATCCAAAACCAAGACGAACAGCAGGATCAGGTTCGGAGAGGATCGCAGGCAAGCTGGCGCCGGTCCACCCGACCATTTCATGGAAACAGAGGTAGGTCCAATTATAGCACCTCCAGGGATCAACACATACATACATTGGATGACTCAGAAACGCAGGAAAATACAGAAACAGAACAGCGGAATGAGGACCAGTTTTTTCGGGACTAAAAATATAATTTTATCATGCAATAACGTAGGCTACGTAAATATAAAATCGCATAACCATTATTCATACCAATTATTAGTAGACACCGGTGCATCCATATCTGTCATAAAGTATAAACAAATTCTCGACCAAAACATTCCAATCCATATCGAGAAGACACTTGTAAACGGCATCGGGGGCAAAGTACAGGCTATAGGATATGCTTATTTGCGCCTAGTTATTGGAAATCAGACCCTACAACATAAGTTCTATGTTTTTAAAACATTGCCTTGTAAAGGTAGTGGCATACTGGGACAAGACTTTTTAAGCAAGTATAAATCAGTATTAAATTACGGTAACCAAACTTTGTTACTATGGAATAACAACTCAAAGGTATCATTACCATTAATAATGACAAACAATCATTTTAATATACCGGCAAGATCAGAGTCTATTCACTTTATTCGAACATGTGAGATAGAAGAATGTGTAGTTAATGGAACAGAACTGCAAAAGGGGATCTTTGTCGCAAATACTTTAGTTAAGCCCACGAATGGGAAAATACCAATTAGGATTTTAAACACCACGGAGACAGATTTAGTCTTGACAACAATTAGTCCAACACTTTACAAAGCAAGCGAGTATGATGTATGTTCATTTCAAGAAACCAATAATAATGCTGATCGTGTCAGAAAGGTATTCGCTTCGCTATCGCTGAAACATTTAAATAAAGAGGAGCAATTGTCCATAGAGTCCATTTGCGCAAAATATGCAGATATTTTCTTCCTACCGGGTGATAAATTAGGAACAACTAAATTATATGAACACTCAATAACATTGAAACCAAACGTGGCACCAGTGTACGTTAAGCCCTACAGAATGCCGCATTCACAGAAAGCCGAATTAAAAAAACAAGTGGACAACTTATTGGAACAAGAAATTATTGAACCTTGTTCCAGTGAGTGGTCCAGCCCAGTACTCCTAGTGCCTAAAAAATCAGACGCAAACGGGGAAAAAAAATGGCGGTTAGTTATAGATTACCGTAAGCTCAACACTTGTATTCAGGATGATAAGTTTCCACTGCCAAACATCACGGATATACTAGATTCCTTGTGTGGATGTATTTATTTCACACATTTAGATTTAAACCAAGGATTTTTTAACGTAGCGTTAAACAAACACAGTAGGAAATATACTTCATTTAGTGCAGACGGTGGTCAGTATCAAATGACAAGAATGCCTATGGGACTCAAAACTAGTCCCAGCTCATTTTCGCGTATGATGACCATGGCAATGACCGGGCTATCCTACGACAAGTGCTTAGTGTACCTAGACGATCTTATTTGTATGGGACGGAACTTAACTGACCATAACAAAAATTTAATAGAAGTATTCGAAAAGTTGCGCAGTGCCAACTTAAAATTAAATCCCACTAAATGCGATTTCCTTAAGAAAGAGATGCTTTATTTAGGCCACGTGGTGACAGGCAATGGTATATTGCCGGACCCAGATAAGATTAAAATAATTAAAGAGTATCCAGTTCCTAAAAGTACGGACGAAGTGAAACGCTTCGTTGCTTTTGCAAACTACTATAGAAAATTTATAGACCACTTTGCCGACAAAGCCTATCATTTAAACCTTTTAAGTAAGAAAAACACTAAATTCAACTGGGATAGCAACTGTCAAACGTCATTTGAAACTCTAAAACAGAGTATGATGTCACCGCCAATCCTACAGTACCCAGATTTCTCAGAACTAAATCAATTCATAGTACAAACCGATGCATCTGGGTACGCAATTGGGGCAGTACTATCAAATTCAAATGGCAGACCAATAGCTTACGCTAGTAGGAGCCTTAACAAAGCGGAAAAGAACTATCCCACTATAGAGAAAGAACTCTTAGCTGTAGTTTGGGCTGTCAAATATTTCAGACCCTATTTATACGGTCGTACATTTAAAATACTAACCGACCACAAACCCCTTGTATACTTATTTAATTTAAAAGACCCATCTAGCAGGCTCTTTAAATTTAGACTAGCTCTAGAAGAATACAATTACGAAATAGAATACGTAAAAGGGAGTGAGAACTGCGTTGCAGACGCATTATCTAGAATAAAAATTACGTCAAAAGAACTTAAAGAAATGAATGAGTGTCTGTGTGCAGTAATGACTCGCGCTCAAAAACGAAAATTAGATGCTGTCGCCCCGGCAGATGAGTTGCCCACCGACAACTTGCCAGTTCAACCACATGTAGTGGAAACTCATATCAAACCAAGAGGCGCAGTAGAGTTAAGATTTGCACCCAGTAGCAGTCTTAAGAAGTTAAAGAGCGATAGCTCAGTAGTGTTACAAACACACATAATATTATTGTATAATGCCCAAATGAAAACTATATTCATAAACTCGGCATCTCAATCACAAACTACGCGAGCCGAGTTTGCGAGAGAGCTGAGTGATCTATGTAACAAGCTAAATATAGAAGAAGTATACTTCATTAAAAATTCGAATAATAAAATTTTTGTAGAGAAATTAACTAGTGAGATAAGAAAACAAAGCAACTGGAAAGGGCCCAGATTATGTATATTAAAAGATGTCGAAAGAATAGAGGACAAAGATGATAGGAAAGTGATACTCAACGACTTTCATCTTTTGCCCACTAGTGGGCACGCGGGCATGAGAAGAATGCTGACTAATATAAAAAAATACTATTTTTGGCCAGGCTTAGAAAGTGATGTCAAAAATTATGTCAAATAATGTGTTCAATGTCAGAAGCATAAGTATACAGTTCAGGTGAAAGAGCCAATGGCAATCACCACAACTGCTCATTCGGCTTTCGATAAAATCTTCTTAGACTTGGTAGGACCATTAGACAAAGACAGCAACAATTTTTCTTATATATTGACATTGCAATGCGAGCTGTCCAAGTATGTATGTGCGTATCCCCTCGTCACTAAAACCTCTACAGAAGTAGCACGCACCTTCGTGGATAACTTCATACTTCAACATGGCATCCCGAGGGACATAGCTACCGACAGAGGCACAGAGTTCATGTCCGAGACCGTGACACAGGTTTGTGAATTACTACATATTAAAAAGTTAAACTCAACTGCGTATCATCACCAAAGCATCGGAGCGCTAGAGAACTCGCATAAAAATCTAGGTGCATTTTTGCGAATCCAAGCAGAAGGAAAACCCGAATTATGGAGTACTTGGTTACCATTCTGGTGCTTTGCTTATAATACGACAGTTCACTCGTCAACAAAATTTACACCATTCGAACTCGTATACGGTAGAAAGTGTAACTTGCCCAATAATTTGGAAAAGTGTGTAGAGCCTCTATATAATTACGACAGTTACCCGCTTGAACTTAAGTACCGCCTACAGGTTTCTCAAACCGAAGCGCGGGAAAATTTGATAGCCAATAAAATAGGCAGAAAAAGTAGATACGACCAGCATGTAAATCCAATACGCTACAAGCCAAACGATCAAGTTTTAATTAAAAATGAAACTGGCAATAAACTTCAACAATTATATTCTGGACCTTACAAGGTGATTAGAGATTTGTCACCAAATGTTGAGGTCAATTATAAGGGAAAACCCGACATTATTCACAAAAACAGAACGAAACCGTATCATGTTTAAGATAAAAACAATAAGACAATTAATTACCAATGCTATAAGCACTTAACAATAGCTATTATACAGGTCAGCAGAAAACGGAGACGAATAATAAGCGCCAGCTGTGCGCTCATAGGTACTCAGGGATTGATTGTTATTATAAGTATGTAACTAGGTACTTATTATTGTATAACTTTGTATACCAAACATAACGAACATATGTACTACGATTATGTTATAACTATATTTTATACGTGTTAGCCTAAGAGTATCAATGTTTAATTTGTGCTTATATTGTATCCATGCAATAAAATAAAAGTAAACTTTTATTTTATTTTAGTTTTAGGGAGGAGATGAGAGGGAGATGTCAATGTAACCATATAAACTTGTGTTCTTTTATAATAAAGGGCAGTATAGCAACAGCATTCGTTGTATCACTTACTCCTAATATCACTCATCCGTACAGTGTTAACAGAAATATGTTAATGGAATTTATTCATAGTTTTACTAAAGATTTATTTTTATTTAGAACATGTATTCAAAGATTTTCAAGTTTAAAAACAGACACACATCAGAAAATCTTATATTATGCCTTACACCTCTCAAAACACTTCAATTTATTTTTGCTTTACACAATTGATCTTGTATTTTATAAATGAAACAAAATACGCAGCACTTAGACCCTTTTTTTCGAAAGGCCTGGAGTATATCACTGTTATATTATTATGTCTTTAAAAGGGTTGAAGGTTTCTAAATTGAAAGAACACAGAACATCTACAACGGTTCAGGGTTCAGCTAAAACAGGGCTTTCACATGGTGGCTGGATGAGGCTCGTGTTGTTTTTAACACGTAAATGATGGTAAGTAAGAGGGCAACACTACTAGAGTGACATGTCAATTTTTTGTTCCGTGTTTTAAAATTAAATTAAATTAGTAATTAGGCTTTAATCTAATGTAATTTCATGTGTAAACGTATCGTAAATGTGTAAATACGCAGGAATATTGTTTTCCCAATAATTGGACAAGTATAAAAAGTTTTCGGTGACTTAACGTTCACCGGTAACCTAAAACTATCAGCTGACGTTTGCACTACGGATCTAAAACGGGGAGTATTGTTTACTTATTTAATACTATTTTTTTTTTTCTAGAAGCACACTTTCATCATATCTATATTAGTTATTCGTCTAATACTTTTGAGACTATATTTCAGTTGATTTTGCACCCCAAAATTTGCTTGCAAAATTGTTTGTTGACATACTTTGTGAAGATTAATTATTAAATTTTCAATAATACTATAACATAAATATACATTAATAAACCTATAATAATGATCAGTGAGCATAACTATATTTAAAAGTAATGAGTGTTATAAAAAAGTACTAAGTTTTGTGTTCTTGACAATATACCCCCAACACAAAAAAATAATACACAAAACATTAAAATCAATAAAATTATATTATAAACTAGAATTTTTTACCTATTTAGAAGCTAACATAGCAGCCTACCTCAATTCAATCTTTAGCTGTACACTATATTCCTTTTTTTTTCCCCCTTTTATCGCTAGCTTCCCTTATTGATCTTTTCTATTAGTTCTCACCGTTTCTTTATTTCTAAATTTCAGTAATCAATTCAATAACCATGCCTGTGATGACCCGTAAGGCTGCTGCTCTGGATATGGAGCTGAAATTGAGAACAGCTCTCCAAGAGCTGAAGGAATCAAACTTCAAAGTCCAACAATTGTTACAGGAGAGAGAAGAGAGTGAGGTGGAAGTTGATAAGGTTAATTCTAAAAACTCAAGCCTTAAACGTCAGCTAGTAGACCTACATCAGCAATTCTTGGACGTTGTTGATGAACGGGATCAACTGCGGGTGGTCATGGATGGGTTTAGTAATTGTAGTAATCTGTATGAGGAGGCTTTATGTAAGGTTAGGGACCTAGAAAAAGAGTTAATTAATGCAAATAGTTCTATCTTAAAGTTACAGAAAGAGAAAGAAAGTTCTCAGGTTAAACAAACAAATAGCTTATACAATGAGTTATTGAATAGCAATTGTAACCCCTCTTCCTTAATCACTATTGATCTCACTGAAGATTCCTTGTTGAGAAATAATAAAATTAGCAACAAGAAATTAAAAAAATATGCTAAACTTAATAAAATAATTAAAAAATGCTATAAGTTTAAGAAACAACAAAAACTTTTTTCTAAATATATTCCACAAAGGAAAGAGCGTGTTGAGTTAGTGAATAAGTTGCACAATTATCAAATAAAATTAGAAGATAGCATAAAAATTTATGAAATTGACACTCAGCATTTGCAGTCTGAAATACAATTGCTTCAGGACTCACTTAGTTCCCTATCCAGTAAGTATATGACATCTCAGTACCAAATTAAGGAACATATTCTTGCTGCAAATGAGTTAGTGATGTGTCAATGTAGTTGTCAGACAACTTTAAACCATGGTACTGTCCAGCTTGAAGTAATGGAGGACCCATCCCAGGCTGTGGATTTACCTCAGGTCTGCACCCTTAGCCAGCCTGAGTTATATGATAATAGTTCTTGCTCAGTAATGTTCTCAGATGGTATAGGAAGAGGTTTAGGTAGACTTTTAGCTAATAACCTGAGTTATTCCTGTAACAATTATTGCATGCCAGGTTCAACTTTTAAGCAGATTATGTCATCAGTTTATAATAATAAATATGAACAAAATACTGATTTAACTATATTTATTGGTAATAGTTCAAAAATTAAAAGGAAGGACTTAACGGATAGCATAACTGAGTTATTAAAGTTAAATTGTCGAAAAATTGTAATGTGTGCTTTTCCCTATTTTGAGAAATTGTCCTCTAGTCAAAACAATTATATTTACATGCTCAATAAGCATCTTAATTTATTAGTTAGTCTCTATAGTGACAAACTTATGTATTTTGATACCAACGTCTGTATGGATAAACTTTGGTCAACACGAGATACTGTGTATCTGCCTTATATGTATAGACGCGAAATAGCTAGGCTATTAGTTTTTTATATTCACACAGACATAAATAGTATGTCGAAGCTTAGTAGTATAGTTATTACTGATAGTGTTCACAACACTCCTTTTGATGCACCTAGTGATTTAAACTGTTAGATACGACAATAGGCAAGCCACATAATATGTTGAATGTTGTGCATCAAAATATGCAGGGTTTGTCTGGCAAGGAGTTAGAATTAAGTTTATTTATGGAACACTATCAGGTTCAGGTCTTATGTCTTACTGAACACTGGTTGAAGGAGCATGAATTACCGTTTTTCAATGATAACAATTTTACTGTCCAAAGTGCGTTTGTCAGAAGGGGCGCTATTCGTGGTGGTTCTTTGGTTCTTGTTTCAAACAAGTTAAAATGTAAGGAACGCTTAGATCTAGTTAATCTTTCTGTTGAGCGTATTATTGAGTTGTCTTGTGTGGAACTCGAGAAATATATAATAATTTGTGTTTATAGACCTCCTTCTGGGGATTTTACTCGCTTCGAATCTGTAATGGAGGATTCACTTAGTAAGTTAAAATCAAGTAATAAAAGTATAATTTTATGTGGAGATTTTAATGTTAATATTTTAGATGCAACATCATTAAGTGTCAGACTACTGAACCTTTTTAAATCTTTTAATTTAATTAACTTGTTTTTTGAACCAACAAGAATTACTGCATCTTCGTCGACTTGTCTTGACAACATGTTTACTGATTGTGTTGCCGAAAGTAAAGTAGTATTAAGTGACTTATCGTCTGATCACTGTGGATTGATGGCAAGCTTCCCTATGCCATCTCACAAAAAGCCAAACAAGATTGAATGTAGGCCCTATACAGTTAGTCGTTGTAACAAGTTTAAGAATAATGTAGCTGATAAACTTACACCAGCCATAGCTGAATCAGAAAATCCTAATGAAATCTATGAATCCCTTTTTGATATTGTTAAAGATGAATACCAGTCCACTTTTAAAACCAAAATCATTAACAAGAATGGATCCTCTGTTGGTTTCAATCAATGGGCTACACCTGGCATTTATAAAAGTAGGGCGAGATTGTACGAGTTGTATGGTTTGAAAAAATTTAGGTTTGATACACCTTTTGTGGAATATGTAAGAAATTATTCAAAATTATTTAAAAAGATTTGTGTTATTGCTAAGTCAAAATTTTTAAGCGAAAAAATTAAAAATTCTACTAACAAAGTTAAAGCTACTTGGCAAATTATCAACAGTGAAACAGGAAGATCGGTTAATAATGAAAATCAATTAGAGATTATGATAGACAGTCAACTAATTACAAATGCGACTAGCGTAGCAGACGCATTTAATGAATTCTTTGCAAATATTCCTATAACTACAACTCGCTCCTTAAGCTCGTCTCCGTCTAAAGCTGAAAGCATTCTGCAACGCAATGTGCCTAAATGCGGTAACCTGCTTAGTTTTAAACACATAACACCATATGATGTAATAAATGTATTCAACACGCTTAAATCTAAACATACTGGCGATTATTGGGGCATTTCAATTAAACTTTTAAGTAATATAATTGACATCGTTGCCCCCTATCTTGCAATTAAATTAATAAATGTGTAGATCTGGGTACTTTCCCTGACCTCATGAAGAGTAGTAAAGTTATACCATTATTTAAATCAGGCAATAAAAATGATATTGGTAATTTCAGACCTATTTCTATCTTACCTGCTTTTAGCAAAATATTTGAAAAATTGATACTCAAGCAGTTGCTTAGTCATTTCAATGTAAATAGCCTCCTTCATAGTGAACAATATGGTTTTACGAAAGGTCGTTCAACAACTGATGCAGGTGTTGCTTTGCTGAAGCACATATTTAAGGCGTGGGAGAGCTGTAAGAATGCAATAGGTGTTTTCTGTGATCTATCCAAAGCCTTTGATTGCGTACACCATGATACACTTTTGCGAAAATTACATCATTACGGAGTCCAAAACGAAGCTCTTAATGTTATAGAATCGTACCTACGTAATAGATTTCAATGCGTAGATGTTAATGGCTCGAAATCTACTGGTCAACCTGTACAGCTAGGTGTGCCTCAAGGATCAATTCTGGGTCCGTTTTTGTTTTTGGTCTACGTCAATGACTTGCCATATCTTTTAAAGGGCATTTGTGACATTGTACTGTTTGCAGATGATACCTCTCTATTATTTAAAGTAGATAGAAATAGACAAGATTTTGACGATGTTAACACCGCATTATCATTGGTCACGGATTGGTTTACTGCTAACAACCTGGTTCTCAATACCAAAAAAACTAAATGCATAAAGTTCGCCCTGCCAAATGTTACAAATCTAGGGCCTAACATTGTTCTAAGTAATGAAGAACTTGAAACTGTTGACTCAGCTGTGTTTCTGGGTATTAAATTAGATTCTAAAATTCAATGGGGTCCGCATATAACAAGTTTAGCGGGAAGACTAAGCTCGGCAGCCTACGCTGTCAGAAAAGTAAGACAGTACACGGACGTTGATACAGCTCGACTAGTTTATTTTAGTTATTTTCACAGCCTTATGTCCTACGGCATTTTATTGTGGGGAAAAGCGGCTGATATCCAAAACATATTTGTTTTACAAAAACGAGCTGTTCGGGCAATTTACCAGCTGGGTACTAGAGTTTCTCTGAGGGATTTATTTAAGGAGATTGGCATTCTGACGGTGGCATCTCAATTCATCTTTGCAAACATTATATATATTAGGCAGAATTTACATCTGTATACCAAAAACAGTGATTTTCACACTTTTAACACAAGAAATAAGCACCACCTACGTGTTCCTTTTCATAGGCTTCATAAGGTTCATAGCTCATTTGTAGGCCTTGGTATAAAATTCTATAATAAATTGCCTTCGTCATTGCTAGACTTGCCGTTTAATGTGTTTAAATCTAAGATTAAATCCAATCTTTGTTCTAAGGCATATTATTCCATAAACGATTACTTAGACGATAAAAACAGCTGGTCACTCTGTTGTAGTTAAGACGGCGTTCATGCTCTTTCCCCAGATTTCTTTTTTTTTCCCGACTAGTTATATGAGTTCATATAATTGTTTATTTGTTTTTTTATGACTTAATTAAGTCATCTTTTTTTGTTTTATTTTATGTGTTTGTATTTGTTTTAGTATTTTATTTTGATCAACGGACATTTTGTCCTACTTTACATTTTATTGTTTGTCTTTTTGTGTGCATTGTTTATTATTTTAGTACGACAGTCGTAGGTTTCCTTCATCTTTTATTAATATTGTCGCAGCGGATGAAGAATGTACACCTATCTCTTGCATTGTATAGAGTGTATCCACCTAGTATTATATAGCGTCATACCCAGCATTGTGTGAGTACCATGTACTTCAGAGCTATCTTTGACTAGAAACCTACGTCTTTTATTGACTTGAATGACTCTGGCGGTTGAGAGTATGTCATGCTCACTCAAATGTCTCGCTGATGGTGGCGTGTGTGTCGGATCATTTAGTTCCCTTCAAAATGGTTGAGCTGAATGGTGCTGATATATGCGTCATGTTCGTGAACGGGCGCTGTCAGTTGGGACTGGTCATCTCTTAGCTGCCCGGGTCTATTTTAATTTTTAATTTAAAGTAACTTTACTTTTTGAATTGTCTTTTTTATATTTACTATGGACACTATTAACTTGCCACATCGTTCTCACATAATGTACCATCTGATGATGAATGATGTAACAAAAGTTTTGTAATAATTTTGGCGATTGAAAAAGAGTGTCCATGGAGTTTCTTGCTCATTCTTCTCCATAGAGATCTACGCTTTGGAATGAGCACCTACGGTACTTTCACAGTTTTTATGTCTTGTGACTGGGACTGTAGCACCATAACTATTTTTGTACTAGTTTTATTTTATGTCTTTTGACAATTCAAAAGTGCCTGTAATTGGCCTAGTTGAAATAAATGATTTGATTTGATTTGATTTGATTTGATTTTGATTTGATGTAAAACTCCATGGTCGGATATACGGTCGGTAAAGTAAAGGACTGAGGGTGGAGGGAACCTTCGGTGAAATGTTTCCCTTCCCTTGATGCAAGATAAAGGGTTAATGTTAATCATTTGTGAAATTTTAAGGGATTTATATTCGTCTGCTTGTGCAAGTATGAAATTCCAAAGGCTCTTTACCAAAACTAATAAAAATACATATTTAAATGAAATATGTATTATAATCACCGTGTAAACAAACCAGAAAACACAAGATTTAAACTAGACAATAAAGCTTGTCTCTCAAATAGTTAACATTCGTACACTCTGTCCACTGATGTAAGGTTTCCTGTTCATGAAAGTGACAGAAACAGACAAATTGTTTCCTTTTATTCCTTTCCCATAAAAAGGACTTATCACAACATTATTTCCAATGTGCACTTGCAACGCCCACCTGAACATCCCAGCCCTATTTGTCCAGATAAAGGATGAAATGAAAGCTGTCAGGAAGGACAAAACGTTGCGAATAAAGAAAAATAAACCCCATTGTCTAGGTTTTATGGTCCAACGGAAAATACGATGTATCGGCAACACAGAAATCTTAATAATAAGGTAATAGAAATGCTATAGTACTACATTTTACAGCGGGACGAGTGTCGCCGGGTCACAGCTACCACCACATAAACAAATAATAGATACACAATAACGCCTACATATGCACTTTGCATTGCTGCAACAAAACCAAACCTTTTTGCGATGACATTACGCAACATTTTCTAAAAACGTATAATCTCCGGTCACGTGACTCCTGCAGCCAATAAAAAACGTGTGCGAAAAGCAGAAAATGATATCGTGCGCTCACTCTCACGTAGGAATAGTGCAGTGCAAGTGCAAACTACTACGAGCTCATGTCGATAAATTATAATTTTCCGTTGAGTGTTAATCGCCAAGGAATCTAGCAACAATAGATAACTAATTTTATTGAAAGATTCAATAAAACAATAAGTGTAAGTAGATACATTTAGTTTATAATATAGTTAAATCTCAAAGGCTCTCCAATAATTCACCTTATGGAAAAAAAAGCAATGACCAAATAGGACGGACTATGTACGAACTTAGATAAAAGTGGGGAGGTAGCTAGTGTAGTGGTGGACTACAAATACTTAATAAACTAAACTAATTTAACATAATTGAAATTAAAATATAAACTAAAATAACATAATTGAAATTGTTTAAGTTTTATATAAATAACAATACATAAATATGTAAGAATATTAATTATATACTATAAATAAATATAAATACATACCTAATATGGGTCACATTGAACAATGATTAAGCAAATAATTTGTAAAAATGAAAAAGTATGGGACTTCTACATTATTTTGATTTTGAAAACTGAAAATACATCTCATATTTAAACATTTAACATAAAACCATAATGTTTTCCAATTTGGTAAAACTAAGAATCAAACTGAACGTAATTAATTTATCGATACAGAATAGTAGTGGCACGTCACTAAATTGCGGCCAACTCATGCGGCTTGTACCAAGAATTGTTTATTGCGCCGCGAGAATGCGAGTCCGCATGACTATAATTCCATTGCTGCTTTTAGCAGTTGTAATAGTAGACATGGACAAGCTTAAGCATTGATGGTTATTGAATTGACAAAAAAACGTTTTTCGTGATAAATCGTTGTAGCGGTGGTAAAAATATTTGATTTGTTTATATTTACTAAAAACGACAATATTTCAAAAATTAAGTACTTACATATGAAATGTTATTCCTTTATATGTTAAGTTACAAGTTTTGGACGAGTTTCCGCAGTTGGATACGCTGCAAAACACCATGTTTACCTCTCCGCGTCTCAAATAACACAAGTAACCGCAACAAACGCTCCTCGTGCACTTGTGACCTACGATACTCATGCGCGGCGACAAGGTCACGCGTCTATGCGACTTCTATTGCCTTATTATTAAGATTTCTGTGATCGGCAACTTTTGTTTTCCGTACATTGCTTTGTTTGCGGATATACGGTGACCGTCATAAAAATAGAATAAGATGGATTCCGATGGTCAGATTCAGTTATGACGTAGTCCCACGGTGGGCGCCAATATATTTTTACGTTCATGATTCATTCATAGCTGTCACCTGGAACTCCCGAACAGTACCTTGATATTTATTGTAGTACGATGCCGCTTTTATGCCTTTGAACTCCTACTAAATGTCAAATATCGTTATGCTAAGAGTTTATGTAGATATTATGTTGTTTTTTTTAAGTGAAAACTTCTTTAGCGGCGTTGTGCATTTTTTTTGGAATGGGTAAAAAATGTTAAACTTGCGTCAGGACACGTGACCTGATCGAAAATTCGTAAGACGGGCTTGCGCAAATGTTCGTGTGTGTTTATTACTATTCAAGTTTTCACTTCTGCCGGCACTCCGAGAGTGCAACCCGTCGTTTTTTTGTCAGTCATACGGGTAAGCCTTTATTATAAATTAGTATTAAAATTTTATCGAAAATGAAGCCAGCACGTATGGGATCGGGTAAGCATTGTATAAAAAAAAATTCTAAGCACAGAACACAAGGAAACGATCGGTAAAGTTATTCTGTCATAATTCTGATATAGGCGCAGCTTTCCCGGACGAAGCCGAACGAATTGACCTGTCAATCAAACCGCCTTCTTACACAACAGTAAATCAGTATTTCTGTACATAAATAATTCTAATAAAATTGAATCTTATTCATTTTGTGTTACAAAAAGATAAATTGGGAGATGGCTTAATATTAATATAATCTGGTATAGAAATGGTTCGTATTTCGTTATTTGTACGAAATTATTCATTGTTGTTGTTTATCTAGAGCTCTTACAAAATCTTTGGTGGTTTGAAGAAGTTCCTTTATGCTTATGTCTTTTTCTCAAGTGGAAGATATATCCATTTATGTATCCATTAAAATAAGCCGTATACTGCTTCATCATTCAACACAAAGCTGACATAATCTCATAAAATTTCATTAAATAATCCCGCTATCCCACATAAGCCTTACAAAAACACACTTCATATAAATAAATTAACCTCTTAGGTAACTGTCTCACTCAAATACCGGAACGCGTCAACATTTTAAATCCTACCCGCAAAAACTAAAATCCAACCAGACTCGGAAGCCCGCATGCTCTATGAACGGGGTAACAGTGAGCAGTCCACTCAAACTCGCCGGATTATCCGTGTAAGCGGAGGATTATGGCTGACTGTCACGCCAGAAGACAGCTCCTCAAACTCTTATCTCGCTATTTCAATTAATTCTGGGTTCAATCCCTCGCTGCCCTTCCTCTGCAACTGGATCTCGGCTTAAACCCTCTTCTTCAAACTTCCAACTTGTCCGAACATGTAGGAACTTCACCGAGATATGAGGATATTTAGAATTCTTCGTGTATTTGGATTGAGAAAAGTAATTAAAGCGGAGCGCGCACATATCTTCAAGTTTGATTTAGTACTTGATGTGAGCTTCGGCAAATATGTTTAAATATGATTCTTGTCTGTAATTACTTTCGCTGCGGTGGTATAATGGGAACATTTATTACATATTAAACTACTACTTGTTAAGAAACTAAATTAATGTGGTTAGACTGCAAACACGTGTAACTTATGAAAATAAACTTTGTTAATATTCAAAGTTGTCACGCAGTTGACACAAAACATTGGGTTTTATTTTATTAATAAAACAATGTGATATAGAGTCAATAGTATTTTGTACCAAATATTATTCTCGTCTCGTCCGATATAATTGAAACGAGTCCCACGTGGGCGCCAACTATGCGGGAAGCGACAAAAAATGTTTTATTGTTTTCAACACGTTAATATTTAACTGTACAACGACGATATTTTGTTACACACCTGTACGCGTTTATTATGTAGCATGTGTGTGTAGCTATGAAATTTTACGGCAGCAATAATTTGAAGTGAAATGGAGTATTCTTGAAAAGCTCCTCTACAAACTTAACGCAGGTTTAATAACTTGGGTAAATGGCGTGTGTTTATGTTGTATTGTCTTTGTTCAACGTTCTTCCGCTCTAAGTAATTCGAAAAGATAATTAAATTGGCAGGGACATGACACAAAAATAATTATGGCTATGAGTAATGTTTTTAGATGAAAATTCAAGCTCGAGGCTCTTATTGTTGACTGCCTTTGAATCAAGGAGATAGAAAAAAAATACCACAGCATTAGTTACTAGGTCAAGAATATCGTAAAGCATTTATATTTCAGTCTTCTTATTAATCTTTTCTTATTTCCAGACTTTTATGAGAATTGTTTACTGAGCTATCAAGTAAGGTATCACGGCACGGCGAAGAAAACTTCGAACAATTCTTGTCATAATAAAATCTATCAAAGAATCTTTCAATTTTAATGTAGAGTAACAGATTTGTATACCAACATTTTTTAGTAATTAATATTTTTTAGTAATAAGATTATTTTCTCTATTTGCTAATCTGTGCTTTTATGTGTAAAGGACACGATCAAGTTTTTTTTATCGTGTTAAAATCATCAAATGAGACCCAGGGTAGGGCGGGAGGGACTGTCAGACTTGTACTGACTAAAATCCACGGTGTCCTTCAATAGCCCTTTACGTACCGGGGTCACGGTAATGGGGAAGTCCCGCGACCCCGGCATGCTTTGGCCCTCTACAGGCCCCGTCACTCCCGACACTCCTTGAGGCGCGCGTGGAACACAACGCGCCGTCGACCCGGGCATGGTCCATGGTCGGGCTGCGAGTCGCCCATTACTCGCCGCCCGCATGCCCGCGCCTACGGTGGCTTTACGTACCGGGGTCACGGTAATTTGTTAGTCCCGCGACCAACTCAAAGTAGCTTTGAATAACTTGAATATTAAATAAGATAGCTCTCGACCGCATCTTCGTCTGCGTTCAATCAACTTATTCTATGGCAAACGGCAAGTATTGTTTACATTAGGAATATTATTTTGAAATAGAATGAGTAGTGTCGGTGATTATAGCCTACATCCGAACTTAGACACTTTTCCTCTTCGTAATAAAAATTTTTTGACTACCGTTCAAAAAATCTAATACAAATCTCCGCCATCTTATTGAGTTGACACGCGTCACGACGTCACATACGATCGGTTATTGTCGGCCATGTTGTCTCGCCCACTTTGTGGCGCGCTGTGTTTGACTATCGTTTCCCTAACATCCATGTATTGTTTCATCCTCTGTCACTTGCACGGATTTCCGGGTCTCTTTGTTTACGTAAGAAAATACACGCTTGGAGTTCTGCGAAATTGGAATTGGATCGGTTCGAAGATAGATGGAATATTAGATTATGTGTTTGGATTGAAAGCTAGGTACTAATGTGTTTTTAGTGATATTTAAGGTTTGTAAACGATGGTTATTTAGAATATAGACATTTGGCTTAGCAACCGAAAGTCATTTACTAATTATTAAGTCACGTTTTTCAGTCCATTGCTGGACATTGGCATCTCTCAAACTGTCACAACACTCTAAATTGATCCCCCCCCACCCATGACCCACCTTTGCTTTTTGCATCTAGTTTTTCCTAGAAACCTTTTTATGGTCATTGATTTGTTGCCTACCCGGCTAGACGAGCATATGTCGCGGGTTCAATATCACCATAGAACAAACATTTTTTATTCCGGTACTGTCTGTTTGTATTTCAGATTAAATGTTTGTTAATACACCGATAATACGGGAGTAATTCGTAGTATGGCAAAAATGCCATGTCATGTGTCATACGGCAACATTTTTTTTTTCATACGTATATCGGATATATTTCCGTAGTCATATGTCAAGATTTACAAAGATAAGTAACAGCAACGCGTTGTTTTTCTCGCTTCCCTAGTTTACTTATAAATCAGAATATATTTTCTTTTATTTTCATTTCTTTTCCTGGAAAGTAAAATATCGTTGAGATAGCTGCTTACGCCCGCCGCAGACGCCGTGAACGTGTGAATGTTGTCCGTGATTACAACAACATAACGACCAACTGTTTGTATGGAAGCATTATCACGATTTGAAACAAGACGTGACCAGTATTTATAGTCCTGAATTGTAGTGTTCTGAATAATATTGAGAATTGGTCTCGTATTGTTCTCAGGTATCGAGGAAGGCTTTGGACGTTGCTTTGTTTGGTTCAGATCTGGAACTTTGTGCAGACAATTATAGTTCTGTTTCGAACAACTATAACTGTATATATGTGGTAGTAGACTTGCCTTGCATTTCTAAACGCATGAAGGAGCTTTTTGCCAATCTTGAATTTAGGTCGATGATTCAATATCCCCCAAATATCGAACTTTTTCAGAGCCCGAAATAGTTTCAACATTCTCTGACCTCAATCGTTACCACACATCCCACTTTCCCGCTTTTAATTCCCTCCAATAAAATCTCAATTTGGCAAACCTCAAAGAAACAAAGACCATGCACCCGTATTGTCCCCGAACTTTCCCGAAGTTAACCCAACTTGGCCGGAGTTGTCCGACAACAGTGCGCCGGCGGTGGCCGACCACAAACCCAATTACCTGACTCGCTATATAAACAGTGGTTCAAAGTGACCTGTGACAAATTATTATTCCAGTTTACGTTTGGCGCAAGTGACGGACCTGGCAAGTTCTAGCCATTGCCATAATTGGCCAGGGCAAACCCTGTAAGAGTTAATTACTTTAAATAAGCCGTCAAGTTTTGATTGGACTTTATTGAATACACACGGAGTCTGAAACTTGCCACAAACTTCACAAATGCCCTTGATAGGAGGCAATTTGCTTATTACTTCCACGAATTATTAGACAACTTATTGAAGTAGACTTTAAGTTCTTTGGAGAGGTTTCTGAACCCAATTAATTACGCAATTCTGATAAACGATAAGGGGTAAGGAAATCATGGTCATAAGTGGAGTAAAGTATGCTGATGAAATGTTCGGAATTGTTATGTATGTAGATGTATAAACGTGAAGCAAACCAAAACGTTATTTAATACATGGTGTCCTGCAGCTTTTGTTTCTCTCTTTGAGAAAAAGGTATTATGGTATATCGCTTTAGCGAATTCTAATACGACACTGCTCATCCGCTTGAAACGAAACTCACGTCGCCTATCCGAGCGGTGCATTGCTAAAACCCCCCTTTTGCAGTGGCTCTTTGCAATTCAGTCATTGCCAGATATTTTTTGAATAGCCAGAGATAACAATAGGCCGGCAAAACTGCCAAACGAGCAATTCTCGGACACAGTACAGTTGAGCAACAAAGGGCAATATGTTGCGGGTTTTAGTAGTTTTTTAATACTGAATCGGTTAGCGTTTTGCAAAACCAGCGCAAATTTGAAAAAAAAATGGAGCTGCAATTTTTAATTCTGCAGGCTTCTTTTGGCACTAATATTATAAATGTATATGTTTGGATTTGAATTTGGCTGAGAGATAGGTTTTACGTTCCCTGGTATTGCGTAACTTTTTTTATCGTGGTAAAATCATCAAATGAGTCCTCCCACCCAGGGCAGAGCGGGAGGGACTGTCAGACTCGTACTGACTAAAATCCACGGTGTCCTTCAGTAGCCCTTTGCGTTCTGGGGCCCGTCCAGGTTCCGGGGGCGTTAATTTTTTATCGTTGTAAAATCATCAAATGAGGTCTCCCACCCAGGGCAGAGCGTTAGGGACTGTCAGACTCATACTGACTAAAATCCACGATGTCCTTCAATAGCACTTTACGTTCCGGGGTCACGGTAATTCGTAAGTCTCGCGACCCCAGTAGGCATTGACCCTCTAGACCGTCATGCTTGAATCAGGTTGTACTTCAAGCATGACATTAACATTTTATATAAAAGATATAAAAGAAACAAGATGACGTTTTTTTCTTATTTTGACACACGTCACAAAAATCCTTGTACAGTATACTACTGAAGGAAACCCGTTGTTTCTAATTATTGTTATGTAACTCATGCAAACGGTTCCATAAAACTATACACATAAATGAAGCCGGCCGTTAAGTTTGTGATACATTTTACTTCTCAATTTCCAGCCCTTTATATTATCATGACCGTCGTAACTTTGACATAAACTTGTACAATGTGAAGTAAATAATTTTAAGTTTAATTTAGCAGAAACATTATTCGTTCAGCTATAACATTTTATTGAAATTGTCTCTTTTATTCAGTTTGAACTTAAAACTACTTAATTGACGGCACGGTTAGCGGAGTGGCTGAACGATTGGATTGCTGCGCTGCGTGTCGCGCGTTCGATTCCCGCGCGGTGCAAATATTTGTATGATCTACAAGTAGTTGATCCGGGTCTAGGCGTTTGTGTATGTGAGTTTATATGTTTGTAAACGCACCCACGACACAGGAGAAATTCCTAGTGTGGGGCACCATATGCACCGACAACCTGCTTAATGCCCCTCAATAAGTACGACATAACCTTCGATTGCCAGTTGTTAAGAGGGCGCTAGTCGGTCATTCTTCCATACAAACGTAGTATGGCGATTATGCCACTGTTTGACGGTATACATTCAAAATAAAAAAATGATCTACATTCATCTCGTCATTATCTAGCCCTAAAAAGCATATATTATGATTTATAAAAGATGAGGGAAAATTGCAAAACGTTTACCGTGCAAGGATAGATTATTTGTTCAAAAACACAAATAATTTTATTATGAACAGATTTTTTTTTTTTTTTTTTTTAATTTATTAGTAAAAAACAAATTACAGAACATTGATTAATAATAGCAACCAAAAAACCACAGAGGTTTAAACTTGTGCTATCAAGAGTCTTTTTCAATAGTTAACACACTAATAACAAAGATCGCATAAGACAAAGACAAAATACATCAATCTTCATTCCCTATATACTATAATGTATTTGCAAGAGAGAAACAAAGAAGACTAAGATACATTTAGTAGTTTTTTTTTAATATGCTTATTCCCTTTTTTTTTTTTTTTTTTTAGGGTGGCAAAATAAAATCATCAAATGAGTCCTCCCGCCCTGGGCGGGGCGGAAGGGACTGTCAGACTCTTACTGACTAAAATCCACCCGTGTTTCTTCGGATGCCCTTTACGTTCCGGGGCCGCGGTATCCTGGATTAAGAAAAAAGCCGCGACCCCAGCAGGCATTTGGCCCCGTAAGGGGCCCCGTCGGTGACGCGTGAAACACGACGCGCCACCGACCCGGGCTTGGTCCTTGGTCGGACGGCGAGCTTACCCATTACTCACCGTCCGCAAGCCCGCTCCGCCGCTGTGCCCTCTGCTGTTCAGAGGGACACGCGTTGGAGCATCCACCCGACAGACTATTCGCATACGGGCAAAGAGACCCCTTAGGCACACAGTGCCTAAAAGAGTTTTTGCCCGCATCCCAGGGTGCACCGGCCCGAAAAACTGGTCTTCCCCCCGGACGTATCCGAAGGGGAACTCCAGTCCACGGGCGCACGTGGAGGTTTCCTGTCTTAGCACCCCATGCTTATTCCCTAAGGTCTTTTGAAAAGTTGCAATCGTTCATTCTTCAATCAAATTAGGCATGTATGAGTCAGTCGACGCGGATGGTTGAAGTATGATGTATGCGTAAGCGCTCTAGCTTCTTCCCGCTCATCTATCTCATTCGCACGTGATTTTTGATGAAATAGCATGCATTTTAATCCCGCTCACTCGCCGCCGACTAGGGTACCGTTAAATCAATTTATGATGGAGAAGTCTCATCTTTATCGTTTTACTTTATTTTGCCGACTATTCTTAATTCATAAGCATCATGACCTTTATATTTCCAAGTAGTAAGACTCACTGGGGATTCAATATAACATATTATTATCTGACACCTGACCTTAGCACGTTATTGCTGTATTACCCACGTACATGTAACTTCGGATACGAAGAAGCGGGTTGATTTGTAACACGGAGTAAGAGCGCTCGTGAAGAAAACGTCTTCCAATTTATATGATTGGAATGAGATAGGGTGTAGTCTGATACAAAATTAATATAAAACAATATTAAAACATAAAGTATAAAATTGCGAAAGGTTCAATCGACAGAAATCTTTAAATTGAGATTTAGTAATTATGTCAATTACACGTAAGGTAAGACATATTTTGAACATTTATTCAGCACTTTTTACTCTATGTGACATAACTGAATACAAAATAAATAAAAGATGAAATAGAAATAAAATTGAAATGAAAATCTACTGAAGTGTAACGGCAGATACATCAGTTCATCTGACATTTTCTCAAAATGTCATTACTCACTCACACCATTTATAAGACTCCCTAACAAAAAATCACATTTCATTTTACCTCATTGACACCACTTCTTTGGAGCTTAAAATCAGAATACCAAGAAAGGTAATAAGTTTAGGCGCAGTCGTAAGCATTCACATGAAAGGTGTTTAAGGAGTCGGCTTTGACAGTAAACGTGGCAATATGGCCGCGCCGCGTTTGATGTGCGTTTCATTACGGCTTGGCGGTATAACCCTCTCGTATTATTATTAAATATTATTGTATATTGGCACGATACGGGTATCATGAGGTAAGGTTTGACGAATCAAAGGTAACGACGATAAATTGTATTGTGCTCGGTTAAACTTTGATATATCTGAAGTGGTATAATTAACACGTGTTGTAGTTTACTGTGCAATTATTATGTGTGGCAGGTTTCGAGATGTTAGAGAAATCATGAAGTTAGTGTATGGTAACATAATAATTGGGCTAATTTCGTGTTGGTTGTCATTCACCGCCGTTTATCTATGACTTGCTTTGTAAACGCGACGAATTGAATATAATTTGGCAAGCTTATTTCTTCGTTTTGAAACAAGTCATCAAATCTCGTTGTTCACTTACCATCAATTCTTCCTGAAAACTCTTCTATTCTTTTAAAATTGTTAATATTACTATAATGCTAATAAATCATCGTATACTTTGTTTCAGGTACACAACCGTTTCCTGTTACGTCAGAGTACTCCAAACAGTAATATCTATCTAGAATACATTTCAACAAAATGATATGAAGGTAGCATTTGATATGGTTCTCAAGGGAACGCGGAACATTTCCCGGTATTAACGGAGCTAGGTGGATAATATGAATAAAGGTGGATTATATGGCGAGTGTACCTTCCTCCCACTCCTGGATGGCCAGAGTGGTAGACACATGTCCGCCCCCGCTGCATGTGGACCGATTGGGGAGTAACTGTATTTGGTCGTTTGATTGTATAATTCCTCTTTTACGGTGCATTAATACATATAAGTAATTAGTTTACCTCGACATAATGTTAATAACTTTGAAAAATGTAAGAATTTAGATCCCTCTTGTCACACGTTGTGTAATCGGTGCTTTATCTAAGGTATTAAAGAACAGCACTTGAAACTCAAGTATGACTTAAATGTAGATTGAAACCATTTATTTATTTATTAAGTAAAAACAAACAGTAACATATTACAGAGATACAACAAGGCTTACAAATAAACTATGATAAATATGCTGCCCACTACGTTTTCCACAGATTACTTTAAATAATAATCAACTAGAGACGTACTTTAGTAACTTTATTTTAGATTGCATCACAAACAAGTCTGATACAAACCAAAACACATAGATTGAAGCCATTTGATTGGTTGAAACTAGTTGTAAGTAATGCTTGGGTTTAAGTATCGTTCAGTAATATAAAGCATAAAAGTCACAAATGCAATCTATTGGGTAACAAGTACTCCAATTTTTTGTCTGAGACAGGAAGTAAAATGAAAAAGCAAATACCTATCTGGAAATAAAGGTAAAATTGAAGTTAAGACCACCTGTTAAATCCACACAACATATTACTTGTATGAAATTGGCAAATCCCCGGGGGAGAAGAGCGGAAAAGGAAAAATGTAAGGAAACCACCTTAGAAGGTTTAAAATACATACCGGAACGTACAATGAAATATTATTAAAAAATTACAAAATTATACGAAGGAGTACAATTCAAAATCAAAATCATAATCAAAAGTTTTTATTTCACATAGGCCCATGAGGGCACTTATAAAACGTCGACAGCAGGTGCTCGGTTCGGGTAGGTCGATTCCATGGAGAAGAACCGGCAAGAAACTCCATGGGTACTCTTTTAAAATATGGTATAGTTTTACAAACAGATTGTTACAATTTTTCGATGCTTTTGGATAAATTAGCCACGTAGTGTATTGTAGAAAGAATGAATAAAACTACTAACAAGAGAGACCTGCTAAGAAAGCAAAGCAGTCTGAATAAATCTGATGGCTTAAATAAATTATTAAATCTAATAAAGGCTATTTGAAATCGAACTGAAGGCAGACTATTTAGTTTAAGGTAGATGTGTATTAAATAAAATACTCTAGAAGGACATACACTTTTAGTCATGTTCTTAAGAAAGGTACGATGCATAATATCCTTAATGTGGATGGACTGGTCATAACATCAACGGCGTGAGTATACAACCAAAACGAAGATGATGAAAAAAGAAATTTGATGATCGAGGGACCCTCACAGTAAGTGTAAGGTATAGACGAATGACTAAAACCGATAATCCTACTCCATTAACATACTTTCCTATATAGTTTCGACCTTCGAAAAACCTCGGGACCTCCCAAAAAGGTTATTTACGAAACATGTCCGTCACACACGGACATTAGCTCAGCTCACAGTAATGAGAACAACTTTCTACGACTACCCGCAAAAAGTTGGGACTACCGCCAGACTTCCCTCCACAACTATCAGTAATTAGGGACCGAAGCCTGTTTTTTGGCAGTTTTACCTGGGATAGGAAATTCTAATTTGGACTCTGTTTAGTTTTATTTAAATTAGGGAGTAGCTTTTGTGACGGTCGCTGGGGATGTATTTTGTTTCCTGGAATCTGAATATTCATTAATTAAGGTAAACGAATGATCAAACTGATCAAAGGCCTAGAAGATGTCGCCAGCAGGGATAATTCTGCCTTTGTGTCCGTAGAATTAACAATGTTATAAAAGAGCTGTTAGTAATTTCGTTGTACAATAATGTACTATCTAACAATCGACCAATTCAGTCTTTGGTCTCTGGCCACTGGTAGATACAAATCTTCTTTGTTTGAATTTTTGTGTGATCCGCCTTTTTCATTACATCTGTCTTTTTTTTTTTCGTTCTAATACCATCAAATAACTCCTCCCTTCCAGGGCGGGGCGGGAGGGTAAGACTGGTTTGACTAAAATCCACATGTTCCTTCAATAGCCCTTTACGTTTCTGGTACAAGAATACCTTATAAGACAGTTCCGCCATCATCGCATCTGCCTTCAAAGTGTCTTTCTTTGGCTTTCAAATCTGCCAATTATCTCGAATGTTAAAGCAGCAAACCCCTTAGGGGGTTGGCCACCCATCCCCCAATTTTCCTTGACAAGAACTTAACTAACTTTGTGCAACTGTTATTATTTAATCAAGAGAATAACCATTTGCGCTGCACCGATATCAATGATGTATGAATCAGTTCTGCTAGTCAAAACCAACAGTAGTTTGAACTCATACAATAACTCCATGTTTGCGTTATGTTTCAATACCACACATCTCGAGCTATTGTTCTCTACGAGGGATAACTGGCAACAAAGTGAAACTAAGGCTATAGTGTATTATGTTGACGGGGGCTGCGAACTTGTATATTGTGGCGTTGTGTAGTACTGACTTAACGGGCAGGGTTTATTAGTAGTTCATTAGTTTGACAGGGAACTTTGCGTGAATCTTATCGGTTGTTCTTCGAATTTTTGTGAGTCTTCAACTTGGAAGAGCCTATGTTGTCCAACTGCAGGACAAAATCGCGGAACTGTCCAAACGGGAATCCTGGAACGTAAAGGGCGATTGAAGGAACTCGGTGGATTTTAATTAGTACGGGTCTGAGAGTCTTCTGCTTCACCGAGGGAGAGAGGATTCATTTAATAATTAAACCTTGTAAAAATATCCAAATATTTCATAAACTTATTATATACACATATTTATTCATAAATATCGTGCCGGCTTGAGTCATACCTGCCATTCAAGATCTGTTAGCTACATGACTGTTTATATCAGTATCTTTGACAAGGTGAAAATAAATAGAATCAACGCCACAATGTTTTCTATAAATACTAACTTATAAAACCCCATCAAATTAATTTAAGCGTCAAAACCCTTGTGTCACTGTAAACCTTTAGAACAAAGGATAACCGAACTAAATTCAAATCTCAACCGTCGAAAATGGTGACGTCACCGCCGTTCTATTTTCAAAACTTACTTGTAGCAAGTAGTGACGTCACTTAGTACCTCATTACTATCAGCGCTCGCTCGCCGCATATTAATTATGTGAAAGTTCGCTATAGTTTATAGTTCCTAGTTCGCGCTCATTACGAGGAGGTGGTTTTCAGCTGACTCATGTTAGACGGAGTTAGTGTTCTATTGGCTAGTGCAGTTCAAAGTTTGCTTTCGCGGGTAGTTTAATACTTTTCAGATGGGAAAATTGTAACAATCAGAGGAAAAAATACAGAGAGGAGACAAAAATGTGAAAAGTCGTGCAAGGGGTATGAGTTTTTTTTTTCGTGGTAAAATCATCAAATGAGTCCTCCCACCCAGGGCAGGGCGGAAGGGACTGTCAGACTTGTACTGACTAAAATCCACGGTGTCCTTCACTAGCCCTTTACGTACCGGGGTCACGGTAATGGGTAAGTCCCGCGACCTAGGGGACTTCACGTTATTGTGACGTAAGGTAAGGGGTAACTTTGGCATTATATCGATGAAAAAAATGTATTCTTCGTTCGTACACTAGAAGCGTGTTTTCAATTATCCATACAATAAACGCAGTAAATACTTCAAGTACGCTGCTTTTGATTTTGCTGTGTTTATTTACTTTACATTTTTTTATTTTTTTTTTTATAAGACCTCAGTTAGCTGTAACTAATATAAAAAAAATCAAATGTGTGATTTTGTTTCGCGCCTAAATCGGTGAACCTACTCTATGAAATTCGATACAGGGATCCCATACGTAGGGGGTACCATTTAAATGGTTATACTAAACGTCTTGCATAAAAAATATAGATCATAAAATGTGGGCTGTGATGATATGAATCTGCGGGCCAAAGATGATTCTTTCATTAGTTAATTTTTTTTTTATTCGTAGGTATCTAAACAATGAACAAAACGTAAACTACCTTTCAAAGGATATACACATAAAGTTGTAAGCAGCTTTATAAAGCCGACCGTCCCTTTGGCTAGACCCTAAGTTCTTATCTTATTACCCTACCAAGATTATGTATTGTTATTTTTGAGTCCTAACCTCATAAAGATAATATTTGCTCGACTCCATACCCAATTTTCTTACAAGCGGGAATAAAAAATAGGGCGAGAACAAATGTATACAATTTCTACACCAGCCATAAAAACCTTTCCCCTCTCATTTCAAATATGTTTCTACCCGCACTCAATCTCCTCGTAACACATTGCCACTCCGAATCAATTCCTCACGACATATAACAGTTTTTGCTTAATTTTTCCTCTACCCTCCTTGAAAGCTTCTCAGTGCCATGTGAATCACTTGTATCATGCTTGTTTCCAAATTAACGAGTCTGTGCTCCTACGAGCTCACAGCCACACACTCTCTCTCTTAGTATTCCAGGCGAGCCTTTCATGAAAATTGTTATGAATAAGAGTTTTTATTCGAGGAAAAGTATACGGTTGCGTAAGATTTTCTTTTGCCGCAATCTGGGCTACTGGGGTATACTATACAAGTTTGTTGAAAGCTGAGGCTACAATAAAAGCTAGATGACAACATGTTTTACTAAGTGACTTGAATACTAAAGTAGAATTTTTGTTACATGACCTTCTGTCATGAATATTAGGAATTCACTTAAATAAGAGTCTGTAATCGCTCGTCTTTAGTAGATTCTTATGAAGATAAAACGAAATGTCGATTTTGGCGCCCAACGTGGGACTAATTTAAATAGTAGCAATTCACGTAATTGTATTTGCTCTGAGAAACTTAAGCCAACCATGCCGAGTCAAAGTGCAGAAGGCAACCACGCGTGCTATTAGACTAAATCGAGTAAAATGTAATTCGGCATCAAAATGGCGACGCTGGGGCCGTAATGGTAGCTTAATGGCACATGTAATAGTGTTGTAAATAATTTCTGATGTGGGACCTCTAGCACAGCCCGACGAGAAAATATTAACACCGATTTTGCACGCCAGGACGTGCGTCCTGGGGATTTTAATCCAGGGAACCGAGGTAATTAGTTTAATCATCTTGCGGAGTGCAAAATCTGGCGGACGCGGGAGTTAAACACGCTCATACGCGGCGTTATTACATCGTAAAGCACCACTTAGCATGTTATTAATTTCATCTTTCAGAAAAATGTTTGAAGCGTGTCAATTAATAAAAGTATCTTTTCTGACAGTTATATAGGAAACAAGAGTTCTATTAAATGTTGGTAAAAGATTTACAAACAAGCGACAATCGGGGGCACACCGTTTGTAAGTGACAGTTGGTAAACAAAGCGGTTTGCGAACAAGGGATTGCTCTTAACCGCCGCCACCCTACATCTGGGCCGTTGCCCACCGATCCTAGCCACATAACGCAGTCCCTCGGGGTTGCCAGAAACCCTGGCATCGCTGCCAACACTGGTAATAATCGTAAAAAACTTACCTCCACTACTTAGTGGGAAATTCGCGGAATTTTCTATATTAACCTGTGACGGCGAAACCGCAGTGGGGAAATTTTCCACTGAAGTTACATTATTGGATGTAGGAGAACCCTTGCTTTTTCCTTTTTATAATAAACATTGAATACGTCTGTATAAGCATTCTTTGAGTAACGTTACATATAAATAAAATTTTTCTTACGGGGGCTCCCGTAAGAAAAATTTTATTTGTAGTCCTTGGGCCAAAAATGCAATTTTCTAAAAATGCCTGTTAAACACCTTTCTCACACCTCCACATCCTTTCGGAAACCGCAGCATCACTGAGGTATCCTCTGACTAGAATATTAATATAACGCGTGGGATCTGCCGTCAGTTTTACAGCTACCCTCTTTCTTTTAAAAATAAATCGCTTTATGCACAAATGAGGGTAAGATGACGTACGGTATGTTTTGGAGGGTACTAAAGTCCTGGGCAATTTCGGTACACGAACTACGGATAAGCTTGCTTTGTTAGTTTTAACAATGAATAATTAATATGCGAAAGGGTTTTATTGTATTCACGACCTGTGTAGTGTGTAGTCTTTTCTGGTATTAATTTGGAGTTAACTACCAGTTCGAAAGGATTCAACTCTAGTATGACATGTTTCACCAAAGTACATGGTAAGACCTTTCACCTGTCCCATAAGGTGGACACACGATCTTATGAAGACCACAGGATCGCGCTGGATGCAAACCAGTTCCAACCAGCCCTGTTGGAAATATATAGAAAAGGCTATTGTTCAGCAGTGGACGTCTTACGGCTGATATAATGACTATAAAAGCACCAAATGAACGATTTCTGAAAATTCATCTTGTGAAGGAGCAACATAGGGCATGATAGTTTTATGACAGTTCCTTATTTTTGACGATGGGAAAACAAAACGAACATTAATTATCATGGCAACATATCTTCGAAGTAATGTTTTCCTACAGTAATTTAACGAAGACATCGTTTAGAGAAGTGTTTTATTTAGTTTTAGTGTAAGCTATAAAGTGTTGTATAGTGTGAACTGTGAAGTGGTCGTTTATTTATTTTTATTACTACTTCTATGTACCCACATTTTATGTACTTTAGGTCATTGCCCCCTGCTTCGTTATAGCTCTCCTTTTATTTTAAGTTCTACATAATTCTTTCCGTATTTTTATAAGTTCACGGTTCACGCCAGTTTCCCTGAGGGACGGACAGGGACAGAAGAGGTAGCGTTTGGTAATGGCGCCTCTAATTGAAAGTGATAATGGGTAACCCCGTTTGTTTTAAAATAACAAGATTGCCTCATTGGTCCGGTAGTCGTAACGGTTACTGCTAAGCATGCCGTCTTGGGTTCTACCCTTAAACCAATAGTTAGTAGAAAAAATACTATACAATAGCTTTACCGCGGCATTCCCCGAGTGCCACACGTATTTTTGTTGTAAAATCACCAATTGTATTCTCCCCCCGCCCAGGGTGGAGTGAAATGGACTTTCAGACTCATACTGGCTAAAACCCACGGTGTTCCTTCAATAGCTCTTTACGTTCCATGGTCGCCGTTACGTGTTTAACAGTGCCGCGAGATAATACAGATTTACATACATACAATTCCAATCAATTTCAGCTCTTTTCAGATTCAATGACATTCAAAATTTTTGACCGATGAGCTGTCAATTACAAATGTAGGTATTTGAATTTTTAAATGTAGCGATATAATTGGTCCATTCTGAGGCTTAAAATGATAAAATGATCGTAAACGAATAATTAACAGATGTCGATGAAATGGTTAAATTAATTAAATAAAATTGATAGTTTCGCATTACAGGTGCACTCCAATTCGGTAATTATTTAAGTTGTACAAACTGATGTATATAATTTGTTTTCATACATTTGTGGTTAATGCAAGTAGTTTATTGAATTGGAACTCATTATGTGAAGAGCTTTTATTTTAAGTGATTTAGGTACGTAATTACAGCTACTAGTTATTCTTTTATTTAATTGCCGGTTCGACATGATTTAATTAACATTTTTAAAATCATTAGTATTACACTACCGGCCATAAATATTGCACACCGATTTTCGGAAAGAGATATTCGGCTGGTTTCGGCTACGAAGAGCACTATCTCTATCGCACGAAGCCCTGGCCAATCAAAACGATTGACGAACTCCTAATTGGTAGTGTGTGAAAAGTGAACAATCTTTTGAACTACTACATGTTCAACAAAGAGTTATTTTACTCAAAGAAAATCAACTTAATCCGATCATACACGATTCCAGCACGAGCATGCATTTTTAATGCGCTAAACCTCGTACACAACACATTTCACTGAATCCTAACTGGCAACAAATTTAAAGTTAGCGCAACTTGGCCATTGAAGTCATAAAGTTATGACGCGACTGCCTGCAACAGGAAAAACTTGGCGAAACTTGGCGCACTCTGCCAAGTCGCCAAGTTTCGGTGCACGCTAGTTACAAACTTGGCAGCCACTGCGCTTGACATATCGCGGGCTACAAGATTCGACTACATTTTTGGGGAAAGTTATTTTACATATTTTGTTTAAAAATGTCTCGGGAACAAGCTTACGTTGACTATGTCGACGGAGGACGGTCACTTTAGTTTGTTTTGGATTTTAAATGGATTAAATTTGTACTGAAACTTGCTTGTAGTTTGGAAGAAGAATAGTTTTTGAAAATGTTATACTATGAGGCATTTTATTAAGTCTACTTAGTATAACAAAGGTCTTGCTTGGTGGAAAACGTTCTTTAGCAGGATGTCATCGTCTTAGGTCGCATTTTTAGAAACTACAACATACACATCAAAACCGGGTTTTTTATAAAAACCGGCCAAGTGCGAATCGGACTTACGCACAAAGGGTGCCATCTATCTATAATATAAAAATGAATCATTGAATGGCCCTATGGGGCCTGTGGGGGCCCCGTCAATTTGCTGATAGCTTTAAGACGCGCTTGGAACGCAAGGTGCCATCGACCTGGGATATGGGTCCTGGTTCATGGCCCTGATCGGACGGCGAGGTACCCATTACTCTGTCAGTCTCTGTCAGTCTCAGTTACGCTAGGCTTGCTCGAAGTTCAATTTGTTCACTACTGATGATGATGAGCTGTCAACTGTCTGAATCTTTGAGATCACATTAGGAAACGATCAAAATAAAACAAATCGACGATGAAGAGTCAATAAATAATAACTGCAAAAACGCAACTTTACAGGAGGCGAAAAAAACGTTTCAAGTCCGTTTAATTATTTTTTTAGTATATTTGATTTTTTTAATGTTTTATGTAAACTGACTACAATATTATGCTTATGACTACAATATTAATATATTAATCAATGATTTTATTAGTTTTTAGATATATTTTAGATAGATTTTATTAGTATTTATTGCCATCGTAAATGACGTAACACCACTTAGTATATATTGCAATAATTGTTTTTCTTGCAAAATTAATAAGAAACAGACCTAAGATCTTTGTCAGCATATGCATTACTCTATTCTACAATAAATAATGCAATAAAACAAAAATGGCCAAAATGTTAGATATTATATATTGACTCTTCATCGTCGAAATATCATTTATCCAAATGATACTTGAAATTAACGTCCTAATAACATGACAGCCATCTTAAACGCCAAACACCTAGTATAACAGCTTCGACGATGTGGCAAAAACAGCTCCTCAACAGAAAAATGTTAATTCAAGAACAATTTACTATCCATTTAAATGCTGTACCTTTTTAATCTAATCTCGCTAAAAATGTACACCATTTTAACGAATAGTTTACTCCTCAACTACTGATCAAGCAAATGGCCCTAAGTAAGCTTGTTTAAATCTTAATTTTCCAATTAATAGAAACTCTTTGAAACGATCCTGTAAAGATTGGTTTACTTTAGCTAGGTACCATAATTAATATTCCATCGAAGAACTTGATAGACTTTTTAAAGTATATTTACCGAAAATCTAGGCTTTCTTATCTCTACGCGAATGTCTTTGGTCCTAGGTATTATCCAAACTAATATCATAAATGCGAAAGTAACTCTGTCTGTTTGTCTTTCTGTCTGTATGTCTGTCTTTTCTTCACGCTTAAACTACTGAACCGATTTGTGTGAAATTATGTACAGACATAGTTTGGAACTTGAGAAAGGACATAGGATAGTTTGTATTGCAAAAAATAAAATAAAAAACAAAAATCTGCCAGAAGTCACTATTCCAAGCGAACGAAGTCGCGGGCATAAGCTAGTAGAAATATAATTTGAAAGATCGACGTTGTAGAATCTATTTGAATAAATATGTCTTGATTAAAGATAACTGAAAAATGACATAACTTCTTAGTAAAATACTTTCCGAAGTGCGCGCAGATTCTTGTATTTCCTCATACAACAAACTACCTATCTGTAAGTCTAGAGTGAACAGGTTGGGGTGCTAACACAGGAAACCTCCACGTGCGCCCATGGACTGGAGTTCCCTCTCGGATACGTCCGGGGGGAAGACCAGTTTTTCGGGCTGGTGCACCCTGGGATGCGGGCAAAAACTCTTCCTTAGGCACTGTGTGCCTGAGGGGTCTCTTTGCCCGTATGCGAATAGCCTGTCGGGTGGACGCTCCAACGCGTGTCCCTCTGAATAGCAGAGGGCACAGCGGCGGAGCGGGCTTGCGGACAGCGAGTAGGTAATGGGTAAGCTCGCCGTCCGACCAAGCACCAAGCCCAGGTCGGTGGCGCGTCGTGTTTCACGGGTCACCGACTTTTCTTAATCCAGGATACCGCGGCCCCAGAACGTAAAGGGCATCCGAAGAAACACGGGTGGATTTTAGTCAGTAAGAGTCTGACAGTCCCTCCCGCCCCACCCAGGGCGGGAAGACTCATTTGATGATTTTGCCAACCTTAAACAAAAAAAAAAAGAGTTAACAGGTTACTACTAGGCTCTGCTTCACCATCGACTCAATTCTCTACTCGCGTTGAGCATACCCTAATAATACCTACCTGAATGATTGCTTTCAGATAGTGGTCAACGCGAGTAGAAAAAAAACATCCAAATTTTTGATTAAGCTTAGAATGAGAAGTAACGTTTTAAGTTCAATAACGATGGCTCACCTCCTCAATTGTACTCTGTGTAACTCCTCCTGCACTCTAAGGGAACTGTCAGAGGCCACCACCAACGCCGTGAATGTGGCAGAGTTTTGGTCGAAACATATAATTTAAAGGAATCATCAACACGACCAAGAAGAAGTTCATAAGTAGTTAGTTATGTCAGAACATCATAAAACGGGTGGTCCATCTCGATTCTCAAAGTGTACATCTCTCAGAAAACAGAACAACTGTTTTAATCAACAATATTTAGTGATAACTGCCTATCTAAAATCTAACTGTATCGAACAAATACAAAATAGAATCATTCAGAAACTCTCCCGAATCCCTCATAAATTATGAAAATGTAACCCGAGGCAACTATTTAGGCCGCGCACAAAGCACGTCCATTAGGCCTGAACTCAGAACTGGACGGCACTAAAAACCGACCTTACAGCGTTGCATGCGATACATTAGTGATATCCCCGTATTCTAGCTCGGCTGGTCCTGCATCCATTTCACTATTTATAAGTACTCATCAGCGACACAGGGTAAATTAGTACAGAAGGACCACTCGCTGCTATTTAAGATGTGTACATATTTCACTATATGGCTTGCTTTAGTTATGATTTTTAAACATAATACGCAAAATCAGCGTAGTTAACGCTACCCTGCCATCGCTAGGCTCAGTACTATCATTTTTGGATTTTGCACATGATGGTTTTCTTGCAATGTTCTGTAATATTTGATTGCAACATCCGACTATACTAACTAATTAACAATATTAAAAGACTTTGTTGCTTAAAATGATAATAATTTGCATTCTCTTTTGAAATCAAAGTAAAGTTTAACGAGTCCAATTACTTGTTTATATCATCCAATAAGTATACATTGCTGTTTTAACTGCTTCATTTCCAATGGAAAGCCTTCTGTATTGCCTTCCTCAGTGGTACAGCGTCCATTTTGCTAGATATTAGTGCTTATCTGAGCTGGAGGTGGCCGCTCGCGCGGATGCAAATGTGCTCGAATTGCGAGCACTGCACAAAGGAAAATACTGGCTCATTCTGTGATATTTTTAAATTGAAATATCATGGCGTTCGTGGCGAAAGGTTGAATTTAATTTTGTGAAAATTAGGGAAGTAAATACGGAGTAATTTGGTTTTAAAATATTGTTGTTAGAGAACTATTTTCAGCTTTATGAATAAAATCTGCTAATTTAATTATGTACAGCATGAATTAAAATCACATAGACTCTTGCTTCTTAGAAAATATTGGTATTCAGCTGAATTTGTGAAGAATGCAAGATAACCCCAACATTCAGGAAATAATAAAGAATTACCTCTTATTATTTATGAAATTGCCTTCAATCTCGTATCATTATAATTTATCATGGCTTTTCAATTATTTATGATATAAAGTGATTCAGAAATATTACTATAACTGAACGGTAGTTGGTCTCCCTATCAACACACCGCAGCTCAAAGCCAGTTAGGCTAGTCCTTTTATCAGCTAGTCATCGTTGCTAGTAGACAATAGTAAGTAGCTTCTAAAACTAATCAATTTAATGGCAGGGAGTAGCAATAAAATGGAGGGCTTTGACAAAACTTCACCAACGACAGATCTTTGAAACAATTTCAGGCAATGTTTTATCTCAGTCACTTTAAACTTTTAAGAATGTCTGATACAGTAGACGGCAATAATCTGCGAACAATACACATAATTTTTTCGGATATCTTGCAGCCAACAGCGCCATTTTTGAGGAGTGGCTGGATAGGCGTCACGGCGTCCTGACCTACCACCTGACGCATGTCCTCACCGGACACGGCAGTTTTGGGAGGTACCTGTGTCGGATAAGGAAGGAAGAAACGCCTGAGTGTCACCACTGCGGCGTGGATCGCCCGGAGGTCACGGTAGAGAATACGGTGCATGTCTGCCCCGCTTGAGCCTCCCGCCCGGCATTGCGCCTCAAAGAGTGTCTGCCCAATGACGGGGCTCCCCCTTAGGGGGCCAAGGCCTACCGGGGTCGCGGGACCAACAAACCAATAGACCTTCAATAGACCTTCACGTACCGTGACTCCTCCGGTTCGTAAAGGTCTATTGAAGGACACCGTGGATTTTAGTCAGTACAAGTCTGACAGTCCCTCCCGCTCTGCTCTGGGTGGGAGGACTCATTTGATGATAATACCACGCTGAAAAAAAAGCTTTGTGTTAATGTTACTCCATGCCCTCTCTACTCTGCGACAGTCAACAGCGTACGAGTAATCAGTGCGTCGCCAATTATACACTAATTTGTCAAACGTGGTATTGAACTGAACACAATGCCTAGTCTGGCGTGCCTTTGTCTGTGGCGGGCGCGGGTAATAGGTGTGGAATTAATATAGATTTAATTAAAGATGGCGGTGTGTGGTCTTTGGATATCAGTTACTAGACTTACAAGTAACTATGTAAGAAGAACTAGGGGAACGTTGATGTTTTAGAAACAGTAAATGGTTTATTGAAATTTTCAACCGGCTATGTGCGAGATGGACTTCAGTGTCACCTTTACCATGTCAAACTTTTGGGCTATCTCTTCATTACATTGTGATTCAAGACACACAGTAATTTTTTTTAATACTAGCTACTAGCCAGGCTAACTTCGTACCGCCTATAACTAAAGTCACTCAATTGTTTTGCCTTCGCGGAACCCCTCCACTAACACTTCAACTCTTTGGTATGGTAATAAAGTTCAAATTGACTTTTATGTATTATTACGAATCTTTTGTATGGGAATAGAGAATAGTGTTGTCTTTAGTTTTATTTTCTCTCCGTAAGAACCATCCTTGTACTTCAAGGAATATTATAAAAATAGAATTAGCGAAATCGGTTCAGCTCCTCTCGAGATTTGCGCTTAGCAACACATTCAGCGATTATTTTTTTAAATTATAGATGAAGAAAAGGTTATTGAAACAAAATACTCTTTCAAGCAAGTTATTAGCACAAATTAAAGTGCAGCTTGAAAAACCATTCCACAGACATAGGTTTCTTTTAAGGCAGCAATTCAGTTTTAAGTAAGCAGACTTTTCTAAAGGAACCTTTCTAATTAGGTACCCTCTCCAAAAGCCCAGAACTCTAGCATCTAAACCTAGACGAAACTGTTCCTAGCTTCCTACAATTAAGGAGAAAACGACGACAAAAACAACGAAATAAAACTATAGTGCTTAGTGTTCAGGAAGTTTTCCTTGCGAAAGGGCTTCGGGCTAATGCATTCTCTTTCTAAACGATATCACAATGGAAATGTGAGCTCTTTATCTGCAGAACGTTGTCCGGATACGTTTCTAATGCTTTCAACTGGCTCTGAACACTATATGCAGTTTATTTTTTACTGCGTCTTTAATTACTTTCATAAATGTCGAAAAATTGCCAACATCTTCAGAGACTCTTTATCGCAAGTTACACGCGTTTGAAAAGTACGAAGTCACTGGAGGCGGTTTCAGATTACAAAATTTTCGGCGCATATATACTCATTTTTGGAAGCATGAGCAGGTGCGCATGGGCGCGCTCATTCCCACATGCATAGTAAGTACGAGAGCATAAAAAACGCCGCTCTTAGAATATGCTACTCACGCAAGGAAGCAAATGACGCTCGCGCATTTCTTGGTGGCTGACGCCTCGCCTGAGGACGTGAACGGGACGGTCGTTAGACAAGCTGAGAGCATACACTTCAAGCGCACGAAACTGTAGCACCCTCAAAATTCACACAAACAAGTGATCGAAGATGAGGCGTGCAGACAAGTAGGGGCTTATCGTGCGCTTAGCTCTGCAGCGCAGTGTACACATCTCACGTGGCGGCCAGATACCCGATATCTTTAATGTTTGATCGGGTAACGTGCATCCAGCCTCCCGACGTGCCTCTCTCTGTGTGCCAACCTGGATTATTTATGTAGCCATTGGTGGAACTTGTTAATTTTATGAAGTTTGCATTTTGAGATGGGTTTTTCGTGAAACTTTCATTATGTTGAGCGCGTATAAATTGTTTTGTTTGCTCTGTGTTTTATGTTAATTTTTCTTTCATTATAAACTGTTGCCTGGTATTTTATTACACATTTCGTTGTTCTTTTAAATTCTGGGTACTCAACTGTGCTCGTTTTTACATGATAAGAAAAACAACAGTCATTTTACTCAATTTGCTAGGACTTGAAAGAATAAATGGACTAACATGAGAGTATAATTTATATTTTAAATGCTAGTCCCAGACATCCTTTCAATAATATGAGATTAATATTAGCTTCTCGCAATTTGTGTTAATATTCTGTCCGCCAGTGTACACACTACACTGTCAAATGATGAAATTGTGTAAGCTAGTGCTAATATAATTAAAGGCTGATTTACGATATTCAAACACAAAATTAATTTTGTTCTGACAGTATACCAATAAGATTAAGGTAAGTATATAAATATTTTATAGACTGTCTACTCCACGTTACAGGGAGGAAGCTAGTGTGTCCTATTAGGATACATTATAAACTGAGAGACACCTTAGTCATTTTCAAGTTGTTAAACTATACACAAAACTTCAGAGTAAAATAAACTAACAACTAACTAATACCCACTTTAACGATGGCCATATTCGCTCTATCCACAAGTAAGACTTAAAAAAGAACCATGCTAAACACACAAACTTTAAGCATGTTTCTCAAAAAAAGAAATAATGCCTGACACGTGGGAATTACACGCGTCATGTTATGTAATATGTTAAAAAAATAAAACAGGAAAATATTTTTAGTAAAAAGAGAAAGTAAAACAAATATCCATCTCATTGTTTTTAATGTAAGCGAGCGAAGTGAACAAGGTTGAAATACAGGCGTCCTAGTGAAAGTCATTAAGTGAAAAGCTCCTACGCACCGTACTTCAGTTTTAATTGAGATGTTAATCTCTGGATACGCCATTTTATCTGAAGGAGGTGAAGGGTTTCGAGTGATGTCGAACGAAGCTCCGTCGAAGTATGTAGCCCTAGTACTTTTTGTTGAAAATTGAGAATTAATTGTTGATTAATTTTGATTGCTTGTTGATAATGGCGCAAAATTTGCAACTGAAATGTTTTAAGAGGAATTTTAAAAGTTATTTGGTATGATCCTTTCAAATAAATGGAAAAACTGCATAGTGGAGCAGTTCCCGACAATTGTCAGTTAAGAATAATAACAAATACGAGTAGGTAAAGTGATAATGGAAAAAGCGTATTATTCTCTAGTTGCTCAAACGGAGTTGGTAAAAATGTAATTAAGTAGAAATACAATATCGAAAGAAAGGAGCACTACATTCGATTAATCATCATTCTTGCGGAATAATAACTAACCCAATAGTTCTGTGATTGAACTTTAAACCAAACTTACCAATAAATATGGTTCAATCAGCCCCACGGCTGCAGTTAGTCGGTGACTAACGGAACCATTTCAACGTTAACTAGTAACAAGGTACAAAGTTAGACAGTTGCATCCAGGCTTGTTACCTGAATCGACAGACAGAAGATAGAACTACGAAGCAAGACTTGGAGATTGATAAAGCAGCTTTTGATGAACAGAATACTGATTGTTCGGTTAGTTTGAAATCCTGTCCTACGTATATATTAACATCAGTCTTTTCCGCTGGATTTTATAATTGTGTGAAGCAGTTTCCTAACCTGTCGCTTACTGTAATATTTGTTATACTACTAATGTCATCAAAAAACTAAATGTTGAGCCCTATCTTTTCCAATTCAGAAATTCCAATAGATTTTAGTACAATTGCTAAACACAATCCCATACTATTTGTCTATTCGATAACATGCATTCTATTATTTACATTGTCAAGTTGTTGAATTCTTCAACCCTATGAACCAATGCATTTTGAATATCTTTCAAAAGCTTATAAGACAATGTTCATTCTACTATTTGATTTTGATTTTAGATAATTCTTCACCCATTACGAGAAATTGGTTGTTTTCCACCAAAGTTCCATTGTCTGCTAATTTCACCATCACCAGATTTATCTCCTTGCTTCAAGGAAGCCACATCGATTGCATCACGATCATGCCTCTTAATACCTTCTTACGTACCCCATGCACGTGATACGCCTACATAATGACCCACATCAGGTTATCTCTACTACTTATTAACTACAAAACTACAATTTGTATCGAACACCAGTATCAGGATGTAGGAAGTTGCAGTTACTATCTCGGTTATAATATAACTTGTAAGGAACGTGGCTTTGATGATGTTGTTAGTTGCAAGATTCGATCATCTAAAACTACAGAATGATGCAGTTTCGTCAGCATTTCCTGCATTGTTTATATTCGCATCATGTGTTTACCTTCATCATGGTTTTACATGTAGTGTTCACAGCTGTGCTTCTACAATTTTATTCGTTTATAATAGGAACCTCTTTTGTAAGGCGTGCTTAATCTTCCTTAGTTTCTATAATATTAATAACCATTTTTACATCTTTTAATCCTTCGTAAGCTACTTTATTAAGCAAAAAGTTTAATAAATATCCCCGATTAGTAAATATTCCAGATTGAGTCAGGTGTTCTGTTTATACATTTTAAAGGTCAGTTTCTGAAAACAAAACATTGTTTTCTGGTGTTGTTTTTGTTTTCTTAAACTAAGCTATTTGTTAAGTCTTGACCTTTATTTAATGAAGTAAACAAATAAAGAGCGTTTTTATTTTTGCAAATACCCTTAATAAAGATGAAATCCTCGAAGTTAATATTAATCATGTTTATGAGAAAACCGAAATTAGATTACATTTAGAGGGTATAAGGAAAATCACTAACATTCCTCAAAGTACACGTACCACAGGTTATACGACCAACATTTCTCGCAAAACACATTACGAGTGTTTGCAGAATTTGAACAAAACTTGGAATATGAATTATTACTGAAAGTAATCCGAAGCGTCTCGGCATCGAGATGTAGGTGTATATGGATAGGCAGAACTACAGCCATTTGCCAAATGAGCGTCTCTTAACGCCTGGTTCACACGTAGCTAGTGGACTAATATTTGTCGAGGTGAGTGGTCAAATAGAGCACGATGTATTGTTCGTTGTGTCGTCGGTAAACGTTTGAGTGATCGCCAAGATAACGGCAAACACTCTAGTGTATGTATATTTGATGGTTTATAAATCTCTGTACTGGTAATTGCTTTAGACAACCATATTCAATTCCTGTTGTCGCATGAATTGTGACTGTCCAGTTTAAAATTGATATGCATGTCGATACTCGTATTTTCTATTTCTTATGTCGATGATTCCCAGCTTCGACATCGGTGTAGAACTTTACCAAATCTACGGCGTTAGTTTTAGTGTTGGAAATTTTCTTCAAAATGTCTGTGGAGTTGCTCAAAAAGCGGGGCAGGAGATGAGCTGTTATCAAAGGCGAAGAAATTATTTTTAAACGCAAAACTACTCCAAAAGATTTTGTGCAAAGTGTGTAACTGTAATCTACACACTGTCCTGCTAAACTATACTCGTAATATCAGTACTAATGTCCAATCTACTCGCCTCAACCGCTAGTCACATGTAAACCCGCCCGTTCCTCAAGCGGGACACGTGCTCCCCGTTATCCCGCAGTCCCGCTGCATTATCGTGGCGATAAAATCTCACTGTCCGTTTGAGAGACACCTTTACAGCCTCCGCAGGAACCTCTTTAGAGAGAGACGTGACGGATTTTGTAGGTAACCGGTCTTTAAAAACGGAACACCTGGTGTACTACCTTCTTAGCCACTTCTGTCCTTAAATATCATTGCGAATATTATTTTGTTCATGTCTCTTGATTATTACTGTATTATAGATCAGAATTAGCTTTATTTGGGTCTGTATTTAATTAGTTCTTTAATGGTATGGTATCTGGTATGATGTCTATTAAAGATCGCTATTAATGATAAGACCGTCTATATTAATTCTTGTTCATTTTAATATTCTTGTTAATGCGTTTCTAATGAAATATCATGAATTCCTATTAGAGGGGGTACCAGATTTCATGCAACACTGATAATCATTTCTTCCACATTATTTTTATATCTCTAATTTGACGTAGTTACACTATAAAGATGACTACTGTCTTACTCTGCCATTATCGCCTCACTAGCGGCGTGTAACAAAGGCTTTATAAGATCCTAGATTTAAGTGTTAGGTCCGACAGAATTACTAGCATCATTAAGTTAATCGCTAGTAATTAGATGTCCTGCCCCCAGGTCCTTAAAACCAGACAAGTTTACGACGTCATCTAAGTACAAGTTAGGCCTCTAGTTTCAGATTAATTTTAGCTTGTACTGTGTGAGGTAATCCTTAAGAAAGTAGAAGTAATATAAGTTGGTGGAGGTATGACGTAATGCGGGTCTATGAAGGTAACAGTCTCAGCAAGCTTGTAATGAGTTTCAGCGGAGACTCGTATTGTGGACATACTATACATATTATCTACTGTCTATTATGATTCTCATTTTCCAAACAATTTCAGGCGAATAAAGCTCAAAATCTCATAACAAGTAGACGATTTTTGCTGATATTTGCCGGAACATTGTATTCATGCTCATTTTTTCATGTTTTTGCTTCCACGACCTCCTAATCCTGCTAGTACGAAACCTTATTTATTATTATAGGTGCTTCATGTTTAACAAACCCGTCTCATGCTATCGTTCACAATACAGTCCACACAATAAACTAAGACTTATACGAGCGTGTTATAAGCAACACAACAATCCGAGATCTTGCGCTAAAAATCTCGGATTACCTTCCAATTGAAACGGAACTCTGCGTCAAAGGGGTTAGAGTGGAAAATTCTTTGTGAACATCAATTCAGCCTTTGGCTATGCTATTTGAAATGCCGTGTGAGCGGAGTCGTTTTAAAAATTCACTGCGAAGAGAACTGAGGGTGAAGTGAATTGGTCCTTAGTACGTCCGTCCTTATTGAGTTCCTGGGAGTTGTACCGGGTACCTCGGGTAAGGACCAATCACTATCTAGCGGGGAATTGCTGAGGATTGCTTGCCGCTACAAATTGTGTACTACACGTGTTGTTCTGCTGCTCCTAAGCACCTTAGAAATGTCTTTCCCAGTAATCCGATTTGGTGAATTGGCTGCTTCTAGTTGCGAGGAATAATAGTGTTATTTAGTTGTAAGTGAAATTACTGGGATTCTTAGTTTATTTTAGTTCTTGTTCGTAGAACAAAATACTCGAAAAATTACTCGGCTAGAAGGATAGAACAAGCTACATAGTGAGATGTTTGGACAGTTTATAACACCACCTCTTATTTCCAGCTAAAATACTAGAAAATTGGGAAGGAAGACGTTTTTCAACCTTTAAATGATTTTTGATTTCGATGTGAAAATTGGTAAAGTCACAGAATACTTAATAGTACTACGGTCGAGTCAAGTTGGGAGTTTAGAAGCTGAACAAAATAAAATGGAGTAAGGTCAGAAGAATGATGACTGTTAATATGTTTTTGATTGCTTAATTAAGGTTTTATTTAACTGTGGCAGACTTCATAATCAACCTATTAGCAATTCAGTTCCAGGTAACAATTATAATAATTGTATTCCAGCTAAAGTGGCACCAAGGACAAAGATAAGACGTTTGATATTGAAATGTGTTACGTCAAGTGTCGAGATCTCATCTGGAGGTTGTCGAGGATTCAACGCGAAATGTTATCTCAATCATCTTCAATTAATTAAGATAATAGCAAATACAACATCTCGATAATGGAGGGTACGAGCGTGGATACGTTTTGGAAAATGATAATATCTGTTCCAAAGAGTTAAGAAGTATTTCATTTCCGAGCTTTAAAAAATTATTTAATATCGGTACAAAATTAAACTATTTTCTTCGACGGGTTCTTTTGAGTGTTCGTAATTGGGCTGCCGGTATAGATTATATAAAAATATATACCGTCAGCAAACAATTTCTCAGTTTAGAAAACTTATGAGGAAGATCTTATAAACTCATGTTTTTGTCTACTGTACCCCCCAAACAAAGCACTTGACCTCACTTCCGAAATTTTCTTCGGAAGCGCAAGATTTATGAAGTAATATCTCCCATAAATCTTGGACAGAATCTCGGAACCTACTGCAGCAATTGATTCACTGAAAATAGAGTGTAGAAAGAGACTTTCCAACTTCTTTTATCAATCGACTTATTTTGTACAGAAATTTGGCCAAATCAAATAATTTGCGTGTCGGAAATCCCAAAACAAATAACAAAGTAGATTCCTCGTTCAGATTTCACCCAAAAGTAACTATCTGCTCCCTCGATTAACTTCAAAGTGGCGCAAAATACTTAAACTTCCAATGACAGTGCTGTTACACAGTAATTCCGGCGTAACCAGCATTTCTTTCTGTCGTTTCATGGGACCTTCGCAAGATGTCTTCCTCACTCTCGCCAAAAGTTTGAATGCAAGAGTGAGACAGGTGACAGGTTCTTGCTTCACGACTGAAATCAATACTACATGGTGTTGTACGAAGAACACGCAGCTTACTGATGCATAATGTATGTCACGACCAGTTCGGGTGTAGTGTAGAAGTTGTCGGATTTTGATTTAAACTGTTACAGCGTTTGGGAAATTGTGACTGACTTTACTTGAGAAGATTTTCTCATTGGAGTAAATGGTTGAACCGGGATAAATTTTGAAATAGTTTTCAGATATGATTGGAGTCAGAGGTCTGCTGCTTAGTTACCCGTCACTCTAACTAGAAATTGTTAAATAAATAAAAGCTTGTAAAATAAAGTCATGTTTCAAAACCCATTTTTGGTCCAAGGCCTGATTCAGTAACAGCATATTAATAAAATATAATCTATTAACTAAACGACGTCAATAATAGGTGTTATGCACGTACATGTGTTACACCCACACCTACACCTACTAGAATAGTCTTCTTTCTCCTTGACAACCAAACGGTCTCTAAACTAAATTGTTATCGTAGCGTGGGCTGAAAATGTTTACATAAATATTTCATACACACATCTGCTTATTTGTGACATTTACATAAGAAAATTGTTTGTTATGCTTATTCTAAGTACTTTTGATTTCGAGACAAAGAATTTAAACAGTTTCCATGTGTGTTTTCTGCAATCAGTTAAGATAAACCACAACCAGCAAATAAATCCTAACTTACCTTATTATGACCCATTTGCATCCCTTTCATAAAATACAAACAAATCATAATTTTTCCACAAACTGTCATCAAACAAAGCACATGAACAGCGCCAGCGGCAGGGATCATAGTTTATAATCCTCAAATCCCACAGCTCACAACTTTAGGGTCCACTACTAAGTGAAACTGATGAGTCCTGCCACCACGAGGCTCCATAAAATACACAACTTTTGTCCGTAACTTCGCCTCAGTTTTGCCAAATGACCGGTAAACGTCGTAAACCTCTTTGTGTCGAAGAGGTCCCGTATTTGGCTTATCTTCGAGGTTGGGCACTAAAAATGGTCACCATTTTCGTTTTGTGGCTCTGTTATGGTGATGGTGAGATAAAAGGGTTATGGTATTCAGTGCATGTTGGTTTTGGGTTAGTAGCCATGATATGAGGGTTTTAGTTTTCTGAACCTGCAAAAAATAAAGCAGTTGCTCCACTTTATACAAAAAATGAATACGTGTTATTTCTATTTCTGGAAAAATTAATAACTAAACTTAAAATGTCTATAAAACTTTACAGCGAGGCATAACAATAAAAAGCTTTACCACAAATATCCAAACCAACAAAACCGCTGAGCACCCATACAAGCACCATACTACCCACTTTTCAGCCTTTTAAATAATTTAGCGTCGATTTTATCGCCCTTTGCGGCGAATCTGCATTTATGGCCAATTCTCACAGGATCCTTAGAGTTCTTACGGGATCGCTTCCCGGGGTGCTTTAACCTTGTTATTCAAATCCAGACCTTAATTGTCACATTATGTACGCTTCCTGACTGACACATGGCGCTAAGATTAATGGTTGTGGCTTTCCGATCGCAGGCTGCGCCAGAAAGGGTTTTTTATGCTCCCTTCACGTGAATGAGTAATTGAAATAAATGATCGGCTTACTCGCCTGTTAGGATGTTGTTGGAAGTCAACGTTTGTGATAAATTGTTCGTGTGATTTGGATTTCTTTTCAATAACCTTTTTATGTATTTACTTTGGAAATTGTGTATTCACATTCAGAGTCTTTTTCTGACGTTCTGTATAGAGAGCAAAGGGTTTATGTAAAGAATGAATGTGTTTCTTATTATATCAGAGCACTGTATACATTTCGAGTGTACTACATTCACGAGCTACAATTGGCGCCCAACGTGGGCCCAACATGTCGAAAACTTCCAACGTACCAATACTACACGTCATCGTGTCGTCGTTGTGCATGAATGTTTGTTCCAAAAAGTTACCAGTATTTAGAGAGTCCATCTGGTGCAGAAACTTGACATGATGAAGATTGAATGTTTTTTAAAATACACCAATAATGCCTTTTGACTAATGTCGCCGAAACATGGGAACATTCAAATAGAAAAAGTATCATTCAATTCATTGTATTACTTGTCGTAAATACCGCAATAGCTTAGCTTTTTCATGACTACCCTCTGTTTATGTCACTCCAAAGTAAGCTTTACTCAACACTGTCCCTAATCGTTAACTTGAAATAATAAAAATGAAACGTTTTTGAATTACACCAAAACGGCAACCGTAACTGTAAAGAACACGGTACCCGCACTGTTCACTCTTGGCGCTCAGAGTGGGACCAACAATTCAAATTTTTTTGTGGGTACCATCACCACGCTACATGTCATCGGTACAAAGGCTGTTCGTTTCACCGACTACCCTCCCTGAATGTATGTCACTTCAGTATTTAGTGAGTCCATTTGATGCGAAAACTACTCGTACCGTTTCTTTTTACGACTACCCTTATTGTAAACAATATTTTTACAGGCAGATGTCAGAATGAAAGTTATTGTTATTATAAATTGTTTGTTTGCTGTCGTAAATGTTATTGGAAATGTTTTTGTTTTGTTTTCTGAAATCAACAAAACAGTTAATAATGTTAAATGTTTCTGTTGCTATTTATCTAAATATAGGAAATTTCTATTGTAAGTGAAGTTGTGTAGCTAAGCATTTCGTCGTGAAAGGTCAAAATAGTTTATAGCTGTGTAACTGTGTTCCTAACCTGGTTTTCTTAAGATATAGCCGAGGTCAGGTGACTGCTAGGAAAATGTCATGGTTAAGTGTCCATTGGAAACTGTCCAATGAATAAAGAACTTTACTAAAAAGTAGCCGAGACTTTCGCATAACATAATGAAATATGAGATCATGTCCACCTACACTTTGTTAACGAGGGTCTGGATATTATTTCATTACGTAAACTGGGCTTAGATGAACAAAAGTTTCGGAACAGAGTTGCACGCAAACAAAATATTATCCCAAAACATAATTTTACAATGATTTACACTCAAGTTGAAACAAATACCTTAACTTGAACGCAATAATTCACCTGACTGGGTGTAAGTAAGGCCACGTTCACACGTAGTCCGGACCGCAGCGACGCCGCTTGTGAATACTAAATAAGGCTCGGAGTATGACGGACTACCCTCAAAGGCGAAATATTTTTTTTCTACCCTTTTTGCGAGCGAAATTACCTCTCGTTTCACGTAATGACCTCTTTTTAATTAATTTAGTAGAAAAATTAAAGCTTTTTTTGTGTTTAAAAGTGCGCAGTTTACATGCCAAGTACCCACTGTCGATTTCGAACGAGCTTCTGTATTCTAGGAACGGATTGTGAAGTAAAACCTTTTCCTCTTTGCTTTTTTCCTGCTAGTGTTGATTCCGGTAGTAATTTAAAAGCTTTGTGTGAGAGAATATGGGTATTATTTTAGTGCGAGCAAAGTTTCATGCTAATCTCAGTTCAAGGAAAAATGTAGAACATGAAAATTGCTGTGTTGGTGCGCAGTTGTAAGTTACCCTGAGTGGGTGCTATGGCTAGTATTTATGTTTTGTTGCAACATCACACGGTGCAATGCAGGAATTCTTAGCACCTAGGGAAGTTAGACAAGTAATTTCAGGACATGTAAATAAAATAGTAGAAAAGTTTGGTCAAAAATTATGCTTCGACAAGAATCGTTTGACATTATAGACAATCACAATGTCACAAAAACAATCATTCCAATTCTGATTTAATTCATGGTAAATGATCATGAATTTAATTGAAAGGAAATGCCGTTGTTAATTATATGGTCAGGCTATTTTAGCTTTCAAGTGTTTCTCACTTAATACTCATTAATAAACTCAAATACTCCCATTATATTTATAGCACTTTCAAAGGCACTCACTTAGTATGAAGATACTTCAGCTTCATATAGTTTAATATTGGGTCAAGCAGGTTAGTTTAAAAAGTCAAGCTCCTTTTTGGCACAACTTGTATTCGAGATTTAGATACAATGTCTTGCTGAGTCAGATGTGGATATTGTGGATCAAAACAGATTTTATGCCAAGAAATTCTACAATCGTACATAAGTTTAACTTGGTCTGAAACTCAGCATGTTTACTCTATCTGTATTATACAGATATTTGCGGGTTCAAAGAAACAGCTTTTCCCGTTTTGTTATTTACTCGACTTTCGTCCGGATTACATACAGAGTCGCCCTAAATACCTGATCTTTCGAAAGTCACAAAAGAATCACGACCTTTAGACCCGCATTTATGCTTGCCGAGCACATATTTGGACAAACCCGAGTTTGAGTCACATTTCTCTAACACAAACAATTGCCACCGTTTCAACCCTTCCGGCCGTAAAACCGAGAAAAATTTCCATTATTCAAACAGAACACAAGAATAACAGGAAAAGTTGAGCTTTTCGCGTTTGATCGTTGGCTTACGCGACCAGGGTGGCACAAATTGCGTGCCGCGGACGAATCTAACGCGCCCTTATCTAGAGATCCGAGCTCCGTTAGTCGTACGACTTTGTAAACAAACCGGGCAATCCTGCACGATCCTCTACGATATGGGGCGGGATTAAATGCAAGCTGGTGCGTGTGCCAGCCTGGGGCACCCAGTCGTAAACGCAACGTCAAGTGTTGGACAAGGTCACTGTTTTACGAGCGAGCGTTTTTTATGTGTACTGTGTCTAGTAGGATTTGTATCGTAGATGTGGAATTAAGCTGGCATGCGTAAATGCCATCCGTGTTTTCTAAAACAAGAAATGTAATGAGTGTCCATGTTCAAATCAAGCCCTCTAAATAATATTCAGGTTCTTACTTCATCATGAACTGTTATATTTCTACTAATTTAACAATTCAACATAAATAAATTCAAGTAAAAGAGAAAGTTCCACAACGTTTCTGATTCGTCCCATGGATTCAAATGACCCCCGTCCTTATCAAAACCGGCATTACACAAGATCGCCCCAAAAATAGGCCTTCACTGTCCCCGGAATGGGCGCTTACAGGCCTTACACTGCTTCGGATTGTAGATGCTATTTCATTAAAATCTGCGGATAGCCCTCCTCTCCGGAGTGGCTAATAGGCTCTTTAACGGTTATGGCCTGTTCCGACGCTTGAGACTCTGGTCCTTCGAGCAAATTATTAAATTTTATGACTGAATATTTAATGGCCGCGCCCTCTTGATTATAATGAAATGAGTTTTTCGTTACAAAGTTTTTACATGTCACGGTTTGGATTAAAATTTGTAAAGTGGTGGACAAAGAACTATTAATCATGCTTGTGGTTATTAAAAATGAAGTCCTGAACTTTTTAATATGATCTATTTTTGGCTTGTTGCTAGTCTCCTTAACGACCTTTTCTAGTCTTGCCTAAGATTATCCATAGGCTAGCGGGCACGCGGACGACGAGTAATGGGTTACTCGCTATCTGATCATGGACCATGCCCTGGTCTACAGCACGTTGTGTTACACGCACGCCTCAAAGAAATGTCAGCAATCTGACGGGGCTCCCCTTAGAGGACCAGATCCTGCTGGGGTCACGGGACTATCTTATCAGGTACCAGTGACCCTGGAACGTAAAGGGCTATTGAAGGATCACCGTGGATTTTAGTCAGTACGAGTCTGACAGTCCCTGCCTGGGCGGGAGGACTCATTTGATGATTTTACCACGATAAAAAAAGATGGTCTATAATAAACCCAGTCTTCGTCTTGTTCATTCTTGGCAAACTCGGACATATACATAAATATATTTCAACAAAATTGCCCTTGACTAAAATCACATTCCTCATTTGATACAAGTGTAACTTAAAGTAGAAGACTCGATATGTCTTTGATGCTCACAGCAACTTATCTTTAATCAAACGCAGTTCAGCTTTTTTTGACACCCACTTTTTCTACTTTCAGACATTCCATACTTGGAGCTGGCAGAGCCAGAGGAGGGGTACCACGGTCTGATCAAGGAGAACGAGACGCTGGTGGAGGTGACGCCGGCCATCCGCGCGAGAGGACCGCTCTGCTCCTTCCTGATCCTCAACAACAAGCACCATGGGGAGGCTCCGTTTGAGGTAAGGACTTCTTTTGTTATCGCCATCAAGTTTGTTTATAGTAATCCTGGCCTATTACGATTATGGGGACCAAATTTAGAAGAGGGTTAGGGAAGGGGGAAGACACAGCCGCCATTTTTTGGGATGATTCCGCCACATTCTGACATATTACTCTTTTTGTAATGAATGCCACATGAAGATCAATGACCTTCCAGAAAATTAATGTCTTCTGTCCTTAATTGTCATAGTCTGATCGAACGGTAGCAGGCACAGGTCACATTATTAACCATGTCAGACCAAATCTGGAACTCACAAATATGTCTGACTCCGGGGTTCTGAAAGCATTTCTGCTGTTGTTCCAACTCGTTCACGACCTTGCCGCTTTGAGAGGTCAGCGCGAGGCGGCGAGCGGTAAGATCAAATGAATAGCAATGTTTCAAACACGCCACGAGGCGCCGCCCGTAGCGAATTCGTGTACTTACAAAGTGGCTAATGTCTTATTCGCGCCGCCCATCGCGCCACTCACCGCTTAAACCAAAATTGTGAACGGGCCGTTTACCCTAATGGCTAATGGCGATTAATATTTTGTTCAGTTCTAAACTGTAAATCTGCATTTTGACAGTGAAAACATCAGAGATTTAAGTCTCAAATCTACAAAGATCGTCGCAAACACGATCCTTGTATCCGGAACCACACATAAACATTATTTATTTGGACATGTTCCGTCGTTGCCGTACGTTTTCATCGCAGTAATCTTGTTACTCTGAACTTTGAATGGTCGCCAGGGAATCTGTATAATTGTCAGCGGTAAGTTGTGAGCTGGGTCCTCCAAATATGTATGTTACAGGAGTGTACTGAATTAGGAGTAGAAGATAAAAATGAATAGATTCAAATGTTCTTTAGTTGTCTTCCTACATGTAACTGTCTACATCCCTCCGGTACGTACAAAGCGATTCGCCGATATTTTTATTGTGCGCACAGCTAAGGAGTGTAATTCCCTGCCGGGGTCTATATTTCCTGATAGCTACAACCTTGGGGTCTTCAAATCAAGGGTGAATAGATTTCTACTAGGCAAGCGTGCTTCACCGTCGACCACATCTTCGCTTACAGACGAGATAGTAATCAAACGCTAAACTAATGCTAAAAAAGTAACATACCAAATATGCCAAATCTGAAGGCTATTAGTACAAACAACTGAAATGCCAGATATTTAAGCTAGACAATTTCGTAATTTTATTAGTTCCATAGTAACAAAGTATCTGGCTCAGTAAATACGGTACGTACGGTAGAAAGCGACGCTTGAAAACTAAGCATCTAAGCGGAATTGTTTTAGTACTTCTTCTAAGTCGTAGTAGAGGAGTTGATCCGGGGTGGAATCGTAGTTCAACAAAGGTACTACGTAACACCTTTGTGCAACGATACACCGTAAACTCATTAACGCATCCCGATGAACGATAGCCCCAAACTATGCGACGAACATCCCGCATCCCGCTACCCGGTGCTAAATCAACAGAAGCATTGCGCGTTCTGCTCGTAAACAAGCCCCATTTGCAACGTACCCTCGCAGCAATGTAACTCACACTGCGCGATATAAACTCACCGGAGGTATGTAACTCACATGACTAGGTTTACCATATGCATGTCCGGCCTTTTGTGAATATTATTGGTGTAGTGATTCCAAGCGCTATTGCTGATCATGAAATCCAATCCAGAACGGGTTGGATTACGGAAAAGGGGAATTTTACGCTAGAGGCTGAATTTGTATCAAGTTGTTGTCAAATCTCAGATGTTACATGCGAAATAAACAGGCGAAATGTGACTGTGCTGTTAGTTATAGCTTTACCTAATGTTGTTTTAAAAGGAAAATGTCCTGAATTTTATGCAAATGTCCTGCCTTCAAAAGGACGTTTATGTATTTTAAAATGGCCACCCTACACGCAACGCGAAATAAAATCTCCCTAGTAATAAACGTCGTACGGTGTGCAGTAGTTTTATTGTCCCGTACATACGATAACTAGAAATGGAAAAAGTTGGGATTGCAAGCGATAAAGTGCATCAATGCAGGTACTCGTAGTTTGAAAATCGTTGTTAAAAACTTTAAAAAGCCTTTGTTTTTTAGAGGGTCGACAGCAAACGATTTGGCGAAGTGTACTTTTTGTAACAAAGTATTTTGTCGATTGCATTCGAGTGGTTTTTAAACGTTTGCGTTTATTGGTGATACTGAAATGTTTCTTGATTATACAATTGACCTTGATTTATACATCAAGTTTTTTTTTTGTTTCTTTTCTTTGCTACATAACTCATATCGATGACGACTCTACTGCCAGCGTCAAAGGAATATTTTCTCCTTTAATAGTGAACATTCAAGTCTGTTTCTCATTTAATACATTTTGTATCACCACTTGTCTCTAGCAGTAATGACCTATTTACACGTAGCAAGTACAGGATACGAGTTGCGTGCAAGTTTGATTACATTGCGGACTGTAAATGGACAATGAATTCAGTTGATCAATTAAATACCGCAATACTTGCATGCAATTCACTAAGAGTGGAGAAGAGTCGACGTTTTAGGTGATAATTTCATATAATTTCACGTTTAATTAGTGCTGAAAATCAACCTTATTTTAAGGCAGAAAAAGGGAGAGACCTATGACCAGCAGTGTGTGATCCCGGGCTAAAATTATGATAATGTTCTGCCTAATTTCAATACATGACTTGATACTATAAATAGCAAGAAGAAAAGGTCTTCTATTGCTAGTAGACATTAAAATTTTATCTTCACGTAGGTACGTTTAAATTTACATGAAGATTTTAAAATTCATTTTGCTTGATACTGGCGGACAGGTGTCAGGTCCGCCACTCAAAATATGCAAATTGCACCAACATTATGTTCTAGTGTAATTCTAACCACTCTCCTAGAACAATTTATAGTTAAATATTTACGTAATTCTCAGTTTTTATCCGGTGAAGGAATGTTTTGTGAAATGCTCGCATGCGGTAGTTTTTCACTTGTTTTAGTTTTGAACTGTTCATCTTTTATAGTGCATGTGATATTTCTAAATTGTATTTAGCTTTGTTGCACTTTGACAAGATTAACTTTTGGAATCTTTTACCGACTACAAATTCAATCTGTAACAAAGAAATAAATGCCTAAGTTTATCTTTCATGTGCACACAAAACAACTACATTCCGTTTCATCACTTTCCTTTTTCATCAACTAACCAAAAGAAATGACAAGTTGCTGGACTGAAAGTTAATGTCTGGAAATAAGTGGCGTACCTAGGAGTCAAGATTACGGTAAGCAGACTGTCCGGAACCTCTAATTGTGAAGGTTATAAAGGAAAGCCACACTTTTTGTAATTTTTTAAACCACCGCCTGTACTCCAGATGTCGTTGTGAGTTTCATACCGAAATACTTAATTTTTAGTGCGGTAGGAAAGGCCAAAAGTCTGTCAGTGTCGGAAGGCAAACAGATAACCGTGACCCTGGAACGGAAAAGACGGTGGAGTTTAGTCCGTGTGAGTGTGTCAGTCAGTAATTAGGAAGCCCTCGCTACTCTCGGGATTCTACTCTATTAGAATCCTTCGCTCATCTCAGAATTAAAAAACACGCTAGCTTTTAAAATAATTATTTGTTCCTTTGGTAAACAATCTACTACATATTAAAGCTAAGAATTTGTTTAGCAATTTTATAACCGTTAGCTAGCTTTATAAACCTAAGGCAAGAATTATTAAAAAAAAAACAATCTCACATATTCCAACGTCCTTATAAGAACAACAGAAAGTTGCAACTTCTCCCCGATTGCACCATGTAGCTGCAAAGTTTCACCCTGCAGCGATAGCCGGGTAGGCAGCGAGTCAGGTGCAACTTTGAAGAGCCAATAACTGTAACTTTACATTGTCGGCTTTATTTTCTTATTGCGACTTCAAGGCTCGGCAGTAAAATGCTTACAAAGTCGGTGTGTGTGTCGGCCGGTTTTTAGAAACCTTTTATTACTCGTTCCTACAATTATTGTATGTCGGTAGGAAATTGGCGTCTACATTCACAAAGTTTCACTTATTAACTGCTGTAATTAGACTTTTCATTTTATCGTGGTAAAATCATCAAATGAGTCCTCCCACCACGTGCCGAGGACTGTCAGACTCGTACTGACTAAAATCCACGGTGTTTTTCAATAGCCCTTTACGTTCCGGGGTCACGGTAATTCGTAAGTCCCGCGACCTGCTGTAATTAGACTTTTTTTCCAATAATAACTGTGCTTCAGATCATTTTTTCAATGTTTTCTTATTTTTTTTTCTATCCATTTATACAATTCTCAAAAATAAGAAAAGCTTCTTAACTGATTTCTTTGAAAACAAGAGAAAACACAAAGCCAACGTTTTGCTCCATGTCTCTAACTATAAATCCCCACAAATGACCCACAACTTTGTAGCAGAGATATTACATAGCCTGCTACTTATCTCACAACAACCCAATTAACATAAATTACAATTGACATTTAGGGTTAGTTTTACAATGAAAGCCAGGAACATGAATTACGATAGGGAATGATTAGCATTCATTGTGTATAAGATATTTAGGTACTAAGTAACCTTAAACAGCGAGTACTTTGAAATAAGACCCTGTATTTATCTCATAATAACGTAAAAACAATTTAACAATACCGGCAATATTGGTATGCGAAATACTCGAAAACTATCGCACGGATTGGATACATATTACTACTTTTTGGAATCGTCATTGCACGATCTTTTCAAATATAATAATAGTTTTTAGATTTATTACAACTTTAGTTTTTTTCATAACCTTAATTATAAAATACAATTTGCGTTTCGTTTCATGCGGCTGTCAATTCGTACACGTCACACTTAGTGATTATTTGGTGACACTTGAATATACGTTCTTTTTGCAAAAACTACATAAACGCGAACGAATAAATTATGTTCTTGTGTGGGATGTGGTAATCTATTGATTAATCAATACTGTTTTAAATCTACAGATACTAAAAATAGTTAATATATTCTCCATGTCAACATTCTGCATAGAACGAATTATTGATGTATCGAAGCGGTCGATTCTGGCATGTCATGACAGTCTGTTTTCGGCAGCGGGGCGTACACCCGCGTTCGGTCGGGCTCACAATTTTGACATTTAAACAAAGACACATGTGAACCCCAATGTAATTAGCGCCACGTGGGCGCGTGTTTTGTTTTTCTTTGTGTCGGACTTCGGTCCATGGTTTTTTTATTTAACTTAGAAGCAATGTATTAACATTAAAGTTGAGTTTAAGTGTGAATCCGTAAAGCTATCTGCGTAATTGTGACATTCTCGTAGAACTTTAACGCCGCCATCGCTTCAAGGGCAACCTGCAGAGCCTTTGAACGTCATTGGTTCATCGTTTCATCTGACCGACTTCATGGGGAAGTGCCACATCCGTGGGACTTTGTACCAGCGCTAGTGCCTGCCACCAGCCATGCGTGGTAGACGATTTCAAGGACTGCTCACCGTGTTCGCCATCCGTCTCCGCCGCCAGCAACCCGTGCCAGCTTCCGCACGCCTTTGCTAGGTGTGTTGGAGGGGTCTTCCAGTATCCTCAGCGAGTCCAGGCTTCGACGGACACTGTCAAGCAGTGCCCAGGTGAACGCCTGCTTTACCATCTTCGTGGGGAACCAATTATCGCTTCGGTAGCAATATGTGACGGAGTGTGTGTGTGACCACGGTACCGTAAGTCAATTTTTCCTATGTTATCTGGCCAGAAGTTAGAGTCAGTGCGCGACGTATTCCATAGGCCCGTTGCCTCGTTCCTACTTGGACAGTCTAGTTTTAAGATGCTGGATTCCACTCAATCTTTGTTTTTTTAAACTTTGTTGTAACATTAACAATATAATGTTTATATTCGCATGTTAAACTTTTTGGTTTTATTTCAAATAAACCTCCCATAGGTTTTTAAAACAAGAGGTCCTTGAACCAATAGTTCAATGCTGAAAGCCGAGAGCTTGAAGACACATTTTCACTTACTTTATATTTACATTCCTCATACAAATAATCTTTTTTTTTTATTCTTTTTTTTTTCACACCGTTACAACTTACTGAGATCTTATCACGAGTTTTCACGTTTATGTGACGTACAATAAACGGGGCTTGTTAATTTGATGTATAAAATAGTTCCTCGTACGTATACTAGAGGCGCTTTTTAATTTTCCATACAATTGACGTCGTGTACTTCAAGTAAGTTCGGCCAAACACGTATAATTAATGCTAGGGCTTCTGTGTTCATGTAGTGCGACATAAGATCCACACAGATCACATAGCGATATGTCAACGTCTCACGTCGTCGGGTGCCGCTGTGAAATTACCTTATTGTGTTGAACTATATGTTTGAGCAGCCAGCTGTTGTTTACGATTCGGTTCTCCATTCTAGAACTATGTGTTTTGTAATCCTTATCAAATTATGCCAATTATGTTCTTTTTCGTGACCTTTTGGAAGTTAAGAATTGGTTTTCATCTCAAGTAAATTCTTATTTTGGTCAACAATGATATTTCTCAGTATTTACTAGGTTATGGAGGTCAAATAAGCATATTTCTGTGTAATACTGGTAATAAGCTGTATTTGCTTAGATTGAAAACCAACCCCAACATAGTAAAAATACCAGCCACGTAATGATCAAAAACGATAATTGTCCATTTATCGAATAAAAAAGTTGTCTGTTCTGTCTCTTAAGACCATAAAACCAGCTAGTTTTAACTTCGTATAAAAGTACATAAATCAGTGCATTACCGAATCTATTTTAAAGCCCAACTTCGCAACTTGTTCGAACTTCAGTGATTTACTGGTAGTTGTCAAGTTAGTCCGGCCACAGGCCACGTATAGCCACACATAGCCACTTACAGCCACGTATAGCCAGCTCAGAATCTGACAGGTAATCGATGGTAGACACAAGATTAGAACATATCTCGCTCCTGCATTCCATGTAGCAAAGTGAAGATCTATAGTTCAGATTTATCGGAGAAATCTATCTGGGAAATAATCTGTTGTTTTCGTTCTAAAGTCCGTGTTATTAAACAACTATTATTTAAGAGCTCTTACAACGGTCATGAAAGCCATCATTTGGAAACCAGCATTTTCTAAACAGAAACCTTCACGATTAACATCAGAAGTCTCTCGCTGTCTGGTCGACACTTCGCGTGACCAGAGGGCTGACTCCTTTGACCAAAATTAGCATTGCCATTCAACGTGGCAATGCTGCTGGTCTTCTGACCACGTTCCCGGATGACAGCGATGTTATTTTGATGATTATTTTTTAATAATTATCTGTAAGTTTAGTTTTATCAACTAATTATGTTTTGCTTACGTTCTATCCCTGCTGTGGGTATATTGCAAGCTGTTACTACTCTGTTTCATATAGACTGTATAGCAATCATTTCGATACTTAGGTAATCTCTATTTTATTGTAGAAGGACTAAGTATTTCATTATTCTTAGCTTTAGTCCAGTTTCAATCTACTTAGCGGTCGGCCTTCGATCTAAATACGACTTTATTTCTACATTGATTGAATGATTTATTGTATTTACTTTACTGGTCTTAGTTTTAACTTGATATATCTATTCAGGACCCGCATTGGGCCCGCGTGGTGGATTATGGCCCACTCCCTCTCTCAGAGAGGAGGTTTGTGTCCCAGCAGTGGTAACATTAATAGGCTGATGATATACAATAGTTTTAATTTTAGGTGGCAATCATCAAATAAGTGAGGAGTCGATTGATGATTCTGCCGGTAACCGAAGGAACAAGATGGATTGAGAGGTTCACCCGGTTGCTTTTGGCGTTCCAGGTCCACGAAATTCTGCTTCGATAGTTCTACGTTCCTACTTCTTATATTTCGATCCTAATGTTTAATAAACCTATCTATGAATTCTTAGTTCCACTTATCATTTTATATTCCTGAAATCATGGCCCAATTTCGCCACGCAAAACGTTTTTATAAACAACCTTAAATATATTCGTGTACTGCAACCACTTTGTAAAAGATACCTCCACCTCACGTCCACACCGACCCAACAAACAAAACATAATTTATATCCACATTAATCACAAAACCATAGCAACCTTCCTCCCCGTTGCCATGGCAACCGAACAATGGCATTGTCCATTACTGACCGGAATCACTTTCATTAGAGGATCCTACAAATATTTTATGGGAATTATGCTCCGCGCGTCCGGATAAGTTTTCTATTTGGTTCGCCCGAATGGAGATGATAGGAAGGGTCCAGGAGACCGGATGGGATAGATTCCTGATTATAAAGACCTGTTATTGTACTGTTGGATTTTATTTGGGAGCTTGATTTGTTTTAATCGGGCGTGAATCAATTTTGTTGGGGATGTATGCGGATGTCTGATAAATAAGAAATGTTTCTTGTTGTCCCGTGAGGGATCGTCCAATAGGCGTGTTGAGAGTATCAATAAATAAATAAATAAATATTCCACAACTATCACACAACGCCATCTAGTCCCAAGCTAAGCAGAGCTTGTGTTATGGGTACTAGACAACTGATAATAGTTATTTATGCAACTGTTGTATAATCAGGGGTATTAAAACACGAATGTGGGTTTATCACACGAGGCGTAGCCGAGTGTGATAATAGTATCACATGAGTGTTTTAATACCTAATTATAACAGTTGCATACAAGACTTTATCTACAATCATGATGTGAATCCTCTATAAAAGATTCTCATACCATACCATATTCGCATACCATATTCGAGTGAAAAAATGGCGGGATATAACAAGATAAGACAGACACAATTTATTGTTCTTTTTTCAAAATTTGAGCGATCTGGTGGTGAAAATGTCATTGCATGAGAATGTTCTCTTTTTGAAATTCATTATATCACGCATTTGGATGATATAATGATCATTATATCATTGAGTGTTTTAATGTTGGCAATAAGCTAATTGTTATAGGTTCTTTTATAGAGGATTAATAGCATGATAGTAGATAAACATACTTATATATTTCTAAATACATACTTATTATAGATAAATTACACCCAGACACAGAACAAATGGTCGTGCTCATCACACAAACATTTGTCCTGGGTGGGAATCGAACCGGCAAATCGGCATAGCAGTCAGGGTCACTAACTAGACCAAATTGAAAATTAGATTAAGAGTAGTAGTCAGTAAGAGTTTTGATAAATAATGGATACTGGGGATTGGAGATTGGGGATTCGAGATGTCAGAAGCAACTTAAAACAGTACTTGCTTGTGACGTAATGGCAATTTTAAAAGAGTCGCATTTTCGTCAGTTTTGGTTAACGTTAAAAAAGAAAAAGTACGTGTTAATTATTTTTTGATAATCTAAGTGACAGACTTATTAGATTTCTCAGTCAAATACCCCATTTTGTGGGGCAACGAATGTCTGATAAATAAGAAATGTTTCTTGTTGTTGTAAGGGATCGTCTTAGATCTAGTTTAGGCCTTGTTCAAGATGGAAGACTAAAGTTTGGAATAAAATAAATGTCCTCGCCGCTACTGTAAATTCTCATGTTACTTTTGCTTCGGAGACTTCGACGAAGAATTTTATCTTACAACTTCTTACTTTAGACTGGGAATTAACATGCTTCCAATACCTGAACTCATTGTTATGTTGGACTATTGTTGACGACGAATGATACCATAATTCGCCTTTTAGGTACAACACATAACTGATCATAATGTCCCTTTATCATCATTTAGGTGAAAACAAGTGATGACTGTCCCTGTGCCTTCTCATCTGGGGTATCTAAGTGCGTAAACCCGTAGCTTCGTTCGAAGTTTCGGGCGTTTTCTACTTTTTATCAATTACGGACATCAAATTAGTTTGTCATACGAACTGAATATCGGAGACAACATGATTGGACAGTTGTCCCGAGTCCGATGTGTTGCCAGAACTTATGAATTCAAAACTAATATGTAGTACAGCTAACTCAAAAGTTTCGAGTTCCTTTGATACGGGCCTGTATTTTCGTTGGCGGACTAAGAGAGTTGACCCCCAGGGCCGTTACCCCCAGGGTACATATTTTGTCTGTCTTCCTATGCAAAATCTTGTGGTTTAGTTAATTTACTTATCCTTGTTCTCTTTTGAAATCGGCTAACGTTAATATTGTTTCAGATAATGGTGATAGATGAAAACGAGGCCAGGCTGCGCGTGCGCTACCCGCTCAACTGCGAGAAGCGACGCAACTACAAGTTTGACATCGCCGCCGTTGGATGCGACGGCTCTTACTCAAACACGTATGTTAATTTTCTTGCACCTTTTACCTAAGTGATCAAGTTTCTGATGAAGCCAAAAAATGCCTAGACAAATAAACATTCATAGAGAGCATTCTTATCATCATCATCTGCCGAGCCTTTTTCAACTAAATTGGGGTCGGCTTCCAGTCAAACCAGATGCAGCTGGATATCAGTATTTTACATGGAGCGACTGCCTGTCGGACTTCCACTACCCAGTAACTGGGTAATACGATACCCCATGGTAAAACTGGTTGTCAGACTTTAGAGCTTTTGACTAACATTAACGACTGTCAAAGATCTACAAATGACAACCGGGACCAACGGCTTTACGTGCTTTCCTAGGCACGGAGGAAACTCGCTATGACAGATGGTCACCCATCCACAGACCAACATCAGCAAGTGCGGCTTAACCCGAAAGATCGGCCTGTGCGGCTGTATTTATTTAGCCACGAGCCCATTCCTATCAATTAAAGCATAAATCGATATTATAACAAGTTTTATCCTATAGATTATATTACTTTTATTGATTTTGAAGCAGATACAATAATAAGAATATTCCCGGAACAGAGAAAGGGTTATAAATGACTCAAAAGTCAACAACCTAGTTATCAATATCGAAACGGACGGTACGACTGGTGCAAAAGCTGAGCATTCCACTGCTACGCAGCGTGTAGCGGGTTTGATCCCCGCACGGAGCAAGTATTCGTATGATATGCAAGTGGTTATTCCGGGTCTGGGTGTTTGTGTATGTAAATTTTTATGTCTATCGACGCACCTACGACACAGGAGAAATTCCTAGTGTAGGGAAACATAAAAAAGGTGATTTTGAAACGTTTCAAACATTAAAAGCTGAGATCCGTTCATTAGTTATACAACAACTATTCATTATTAAAGGAATGAAACGTCCTCTTGAATTTCCATCTTACCTTATGGCCTATAAATCAAGGATCTTGTACTTAATATCTGATCTCCTTTTCCTCCCCTCAGGGTCCCCGTCCACATAACAGTGACGGACGTGAACGAGTTCGCGCCGGTGTTCAGCCAGGCAGCGTATGTGCGCGCTGTGGACGAGGGCCGCGTGTACGACGAGATCCTGCGCGTCGAGGCCACCGACCGCGACTGCACGCCGCGCTACGGAGACGTCTGCAAGTACGAGATACTCACTGACAGGAGTCAGCCCTTCACTATCGATAATGAAGGTATTAAAAAATACTCTTTTATTTATAAAAATTACCCTTCTTACTCCAAGAAAGTTAAACATCTCTTGAACACTTGCGTAGAAAAACTTTCAACTTCAAACTTCATTTGGCGTTGATATAAGGGTCGTTTTGCAGTTACACTTTTTTTAGACAAATTTTCAAAAGTTGTTTAACTTTCTGTGATACCACCGCACAAGACCAGTTGAAAACCAGGGTCGAACACTAGATGATCGACATTTTGCTAAACTGATTTGGCACAGCCGTGTGACGCAACAAATCTATTTTATTATGTTTTTTAAATTAGATTAAGGAGACTATCTATATCACTCAAATCACCATTTATTTTTATGTCCTGAGTACAGGTTCAATCAAACTAGTATTTTAAAATGATTAGTTTCTACAATAACAGACGGCATAACTCATTTGAACCTTATTTCTACCACAAATAAGGTTCGAATTAGCCGTCTGTGGGACGCCGACGATATACCTTGAAGGTTAACTCTCCTGTGTCTCCCCAGGTGTGATCCGCAACACGGAGGCGCTGGACTACGAGAAGTCTCACAACCACATCCTGTCGGTGGTGGCGTACGACTGCGGGATGATGCAGTCCGCGCCCGTCATGGTCACCATCAAGGTCAACAAGCCCTGTAGGGCTGGATGGAAAGGTTAGTACTTGGGTCTAGCTGTAGATGTACAGACTAGGAGATGCCTTATGCCACACTACAGTGCACCGGAGAGGCCTACCTGTGCAGGTATGCCAATACTTCTGTGTATGTAGCAGCCTGTAAGTAAGTAACGGGCGACTCGCGGCCCCACCATGGTCCATGCCGGGTCGACGGCGCGTTGTGTTCCACGCGCGCCTCAAGGAGTGTCAGCATAGTGACGGGGCCTGTAGAGGGCCAAAGCCTGCCGGGGTCGCGGGACTTACGAATTACCGTGACCCCGGTACGTAAAGGGCTAGTGAAGGACACCGTGGACTTTAGTCAGTACAAGTCTGACAGTCCCTCCCGCCCTGCCCTGGGTGGGACGACTCATTTGATGATTTTACCACGAAAAAAAAAAGTTCTGAGATCACGAACTCTCACTCTCGAGTTTTTTTACGTTATCTTTGTCTGTATTAAATGTAGTAATTTTTTTTTTGTAAAAAAAAAACGGACTAATTAGATTTGCAATTTATTGATGCTGTCATTATGCCTATAACTTCAAATATATCGGAGAAAAATTCTAGCTCCACAACTGACAACAAACATAGAAACATAGCTGTACAATAAGTTATATCGTTTGTCAATGTATTCAGAAACACTATTGTTACCAGAACGAGGCCGCGCTATTCAATAGCACAACAAACCGACAAACTATTATAAGTAAACGTAAAATAATTGATGGAGTCCCGGGTCCCCGGACCCCGGACTCCCGGACTCCCGGACTCTCGGCTTAGTGCGGGATTATTATAACAAGTCTATTGGACGTAGCCGCAGAAGTGTTGATATAATTAATTGCTACTTTAAGACTTGTTGTCGTCGGTTTTGTATTTGAACACAAAGGGAATTTTGGTATTGACTAAATGTCCGCCATTTTATTTTATTTGAAATAACAGACACGCATAAACACTTTTTAATCATTATTATACATAAAAATAAATAAATAATTTCGTTTATTAATTTCATAAGAAACATATTATGAACAGAATATTCTAAACCATTTCATATTTTCAATATCCACAAAATGCCAGACAACTCTCAAAGTTACGTACTTAAAGTTATAATATAGCAAAATGTTGATCTATGAACTTATAGTTCGTGTGTGGCACCTTTAAACACACGTCAAAGTCACCAACACTTATTGAATTTAGGCCATTAGAAGAGACTTTAGAACTTATAACTAGGAAAATAGAGTTCACAACCCCTTGATACTCTATTAAAAATTTTAACGACTCTTAACAGGAATCTTAAAATATAATGTGAAGACGTTGTACTCTGAAAAATCGCTCCCAATACCGCGCGGAAAAAAACCGCGCGCATATTAGCTATGAGCGTTGTATCGTGGCGTGTTTTAAACATTTCTATACATATGATCTTAACACTCGCCGCCCCGTGCTTAACAACCACTTACAGCGGCAAGGTAGAACGGATGGAAGGGGCCTTAATACTAAGGGAGCTTGCTGATAACGCGATGCAACGCAATTCGACCGATTCTAACTACAAGTGAAAATCATCCTTACCACTACGAAATATGACATAAAACGTGCGGTCACCTACGGGTAGATGAAAAACAAAACACGCTCGCCACGACGACGTATATCAGTCGAATTGCATTGTTACATCGTACTTAGTATCACAGACCATTTTAGTTAGTGGAAATTGAAAATCGCACGAATCATGTCAGTACTGACCCGTCCCCTCTCCCCCTCAGGCGTGGCGGAGCGCGTGGACTACGCCCCGGGCACGGGCCCGCTGGCGCTGTTCCCGGCGGCGCGCCTGGAGACGTGCTCGTCGGACGAGCGCTGCCCCGGCGTGACGCGCATCCAGGCAGCCGTCACTCTACAGGCGTCGCGCGCCGGTAGCGGCTGCGACAGGGACACGTACTCGCTGCACTCGCAGAGGACTATTTGCGGTAAGTCACCAGAATTAAGGCCCATTTAGACAATGCCAGAACTTGTGTGCAAGTTTCACTACATTGCGGTATTTGTTTCATCAACTGAATTCACTGTCCACAACTTGTATGCAAGTTCTTGCATCGTTCAAATGAAGCTTTACAGCTTACTCCTGCAATAATTTAGTTGAAGGATATCCTAATGCACTGTTTTATGTTGACAAAAATGTTCTGAACTACCAAAATCAAAGGCCTTGCCATTTTTTTTTTCTTTTCTTTTAAAAAACGTTGATAAACTCACATGCACAAACGCCCAGACCGGGAACAATTACTTGTACATCATACAAATATTTGCTCCGTGCGGGAATTGAACCTGCGACACACAGCGCACCAGTCTAATCGCTCAGACACTGCGCTAACCGCGCCGTCCAATATATTCCTTTATCTACTATCATGCTATTAATCCTCTATAAAAGAACCTATAACAATTAGCTTATTGCCAACATTAAAACACTCAATGATATAATGATCATTATATCATCCAAACGCGTGTTATAATGAATTTCAAAAAAAGAACATTCTCATGCAATGACATTTTCACCACCAGATCGCTAAAATTTTGAAAAAAGAACAACTCGTCTTATCGTGTTATATCCCGCCATTTTTCAGTCGAATATGGTATGCGAATATGGTATGTTATGAGAATCTTTTATAGAGGATTCACAGCATGATTGTAGATAAAGTCTTGTATGCAACCGTTATAATTAGGTATTAAAACACTCATGTGATACTATTATCACACTCGGCTAAGCCTCGTGTGATAAACCCACATTCGTGTTTTAATACCCCTGATTATACAACAGTTGCATAAATAACTATTTATACGTTATGCATTGTCAGTCCATAACTTATAAAGGAATATCACACACCATATAAGACTTCAAGACATTGTTATCGCGATCATAAAACTTACCTTTCTTTGACCGTAAATAGCACATGAACAATGTATTTTCTATGTATTTCCAGGATTGGACCCGAAAACGATCGACCTTCTTCCAAGCCCCGGAGTCGGAAACGAATGGGCCAAGTCACTGAAACCAGATTCAGGTTTGTTTTATAATATTGATTTTAGTTATAGGACCCTGTTCATCATCATCATCAACATTTATTTGAGACAACTAGTTCATACATTTATCCATCAACTTATCTCATTCATATATTTTTTGTTGTCTCATCCATCACATGAAGCTTCGAATCATGATCCCATTTCCAAAATCAGACTGCGTAAGAAAACATTGTTTTATTAACTTACGTCCAAAACTAATATTCTCTAATCTCAATCCAAATCTTATTTCTTTTGACGGCTGCTTTTTGTCTTTGTCGATGTTACTGACAATCGATTTTAATCTCCTCCAGGTCGCGACGGCGAGCAGATGTTCGAATTCGACGGCGAGACGACAGCGGCCGTGGTCCCCGAGTCCATCCTGCCGCACGCGCTGGTGGGCAGCTTCAGCATCAGCACCTGGATGAGACATGCGCCCGCGCCGGACGCAGACAAGCACCGCAAGGAACATGTACTCTGCCTCGCTGATGACCATAGTAAGGACATTTTTTTTTCACTAGCCTATGCCGTCGCCCGGGCAAAATTTCCTGGAAGGTATTGCGGCCTACCCTAATACCTTCCAGGACCTATTATCCTGTGCCTGAACTAGCCCTCAATGCGCTTGTCCAGGTCATCTGGCCACCTGTTTCTGGAAGTACATATTCTTTTTGTTATTTCGTGTGGAATGTCTTCGGTTCTGGAGAGGGCGAAGAGCTCTTTCATATTCCTAATGACTAAATACACTACCTATATGACATTTATCGCACTGGTTCCCCTGTCTCTGTGGTTGATTAGCGCTTTGTACGATAGAGATACGAGGCCGAAACTAGCCGTTTTTATCTCTTTTCAACACATGTGCAGCATTTACCGGTACTTGTATATTCTATATATATTTTAAAATCATTCTTCTATTTTAAATTGTTTTGTTTGCAATCAATTAACGGGTATTATAATAGTTGCTCCCAGAAAACGTCATTTAAAACTTACCCTAACAATAAATTCGCAACTACAGAAAAAGCCATATCTTAACACCATCATAACCACAACTGTCACCAATCTGTCTGGTGACTATTACCCCCTTTTTTTGTTATGATTTTGTTAGCTGTAAGTCCTCCATGAAATAAATAAATAAATAAACTGACCTGATCTTCCTCACAGAGATGAACCGCCACCACTACGCGCTGTTCGTGCGCAACTGTCGCCTCATACTGCTGCTGCGCCGCGACTTCGGAGAGGGAGACCTCAACATCTTCCGTCCAGCAGAGTGGAGATGGAAGTTACCAGAAGTAAGTATTTATTTATTTATTTATTTATTTATTTATTTATTTATTTATTTATTTATTTATTTATTTATTTATTTATTTATTTATTTATTTATTTATTTATTTATTTATTTATTTATTTATTTATTTATTTATTTATTTATTTATTTATGTATTACTGATGATGTGTAGCTATGACGTTCCTGTTGCTGTGTTGCAGCTAAGATTTCCTGAAAATAAATCTTAATATTATTCTCGAATAATGAGGAAGTCTCCCATATTAATCTTCCTTCATTCTATCTCCAGGTATGTGACAACGAATGGCATCACTACGCGGTCAACGTTCGCTTCCCGAACGTGGAACTGTTCGTGGACGGCGAGCCCTACCGCGCGGTGGACGGGAAGGGACCCGAGGTCATCGACGACTGGCCCCTGCACCCCGCGCACGGGGTCAACACTACCCTGGTCATCGGAGCCTGCTGGCAAGGTAAAGTCACCCCTATTTCTAAAGAGACAAGATTGAAATTCTTCTGTGGTGTTGAACGCCTTTGACCTCTGTGGTGTGTGCTTTTTAGCATCAAAAAACCAAACGTCTGTCGGCCGCAGAAAAAATCCCAATTAGAAGAATTCTTCACCCGCATGTCAAAAAGTCCTAAGAAAACACACAAAAATACACTTTACCACTCTAACCATACGGTTAATTTCCCCCAGGCACAGAGAACGACATGAAGCATCACCTGCGTGGCTGGCTGGCCGGGCTGGGCGTGGTGCGCGGCACCGTGCAGCCTGCGCGTGCGCTGCAGTGCCTGGCGCACTGCCGGGAGGGACTCAGTCTCGCGCCCGATCTATGTGAGTATTGAGGATTAGTACTTCTTACGTGTTTTCGCTATGAGCGTTTGGGAGTTAAGACGACAAAAAAACCCTAATCATTAATACTTAACTGTGTTTTCTCTCATAGATCTGAAGTCAGTGTCAGTGGAAGGCGATGGCGTGGCTGACGTGGAGACACTCCTACGACGCGTGGCGTACGGCGACGCACGCGCCTTCCCCACGCCCGGCAGGCGTAACGTGCACGTCGCTACTACCATCACGTATGTATTACCTAACAAGTCACCTTCAATTTCAGGGACTTTAGAATATATAAATCTACAAGCTTTTTGCGCATATCAAATGGCCAGGTAGACTGGAATTGGCTGTCAGACTCGTACTAACTAAAATCCATGGTGTTACTTCAATAGCCCTTTACGTTCTGGAGGCACGGTTACCCGTTTAATCAGTTCCGCGACCCTGGCTCACATCAGGTCCTTGTATGAGCTTCTTACTTTATAACCCAGGTTTTATGATCTTATGTTCCTCCCCAGTTGCGACAACGGTCGCATCATCAAGGCCCGTCCAGCAGAGTCCTACATCATGGTGCTGGCACCGCAGACACCCAGCATCCTGCTGAACGGCTCGGAGGACCTGGCGCGGGACTACACGCACTTCCGCGCTGGACTCACCGTGTTCCCAGACCTGGCCGTGCGCGTTCTGGCAGGAGGAAACGGACATCCCATGGCTGGTGAGTTACCTGAAGACGGCGAGTGGGACTCGAATCCGCGTCTTCTGGATTAGTGCTTAGACGTCAAACCAATTAGGCTATCGCAACACCACTCGTCGTGGTGAATCTGTCATTCCTTTGTTTGACTGATCCAGAAGACGTAGCAAAGAGTTCCAAATCGTAGCAAAATTTTTATTCCTTATTTTATTTTATTTTATTATTTTAGGAAAACTTACAGCTAGACAGACACAGTAGCATAAACAATAACAACAATATGGCCAATTACAAGTTTTCACAAATAGCTAATATAACATTGAACTGAAAGAAATTAAACTAAGAAAACGGTGGTAAGGATTAGTCCAAAACATTACAAGAAATAAAAAAGGACAATTTGACAAAAATACATCTGTAGGTTAGGGGGTTTTAAAGAAGTGGTTGCAGAGAGTATTTTTTAGTTTAGACACACTTATATTAAAAATGTCGATATCGATAACCTGGCAAGTCGCATTGTACTCACGGCTAGCTCTAATCATGTACGAGTTTTGTCTATAATTTGTCCTTGTCGTTGGTATATGTAACAAACGAGATTTACGCAAAAACAAACAAGGTACGCGCAGCCCAATTTTGCCTAGCAACTCAGGAACATCACTGGATCCGTTTGCAATCTTAACTAAAAAGGCCAAATCGGAAATTCTTCTACGTTCATATAAAGGAAGAATATGAAACCTTTTGCATCGTTTAAAATAATTTTGTATATATAAATTGGAACGAAATTGAATGTACCTTAAGAATTTTCTTTGTATGCCCTCTAATCGAGCGATATAGATATTGTATTTAGGGTTCCAGATTTGAGAGGCATACTCGAGATGACTACGAACGAATGAGCAATATAAAATTTTGATAGTCTTGATACTTTTGAACTCTGAAGAGACCCTGCAGATGAAACCCAGAGCTTTTGACGCTTTGTTGACAATATTATTAATATGCGTGTCAAAAATAAGTTTCGAGTCAAAAGTAACTCCGAGATCCTTGATAACACTGACCCTTTCTATTGGGGTATCTAAAAGTTTGTAGGAATAATATAAAGGTTGGGGTTTGCGGGTGAAAGTACACACATAGCATTTGGAGACGTTTAAGTCCAACTTGTTTAATTTGCAGTAGGTCTGAAAAGCGTTTAGATCCGCCTGCAGTAAGAGAGCATCTGCCTGGGTAGTAACATGATGCATTATCTTCATGTCATCTGCATACAACAATATTTTACAGTGCTGAAAACAGGATACTACGTCGTTGATGAAAATATTGAACAAAAGCGGCCCCAACAGCGATCCTTGGGGAACTCCTGAAGGAATGCGCATAGTTTTTGACGAGTAACCATTCAACACTACGGTCTGGCATCTACCCTCAACATAAGAGATGAACCACCTGTAGAGGTTACCTCGTATACCCATTAATAATAGTTTGCGCATTAAGATTACATGATCTATTCTGTCGAAACATTTACTGTAATCGGTATAAATGACATCGACCTGGGACCGCTGTGACATAGATTCCGATATGAATTCGCTGCAGACAATAAGATTGGACGTGGTAGACCGACCTTTTAGAAAACCGTGCTGATGTTCACTAAAACTATGTTGAAGAGCCGAGTAAACTTGTTTATGAACTAGTTTCTCTAGTATTTTTGCAAACACGCACAATTTTGAGATCGGTCTATAATTCTCAACAGATGTTTTCGGCCCTTTTTTGTGTATTGGTGTTATGTATGCCGACTTCCAGATCGTGGGTACCACCCCATTGTTGAGTGATCTTTTGAATAGGATCGAGAGCGGGACAGACAGACTCTTAGCACAGTTCATTATAAAGAGCGGTGGAATATTGTCTGGACCTGCGGACTTGTTTAAATTAACGGTTTTCAATAGCCTATGAACCTCCTGCTCTTTTATGTCAATAAAACTGATATCCGATATGCTCGGTACATCACTACTGTGACCCACATCACGAGGAAAACTTCTATCGATATGGCCACCTGTACTAGCGCTTACAAGAAAGTTGGACTGAAAATAGTCAGCAAACATATTGCAGATTACTTCACCGTCGCCAGAGGACTGTTGTCCGAAATGTAACACTGACGGATAAGAGTTGGAAAGTTTCCTTGATTTAACGTAACTCCAAAAGGCTCGAGGATTCCTAAATATATCTGTTTCAATTTTTTTCATGTAATCTTCAAACATTATTTTTTCTAAAATTTTAGCACGTTGTCTTAGTAAAACAAAACTTTGATAGTCAGAGATGTTTCCATATTTTTTAAATTTAGTATGACATTTAGCCTTTTCTTTAATAATTTTGACTAACGCGCTTTTATACCAAGGTGGATACTTTGATTGGGAAAATACTGTTTTACTCGGAATGTAAGTCACACGCAGTCTATCAATTATAGAATAAAAATAATTAATGGCATCTTCTAAAGGCCGACAATTCAAATTAGTATGCCAATCCACCCGGTCAAGTTCATCATTTATTGTATTATAGTCAGCCAGGTGATATAGAAATTTAACATAGGAACGAACTGGAAGACTATGCAATTCAACAAAGTCCGCAGTAACACATAAAGCCCCGTGATACGAATCTTCAGGCACAGGTGGATCCCCAGAGCGTGTGACAATAACCTCGTCATTGGATAAAATCAGGTCCAGAATCTTATTGTTCTTGTTTAGGTGACCATTATACTGTAAAAGGTTACAGATATTGAAATTGTCAATTAGGTTATTTTGCGCATCTCCACACAACCCAGTTGGGTGTAAAGAGTTACCGTCGGCAGCCGGCTTCCATATTATATTGGGCTGATTAAAGTCTCCCAGAATCACAAACTTGTCAGCAGAATGCTTAAGGACAATATCCGAGAGGTTCTCTGAGAAGTTACCCAATTGGACAGCTAAAGAGTTTCCCAAATTCTGTCGGCAGATGTATGCAACGCATATGTGCATCTTATATGAAACTTTTGGTTTCCTTCGCGATAGGGTCAGTGTGACCCACAAGTCCTCAGCACTCGAGCACCACTCACTGCAAGAGTCCGCCACTAGTTCACGTCGAACCGCAATTAGGACACCTCCCCCTAAACCTTGATAAGTGTTGGCATAGTCACGGTCACGTCTCCATACGAGATATCTGTCGTCGAACAATTCGGAGTCAGATATCCCGTCAATTAGCCATGTCTCAGTCAGACATACTACATCAAAGTTATTGATACATATATTCCTATAGAAGAGGTTAGTTTTAGTTCGTAGTCCTCGAACGTTCTGGTAGTAGATACTAAGGGGAGCCATCATGAAATGTAAACAAGATCATGCGTTTAATATAGATAGTAAAAGTACAAGGTACATTCAATTCGTCATAACACATAATATTTGGTAATGTGAACTGAGGTATGCAAATAAGCACTTTAAGGAAAGTAACATAGGGTACAGATAGCTTACTGCAAAAGTTGAAAAAATAACAAAATATGTAAAAACAAAGAACTGTGGATTGTTGAATCAAAAAGCGAAATGTTTCCTTAGGAGGATATGAATAGCAATTAAAATTGCAAAATAGATGTGATGCGGAACGAGTGACAGTAAGCGAGCTTATAAATGGTTTCCATTGTGTTGACAACTTTAGTGATGATTTTCATTCCAAAAACCTGGGTAACTTCTCTTTTATTGCGCGACCATACATATTACTTACAGACATAACATTATTTAGGGTCTCGAATCAAAAATAGTGACAACACGTTTGGACAGATGATTTATACTTCTAATGTGTTGTCAAACTGTATGAACCCAAAAGTAATAGTAAGCTGTGTTCACTCAAAAGTTCCAAGTTTCGTACGGACCGGTATCTTCGTTCATGGACTTAGACAGTAAAGATCCCTCTGGGGTTATCGGCTATTTGAGCGTTTATATCATGACATACCTCCTACTAAACTCCCTCTCCTCCCCAGAAGAGAGCCAGAAGCTGGACTCGTGTGTGGTGTCGGTGTACCCGGCACTGAACCCGGACCACGAGACGCTGGCGCTGCGCAACATGGCGGAGCTGCCGCTGCGGTACGACATCCGCGCTGCCGTCACCAGGGACGGCGTCATACTGACCGGAGCTGACACCGTGCACAACTATCAGAAGGTAAGGAGCTGGATCATGAGGAAGAATACGATATGTGCGCCATGAAAACGCCTCCTAGTGACTACATTATTCGGGGCCATAATATTATAATTACAGCCGCACAGGCCGATCTTCCGGGGTGAGCCGCGCTTGCCGAGGTTGGTCCGCGGATGGCCATCTATCATAGCGAGTTTCCTCCGTGCCTCGGAAAGCACGTAAAGCCGTTGGTCCCAGCTGTCATTTGTAGATCTTTGACAGTTGTTACTGTTAGTCAGTAGCTGTAAAGTCTGACAACCAGTCCTACCATGGGGTATCGTATTACCCAGTTACTGGGTTGTGGAGGTCCGATAGGCAGTCGCTCCATGTAAAATACTGATATTCAGCTGCATCCGGTTTGACTGGAGGCCGACTCCAACATAGTTGGGAAAACGCAGGCAGATGATGATGAATATCTTTCAATTACCAATTCTTGCCAAATAGATATTTTGATAACCATTTTCGGCTAAATGGTTCCTATTAAACCTGGAAAATTAACTACTTAACCTTTTTAGTCACTAACGTCACTAAATAAAGGAAATGCTGCAATCTAAGTTTTAACGTCACTTTTGAAATTACGTTGCTGATATTTGGTCGCGTTGAGTTGTTCCAAACTTTCGATGTTCTAATATAATTTGTACATAACATTTATTAACGTTATTGCAGGTGCTCCGTGAGATCGAGTACAACAACAAGAAGCCGGCGTACTACCTGAACCGCGTGTTCAAGCTCACCTGCTCCGAACTGAACGGACGGTTCACCAGCAACGAATATGTGCAGACGGTATGTATGTACGCTGACACGACACTCGTGTGACACTCGCGACACTCAGGTGTCACACTCACGACACACGTCGTAACACATTGGATACTTATGAGTGACACTTACAACACTCCGTGTGACACTTGCGACACTCGGTGTGACATTTTCGACACTAGGTGTGACACTTTCGACACTCGGTGTGACACTTTCGACACTCGGTGTGACTCTCGTGACACTCGGTGTGACTCTCGTGACTCTCGGTGTGACACTCGTGATACTCGCTGTGACACTCGTGACACTCGCTGTGACACTCGCGACACTCGGTGTGGCACTCGTGACACATGCGACACTCGGTGTGCCACTGGTGACACTCGCGACACTCGGTTTGACTCTCGCGACAGTCGTCTCACACTCGCGACAGACGCTCAAGACAGACGTCTGACATATGCGACACTCGCGACACTCTGTGTGACACCCGAGACACTCCGTGTGACACCCGCGACACTCCGTGTGACACATGCGACACTCGGTGTGACACTCGCGATACTCGCCTGACATTCGCGACACTCGGCTTGACACTCGCGACATTCGTCTGACAGATACGACACTCGGTGTGACAATCGCGATACTCGTCTGACACTCGCGACACTCGGTGTGACTCTCGTGACTCTCGGTGTGACACTCGTGATACTCGCTGTGACACTCGTGACACTCGCTGTGACACTCGCGACACTCGGTGTGGCACTGGTGACACCGCGACACTCGGCTTGACACTCGCGACATTCGTCTGACAGATACGACACTCAGGTGTGACACTCGCGACAGTCGGTGTGACACTTTCGACACTCGGTGTGACACTCGCGACACTCGGTGTGACACTCGTGACACTCGCTGTGACACTCGCGGTGACACTCGTGACACTCGTTGTGACATTCGCGACACTCGGTGTGACACTCGTGACACATGCGACACTCGGTGTGACACTCGCGATACTCGTCTGGCACTCGCGACACTCGGTGTGACACTCGCGACACTCAGTGTGACACTCGTGACACTCGCTGTGACACTGGTGACACTCGATGTGAAACTCGCGACACTCGGTGTGACACTTTCGACACTTGGTGTGACACTCGCGACACTCGCGACTCTCGTCTGACATTAGCGACACTCGGTGTGACACTCGCGACACTCGGTGTGACACTCGCGACACTCGGTGTGACACTCGTGACACTCGCTGTGACACTGGTGACACTCGATGTGAAACTCGCGACACTCGGTGTGACACTTTCGACACTTGGTGTGACACTCGCGACACTCGCGACTCTCGTCTGACATTAGCGACACTCGGTGTGACACTCGCTGTGACACTGGTGACACTCGATGTGAAACTCGCGACACTCGGTGTGACACTCGCGACACTCATCTGACACTCACGACACACGTCTCACACTGGCGACACGCAGGTGTGACACTTTCGACACTCGGTGTGACACTTTCGACACTCGGTGTGACACTTGCGACACTCGGTTTGACACTCGCGACTCTCGTCTGACATTAGCGACACTCGGTGTGACACTCGCGACACTCGCTGTGACACTCGCGACACTCGGTGTGGCACTGGTGACACCGCGACACTCGGCTTGACACTCGCGACATTCGTCTGACAGATACGACACTCAGGTGTGACACTCGCGACAGTCGGTGTGACACTTTCGACACTCGGTGTGACACTCGCGACACTCGGTGTGACACTCGTGACACTCGCTGTGACACTCGCGGTGACACTCGTGACACTCGTTGTGACATTCGCGACACTCGGTGTGACACTCGTGACACATGCGACACTCGGTGTGACACTCGCGATACTCGTCTGGCACTCGCGACACTCGGTGTGACACTCGCGACACTCAGTGTGACACTCGTGACACTCGCTGTGACACTGGTGACACTCGATGTGAAACTCGCGACACTCGGTGTGACACTTTCGACACTTGGTGTGACACTCGCGACACTCGCGACTCTCGTCTGACATTAGCGACACTCGGTGTGACACTCGCGACACTCGGTGTGACACTCGCGACACTCGGTGTGACACTCGTGACACTCGCTGTGACACTGGTGACACTCGATGTGAAACTCGCGACACTCGGTGTGACACTTTCGACACTTGGTGTGACACTCGCGACACTCGCGACTCTCGTCTGACATTAGCGACACTCGGTGTGACACTCGCTGTGACACTGGTGACACTCGATGTGAAACTCGCGACACTCGGTGTGACACTCGCGACACTCATCTGACACTCACGACACACGTCTCACACTGGCGACACGCAGGTGTGACACTTTCGACACTCGGTGTGACACTTTCGACACTCGGTGTGACACTTGCGACACTCGGTTTGACACTCGCGACTCTCGTCTGACATTAGCGACACTCGGTGTGACACTCGCGACACTCATCTGACACTCACGACACACGTCTCACACTGGCGACACACAGGTGTGACACTTACGGCACGCAGGTGTGACACTTACGACACTTACGACACACTCGCGACACTCGGTTTGACTCTCGCGACAGTCGTCTCACACTCGCCACAGACGCTCAAGACAGAAATCTGACATATGCGACACTCGGTGTGACACCCGCGACACTCCGTGTGACACCCGCGACAATCGGCTTGACACTCGCGACATTCGTCTGACAGATACGACACTCAGGTGTGACACTCGCGACACTCGGTGTGACACTTTCGACACTCGGTGTGACACTTTCGACACTCGGTGTGACACTTTCGACACTTGGTTTGACTTTCGCGACAGTCGTCTCACACTCGCGACAGACGCTCAAGACAGAAATCTGACATATGCGACACTCGGTGTGACACCCGCGACACTCCGTGTGACACCCGCGACACTCGGCTTGACACTCGCGACATTCGTCTGACAGATACGACACTCAGGTGTGAAACTCGCGACACTCGGTGTGAAACTCGCGACACTCGGTGTGACACTTTCGACACTCGTTGTGACACTCGCGACACTCGGTGTGACACTCGTGACACTCCGTGTGACTCTCGCGACACTCGGTGTGACACTCGCGACACTCAGGTGTGACACTCGAGACAGACATTAAAAACGTCAAGTCAAGACCAACAGCTTAACACGTTTCCAGAGCCACTATTACTAACTTTGTAACCTTATATTTTTTGTGTGCACAGTTGACGGTGGTACACCCGCACATGACGGGCGCCAGCGAGGTGGGACTGTCGCGGGAGTTGCATCCTAGTGGCATGGCGGACAAGATGGACGCCGTCGTCCGCGACAAGCAGGTACGTTATTATCGATTGAGGGAACCTAGACAAAATAGAATTCAGTTTTTGTCACTGCAGTAGAAAAGTTATAGTTATTCAAATAATCTTTAAAAGCTAATTATGTTTTTAAAAGTTTCAATAGAAAAACGAATCATATAATTAATTGTGGTGTATTAAAAATGTAGTGTTACAGAGATATTATATTTTTAGCTATAGCGAAAGCGCTGCTGAAGATTTAACGTAGATTTTTATCCTATTATTTTTTTGTTGTTATTCAATATTTTTTGACCTCATAATTGCTAAAGAATTACTCATATTTTGCCAATTTTGCATCGTTTTAACATGAAAATCTTTACTATACCATGTGTGCCTTCCCGCAGTCGGAGCACGCACACCACCGCGGCGAGGGTCACTCACTAACTCCGCGCGTGTACGCGGCGCACGCGCAGCGCGACGCGCACGCCGCCGACGTGCCCGCGCCCAGACTCATAGACCTGCACTCAGAACAGATGCCCACCAGTACGTATACGGTCTACTTAAATGATGACTTATTAAACTTTCTGATATTGAGGAATACCTATTAAAAATAATTGATATGGTTGCCAATTTTAATGTTTGGGACTACCTAAACATCAAGGTAATTCGCGCGATATCGATATTTTTATCGGCTCTACTGGAAACCATTTAGCATTGTTTCTTACCCATAAGAAGACTAGAGTTACTTGAATTGCAATCAATCGGAAACTTAAATGTATCCTATAATGTGTTTTTATTTGTTATTTAACAAATTTCCGCTAAAAATATTTAAGAAGAACTAAAATTAATGAAGCCTTACTCCACTCCTCAGACCACGTAGCCCTGCTGATCGGCGTGGTGTCGTGCGGCGTGCTGGTCGTAGTGGCAGGCATCGCGGTAGCACGCGCACGTGCAGCCCGCAGCACACGCGCACGCGCACCCGCCGCGCTGCATGCGCTGCACACGCTGCGCGCGCGCACTGACACGGAGATGGCCTGGGATGACTCCGCGCTTACAATCACTGTTAATCCTATGGAGGAGGTAAGAAAGATATGATTTTATCATCTTAATCTAAGTATTCTTAAGCCACTGCAATCCTGAAAGCCGACTACCAGAATAGTCCCGCAGAATGAATTCATAGCGAGTTTTAGACTAGCAATAAAACTTTCAGCCATTTTGAAGGTAACTAAATGATCCGACACACGCGCCACCATCAGCTGGTCAATAAAATACGTAAATATCTCTAAAACATTCGATTGTACGTCCCGAAGCACTTGGTAATTTCTGGAACTAGATCATTTACAAATGAAGTTGAATAACACCAGCTGTACTAATGCTATCAACATTGTTATATTAACTTATATGTTCATCTCGTTCCGCAGCAGGCAGCGCCATCTTGCGGCACCCACGCGGGCGCAGACAGCTCGGACGGCGAGTCGTGCTCTGACTCGGACTCCGACCAGCACGACTCTTCTGACGACGACGACGAGGGTAAGCACAACTGTCTTATATTAGGTTCTGTCGATTAGGATTTCTGTAACAACCTAAAGTTTGGATATTTGTTGCCTTATGAGTAAAGAAAAGTAATTGCAGTTGTCTTTACGTTATCAGTTGTGTACTACAATATCCTAGCGTATTATTAGACTATTCATACTAGCTGCTCCCCGCGGTTTCATTATGCTGCTCGACTACTATTGGTCGTAGCGTTATGTCTCTCAAGAGGTGGACTATGTAACACAAAAATATTTTTTCATTTCGAACCCCTTTGTTTCCGAGATTAGCCTGTTCAACCAATCAAACAAACTCTTCAGTTTGATAACATTAGTAGTACCGCTGTGACATTTCACAAGTTTATGACGTCACTAATCCCCCTTTTCTGTTTCAGTGTTGCCGGGCAAGGAGCACAAGTACAGGAACATCAGCCAGCTGGAGTGGGACAACAGCACGATGTAATGCGCGTGCGCACGTGCACCCCCCCACACTGGCAGCTCCCCTCCCCCAGCGGCTACCGACTGCGATGTTTCTATACACGGCTTCTAAAAATTTCTCACTTATAATAATTAATTGTTAGGTAAAAAGTGGATTTATCTTACTGTCATCTGTCTGTACTGTATCTATCTTTAGGTACTTTATTTTAAGATTCATTGTCATTTTTCAAGCGTCAGTATAGTACCGATATTTTGAAAATAGCGCAATGGATCACGATGTCTTCTTTTCATATCTTGCTAGCATATTTCTGTGAAAAATAAGGCGTAAATTGTGAATTGATATAAATTATAGGCGAAAACAATATTATTGAAGAACAAAGATCAAAATAATTTATTTATATGATGTCGATGTTAATAATGTAACTAAAATTCCTTGAAAACAAACAACGTATACTTGTGTCTTCAGTAAAATTGATTTTGCAACTTAGCAAGGCGTCTTCTTAAGAACGAACAATTTAAAAAATTAAAAATAAGACGCGAATATTGGCAGTTAAATGTATAATTTTGTCAATCATTCTTATGATAAGCAAGGTAGCCAAGTGCGCCGGCCGTACTTAAAACTTCGTCACCTAAGAGGTTATGAAATCTCTTTTAATATACAAGGTTCGTGTATAAAAACATCGCACATCGAAACGAAGCGAGACATTTCAGTACATTTCGGAAACGGAATTGATTTCATAAGCCGCGCCTGTCGGTTATTGTACCTATGTAGTTTGTATGGACGCTTTCGGCACAAACACACGCGTGGCACAAGACTTTGGTATGTATGTCACGACCAATGTACCTAAAAATCATAACTGGGGTGGAAAATTACACTTTTACACTCATGTGTGGTAAAGGTTTTGACAGTTGGTTGGTAGTTGTGGGATTGAGATTATTTTTTACATTTACGAGATTATTGAACACGAAAATCTGGCTAAACTATTTGTATTTTCAATTTGATGACTTCAGGTTTTCACCAACTGTTGATCAACTGCCAAATACTTTAGTAAAATCACGAATATATGAAACTTAATAACTGTGTGAGAGTACATTGGTCGCGACTGCATACATTTTATTTGTAGTCTATTCTAAGGTCTTTAAAAAAATGATCATATCAAATTTATACGTAAAACGAAATATAATTTGACTCCTCGCTTGCTTTCGTAGAAGGAAATATGTCGTTGTTCTAAAATATAGAGCTCTTACACTTTTTCTATTCGTTTCTACACTTAAGACAAATGAAAAAAAACTGTATGTATTAAATCGTAGTCGTTGTAATTTCGTATGAAATCGGTCATAAGAAGATAATTAGTATGTAAGCGGTCAGATACTATGATTGTATATTATTGGATACATAAGATAATGTACGCTTCACTGGTTCTACACCTTTCAGTTGCAAGAACGGGACAATCCAAAATGGCGTATTATTTTGACGTTTCTTTTGAGGTTAAGTCCGCCATCTTGGATCCCCGCCAGTTCCCCGCATTTAGTTTAGTACAACAGAAAAAGACGCATTTATTTACGGTACAAATCGCTTCATGATTCCCCCATTTGTGAGTAGTTTAAAAAATATTTGTCTCTCGACAAAAAATGTCCAACACTTAACCCTTTACGAGCTTCTCGACAAAATCGGCTTAAATGTATATTAGGCACAGAGTTATTTGAAAAAAAAAATAGATGTACGATATTATACACATTATACAGATGGTATCGGTTTAGGATCAGCTACTATATAATGAACTATATTAATTATATATATATTTTGAATGCGTTAAGGGATTTTTACTAACAATTAGGTACTAAGTGGCTATGTGTTAGTGACGCTGACGGGAAATGGCAAACGAAGACGCGTCGTTAGGCGTAAGTGTAGGTAGGGTTCAGTTGTCCACAGTCCGGGCTCGCGCCGGCCGCTGCATATCACGGACCGTTTGCCATATTAGTGTAGAGTGACAAGTAAGCAATGTTGTGGACATAATCATCGGTGTTCTCTTCTAGTTGACGTCACGTGTTGTTTTATGTCTTGATTCACTGTTCTGACTGCGTTGTGTATTACGTTAAGTTTTGGTGGGATACGGACCTCAGTACAGCTCGAATAATAACATTAAAATCGTTAAAATAACTCATGTTTAGGGAACTTTAAAACATTATTGATTAAAAAAAATTGATTTTTATTAGCTAAAACTCTAGATTATTCCGCTAAAAAACATCGAATAAGCTAATAAAGAGGCCGCGTCCCACCGAGGAACACCGAGCAATACGTTCGGGTACTTGTTAACTTTCTAAATTATTTCGTTAGTAGATGAACAATTTTAGTGCCATTTTATATTTCGTACAACGATTTGTTTTCCCCGCACGTTTGCTCGTTGTTCCGGTTATTGTTTGTTGATGTCCACCCGACAACCGTCCAGTGTCCATTTCCCCCTTTTTCCTTACTTCTTAAGATCTGAACCAGTCTAGAGTCCCGCTCAACCCCGCACAAAGCAGGCAGCCCTGAACATTCTGTCCTAAAGTATTACTTGAGGTAGCTACTTATATTTCTTTTTTATTTTATAATTACTATACATTTATTGTAATACATTTTTTATGTTTTTTTTTTCTTTTTGTATTATCTCGGTATTATTACTGTATAATTAGGGAACTTCTTTGATGTATGAATTATTATATTTTAGCTAAAAATAAAGTTGGTTTAAAATATTTAGTGGTGTTTTATTTATTGTTACACATCAATGACCGACATCAACATAACCTGAGCGCACATTCAAGTTTCATGACACAATTCGCTTTTTCGGTAAAATCAACAAATGAGTCCTCCCACCCAGGGCACGGCGGGAGGGACTGTTAGACTTGTACTGACTAAAATCCACAGTGTCCTTCAATAGCCCTTTATTTCCTACTAGCACTTTGCCCGCGACTTCGTCCGCGTGGGTTACGTACTTTCTTGATTCCCCCTTTTCACCCCCTTAAAGGTTAAATTTACTTCATAGCTCAAAATGTTTATAAAATGTCCTTTATTCATTAGTTTCATTTCACTTATTATATTTTATATATTAAAAATTTATTAAATATAATTAGTAAGCATATAATTAAAACATTTAAAAAATATGAAAAATAGCAAAAGGTAGGCTAGAGGAACAACAGTAAAATCAAAGATTTTAATAAAATTCAAGCGGATGGTACATTGCCATCACCAGTTTTCTGCTGCTTAGGAATGTGGTAAAACTCTTTAAACCTATGGTTCCCTAGTCCTGAAGTATTGCAACCTCCCCCAACGCAAACCACTCAATGGTAACTACAGCTTTCAGAATAAAAATATCTATCCTATCGTCTGTGGTGACTAAGCTACCAGTAGCCATCTTGAAAGAGTCGTAAAAAAAATAATACGTTAAAAAAAATTAAACGAATGACAGATGGCGTCTCCCCCAAACAGCACTCATCAAAAAATTCTTTCTTTACAACAATTGTCTACATTTAACACTTTTCTTTTATATCCTGTAAACTCATGCTATCCTAGTAATTGAATATCGGAGTCTCCCTCAAAGCATCGCGCGCCTTTGCTCAGCAGACTGGGTGCTTAAGCTATGTTATTAGATATATCTATTTCCCGGGATATAATATAGTCTATACGGATTCGGAAGAATCCCTATAAGTAATGGCAAAAGAAATTTTGAAATCGGTCCAGTAGTTTTTGAGCCTATTCAATACAAACATACAAAAATACAAAGGTTTCCTCTTTATAATATTATAAAAAATAAAAAAAAAAAAAAAAAATAATAAATAATAATTAATTAATTAATTAATTAATAATTAAATTAAAAATTAAATTAAATAAAGTAAAATAAAGTATAGATAAGTATAGATTTCCCGATTCCCGCACCGAGCGAATATTTGTACGATCTACAAGTAGTTGCTTCGGGTCTGGGCGTTGTGTATGTGAGTTTACATGTTTTTGAACGCACCTACGACACAGGAGAAATTCCTAGTGCGGGGGAACAATTTTACAAAAAAGAAAAAAAAAAACGAGTCAATTTTTCAAAACGTACTTTTCATAATCGCATTATTTCGCAAAAAAAAAATAGGTCACAGCATTTGTTGTGTTGTAAACTGCAAGAATACTAGTAGAAATAGAAAATTTAAGTTTTACTGATTCCTAAGCGCCTCTTGGAAAGATGAACAATGCAGGCAATGGTTAGCTGCCGAGAAGAGAAGAAAATAAAGTGTGTTATTTTAACATTAGAGAGACCAAATTGACATAGTGAGTAGGACGACGCCAATAAAGAGTAGTACGACGACAATAGTGAGAAGGGCGACGCCAATAATAGTAGGACGACGCCAATAAAGAGTAGGACGATGCCAATAAAGAGAAGGACGACGCCAATAAAGAGTAGGACGATGCCAATAAAGAGAAGGACGACGCCAATGGTGAGTAGGGCGAAGCCAATAGTGAGTAGGGCGACGCCAATAATGAGAAAAACGACGCCAACAGTGAGTAGGGCGACGCCAATAATGAGAACGACGACGCCAATAGTGAGAAGGGCGACGCCAATAATGAGAACGACGACGCCAATAAAAAGTAGGACGACGCCAATAGTGAGTAGGACGACGCCAATAGTGAGAAGGGCGACGCCAATAATGAGTACGACGACGCCAATAGTGAGCAGGGCGACGGCAATAATGAGAACGACGACGCTAATAGTGAGTAGGGCGACGCCAATAATGAGAACGACGACGCCAATAAAAAGTAGGACGACGCCAATAGTGAGTAGGACGACGCCAATAGTGAGTAGGACGACGCCAATAGTGAGTAGGGCGACGCCAATAATGAGAACGACGACGCCAATAGTGAGTAAAGAGTAGGACGACGCCAATAGTGAGTAGGGCGACGCCAATAATGGGAACAGCGACGCCAATAATGAGTACGACGACGCCAATAGTGAGTAGGACGACGCCAATAGTGAGAACGACGACGCCTATAGTGAGTAGGGCGACGCCAATAATGAGAACGACGTCGCTAATAGTTAGTAGGGCGACGCCAATAATGAGAACGACGACGCCAATAAAAAGTAGGACGACGCCAATAGTGAGTATGGTGACGCCAATAATGAGTAGGACAACGTCAATAATGAGTAAAACGACGCCAACAGTGAGTAGGGCGACGCCAATAGTGAGTAGGACGACGCCAATAATGGGAACAGCGACGCCAATAATGAGTACGACAACGCCAATAGTGAGTAGGGCGACGCCAATAATGAGAACAGCGACGCCAATAATGAGTACGACGACGCCAATAGTGAGAAGGGCGACGCCAATAATGAGAACGACGACGCCAGTAAAGAGTAGGACGACGCCAATAGTGAGTAGGACGACGCCAATAGAGAGTAGGACGACGCCAATAATGAGAACGACGACGCCAATAAAAAGTAGGACGACGCCAATAGTGAGTAGGGCGACGCCAATAATGAGAACGACGACGCCAATAAAAAGTAGGACGACGCCAATAGTGAGTAGGGCGACGCCAATAGTGAGTAGGACGACGCCAATAGTGCGTAGGGCGACGCCAATAATGAGAACGACGACGCCAATAGTGAGTAGGGCGACGCCAATAATGAGAACAGCGACGCCAATAATGAGTACGACGACGCCAATAGTGAGTAGGGCGACGCCAATAATGAGAACGACGACGCCAATAGTGAGTAAGGCGACGCCAATAATGAGAACGACGACGCCAATAGCGAGTAAGGCGACGCCAATAGTGAGTAAGGCGACGCCAATAATAAGAACGACGACGCCAATAGTGAGTAGGGCGATGCCAATAATGAGAACGACGACGCCTATAGTGAGTAGGGCGACGCCTATAGTGAGTAGGGCGACGCCAATAGTGAGTAGGACGACGCCAATAATGAGAACAGCGACGCCAATAGTGAGTAAGGCGACGCCAATAATGAGAACGACGACGCCAATAGTGAGTAGGGCGATGCCAATAATGAGAACGACGACGCCAACAGTGTCGACGCAAATAATGAGAACGATGACGCCTATAGTGAGTAGGCCGACGCCAATAATGAGAACAGCGACGCCAATAGTGAGTAGGGCGACGCCAATAGTGAGTAGGACGACGCCAATAGTGAGTAGGGCGACGCCAATAATGAGTAGGACGACGCCAATAGTGAGTATAACGACGCCAACAGTGAGTAGGGCGACGCCAATAATGAGAACGACGACGCCAATAAAAAGTAGGACGACGCCAATAGTGAGTAGGGCGACGCCAATAGTGAGTAGGACGACGCCAATAGTGCGTAGGGCGACGCCAATAATGAGAACGACGACGCCAATAGTGAGTAAGGCGACGCCAATAATGAGAACGACGACGTCAATAAAGAGTAGGACGACGCCAATAATGAGAACGACGACGTCAATAAAGAGTAGGGCGACGCCAATAATGAGAACGACGACGCCAACAGTGTCGACGCCAATCATGAGAACGACGACGCCAACAGTGTCGACGCCAATCATGAGAACGACGACGCCTATTGTGAGTAGGATGACGCCAATAATGAGAACAGCGACGCCAATAGTGAGTAGGGCGACGCCAATAGTGAGTAGGACGACGCCAATAGTGAGTAGGGCGACGCCAATAATGAGTAGAACGACGCCAATAGTGAGTAAAACGACGCCAACAGTGAGTAGTTCGACGCCAATAATGAGAACGACGACGCCAATAGTGAGTAGGGCGACGCCAATAGTGAGTAGGACGACGCCAATAGTGAGTAGGGCGACGCCTATAGGGAGAAGGACGACGCCAATAATGAAAAAGACGACGCTAATAGTTAGAAGGGCGACTCCAATAGCGAGAACGACGACTTCAATAAAAAGTAGGACGACGCCAATAGTGAGTAGGACGACGCCAATAGTGAGTAGGGCGACGCCAATAATGAGAACGACGACGCCAATAGTGCGTAGGGCGACGCCAATAATGAGAACGACGACGCCAGTAGTGAGTAGGGCGACGCCAATAATGAGAACGACGACGCCAATAGTGAGTAGGGCGACGCCAATAGTGAGTAAGGCGACGCCAATAATAAGAACGACGACGCCAATAGTGAGTAGGGCGATGCCAATAATGAGAACGACGACGCCTATAGTAAGTAGGGCGACGCCTATAGTGAGTAGGGCGACGCCAATAGTGAGTAGGACGACGCCAATAATGAGAACAGCGACGCCAATAGTGAGTAGGGCGACGCCAATAATGAGAATGACGACGCCAATAGTGAGTAGGGCGACGCCAATAATGAGAACGACGACGCCTATAGTGAATAGGGCGACGCCAATAATGAGAACGACGACGTCAATAAAGAGTAGGACGACGCCAATAATGAGAACGACGACGTCAATAAAGAGTAGGGCGACGCCAATAATGAGAACGACGACGCCAACAGTGTCGACGCCAATCATGAGAACGACGACGCCAACAGTGTCGACGCCAATCATGAGAACGACGACGCCTATTGTGAGTAGGATGACGCCAATAATGAGAACAGCGACGCCAATAGTGAGTAGGGCGACGCCAATAGTGAGTAGGACGACGCCAATAGTGAGTAGGGCGACGCCAATAATGAGTAGAACGACGCCAATAGTGAGTAAAACGGCGCCAACAGTGAGTAGGTCGACGCCAATAATGAGAACGACGACGCCAATAGTGAGTAGGGCGACGCCAATAGTGAGTAGGACGACGCCAATAGTGAGTAGGGCGACGCCAATAATGAGTAGAACGACGCCAATAGTAAGTAAAACGACGCCAACAGTGAGTAGTTCGACGCCAATAATGAGAACGACGACGCCAATAGTGAGTAGGGCGACGCCAATAGTGAGTAGGACGACGCCAATAGTGAGTAGGGCGACGCCTATAGGGAGAAGGACGACGCCAATAATGAAAAAGACGACGCTAATAGTTAGAAGGGCGACTCCAATAGCGAGAACGACGACTTCAATAAAAAGTAGGACGACGCCAATAGTGAGTAGGGCGACGCCAATAATGAGAACGACGACGCCAATAAAAAGTAGGACGACGCCAATAGTGAGTAGGGCGACGCCAATAGTGAGTAGGACGACGCCAATAGTGCGTAGGGCGACGCCAATAATGAGAACGACGACGCCAGTAGTGAGTAGGGCGACGCCAATAATGAGAACGACGACGCCAATAAAAAGTAGGACGACGCCAATAGTGAGTAGGGCGACGCCAATAATGAGAACGACGACGCCAATAGTGAGTACGACGACGCCTATAGTGAGTAGGGCGACGCCAATAATGAGAACGACGACGCCAATAGTGAGTAGGGCGACGCTAATAGTGAGTAAGGCGACGCCAATAATAAGAACGACGACGCCAATAGTGAGTAGGGCGATGCCAATAATGAGAACGACGACGCCTATAGTAAGTAGGGCGACGCCTATAGTGAGTAGGGCGACGCCAATAGTGAGTAGGACGACGCCAATAATGAGAACAGCGACGCCAATAGTGAGTAGGGCGACGCCAATAATGAGAATGACGACGCCAATAGTGAGTAGGGCGACGCCAATAATGAGAACGACGACGCCTATAGTGAGTAGGGCGACGCCTATAGGGAGAAGGACGACGCCAATAATGAAAAAGACGACGCTAATAGTTAGAAGGGCGACTCCAATAGCGAGAACGACGACTTCAATAAAAAGTAGGACGACGCCAATAGTGAGTAGGACGACGCCAATAGTGAGTAGGGCGACGCCAATAATGAGAACGACGACGCCAATAAAAAGTAGGACGACGCCAATAGTGAGTAGGACGACGCCAATAGTGCGTAGGGCGACGCCAATAATGAGAACGACGACGCCAGTAGTGAGTAGGGCGACGCCAATAATGAGAACGACGACGCCAATAAAAAGTAGGACGACGCCAATAGTGAGTAGGGCGACGCCAATAATCAGTACGACGACGCCAATAGTGAGTAGGGCGACGCCAATAATGAGAACGACGACGCCAATAGTGAGTACGACGACGCCTATAGTGAGTAGGGCGACGCCAATAATGAGAACGACGACGCCAATAGTGAGTAGGGCGACGCCAATAGTGAGTAAGGCGACGCCAATAATAAGAACGACGACGCCAATAGTGAGTAGGGCGATGCCAATAATGAGAACGACGACGCCTATAGTAAGTAGGGCGACGCCTATAGTGAGTAGGGCGACGCCAATAGTGAGTAGGACGACGCCAATAATGAGAACAGAGACGCCAATAGTGAGTAGGGCGACGCCAATAATCAGAATGACGACGCCAATAGTGAGTAGGGCGACGCCAATAATGAGAACGACGACGCCTATAGTGAGTAGGGCGACGCCTATAGTGAGTAGGACGACGCCAATAATGAGAACAGCGACGCCAATAGTGAGTAGGGCGACGCCAATAGTGAGTAGGACGACGCCAATAATGAGAACAGCGACGCCAATAGTGAGTAGGGCGACGCCAATAGTGAGTAGGGCGACGCCAATAGTGAGAACGACGACGCCAATAGTGAGTAAGGCGACGCCAATAATAAGAACGACGACGCCAATAGTGAGTAGGGCGATGCCAATAATGAGAACGACGACGCCTATAGTGAGTAGGGCGACGCCTATAGTGAGTAGGGCGACGCCAATAGTGAGTAGGACGACGCCAATAATGAGAACGACGACGCCAATAGCGAGGAGGACGACGTCAATAGTGAGTATGGTGACGCCAATAATGAGTAGGACGACGCCAATAATGAGTAAAACGACGCCAACAGTGAGTAGGTCGACGCCAATAATGAGAACGACGACGCCAATAGTGAGTAGGGCGACGCCAATAATGAGAATGACGGCGCTAATAGTTAGTAGGGCGACGCCAATAATGAGAACGACGACGCCAATAGTGAGTAAGGCGACGCCAATAATGAGAACGACGACGCCAATAGTGAGTAGGCCGACGCCAATAATGAGAACAGCGACGCCAATAGTGAGTAGGGCGACGCCAATAGTGAGTAGGACGACGCCAATAGTGAGTAGGGCTACGCCAATAATGAGTAGGACGACGCCAATAGTGAGTATAACGACGCCAACAGTGAGTAGGTCGACGCCAATAATGAGAACGACGACGCCAATAGTGAGTAGGGCGACGCCAATAGTGAGTAGGACGACGCCAATAATGAGAACAACGACGCCAATAGTGAGTAGGGCGACGCCAATAGTGAGTAGGACGACGCCAATAGTGAGTAGGGCGACGCCAATAATGAGAACGACGACGCCTATAAAAAGTAGGACGACGCCAATAGTGAGTAGGGCGACGCCAATAGTGAGTAGGGCGACGCCAATAGTGAGTAGGACGACGCCAATAATGAGAACGACGACGCCAATAGTGAGTAGGGCGACGCCAATAATGAGAACTACGACGTCAATAAAGAGTAAGACGACACAATAGTGAGTAGGGCGATGCCAATAATGAGAACGACGACGCCAATAGTGAGTAGGGCGACGCCAATAATGAGAACGACGACTTCAATAAAGAGAAGGACGACGCCAATAAGGAGTAGGACGACGCCAATAGTGAGTAGGGCGACGCCAATAATGAGAACGACGACGCCAATAGTGAGTAAGGCGATGCCAATAATGAGAACGACGACGCCAATAGTGAGTAGGGCGACGCCAATAATGAGAACGACGACGCCAATAGCGAGGAGGACGACGTCAATAGTGAGTATGGTGACGCCAATAATGAGTAGGACGACGCCAATAATGAGTAAAACGACGCCAACAGTGAGTAGGTCGACGCCAATAATGAGAACGACGACGCCAATAATGAGTAGGGCGACGCCAATAATGAGAATGACGGCGCTAATAGTTAGTAGGGCGACGCCAATAATGAGAACGACGACGCCAATAGTGAGTAAGGCGACGCCAATAATGAGAACGACGACGCCAATAGTGAGTAGGGCGACGCCAATAATGAGAACGACGACGCCAAAAGCGAGGAGGACGACGTCAATAGTGAGTATGGTGACGCCAATAATGAGTAGGACGACGCCAATAGTGAGTAGGGCGACGCCAATAGTGAGTTGGACGACGCCAATAGTGAGTAAAACGACGCCAACAGTGAGTAGGACGACGCCAATAGTGAGTAGGGCGACGCCAATAATGAGAAAGACGACGTCAATAAAGAGTAGGACGACGCCAATAAAGAGTAGGACGACGCCAATAGTGAGTAGGACGACGCCAATAGAGAGAACGACGACGCCTATAGGGAGTAGGACGACGCCAATAGTGAGTAGGACGACGCCAATAGTGAGTAGGGCGACGCCAATAATGAGAACAGCGACGCCAATAGTGAGTAGGGCGACGCCAATAGTGAGTAGGACGACGCCAATAGTGAGTAGGGCGACGCCAATAATGAGAACGACGACGCCAATAGTGAGTAAGGCGATGCCAATAATGAGAACGACGACGCCAATAGTGAGTAGGGCGACGCCAATAATGAGAACGACGACGCCAATAGCGAGGAGGACGACGTCAATAGTGAGTATGGTGACGCCAATAATGAGTAGGACGACGCCAATAATGAGTAAAACGACGCCAACAGTGAGTAGGTCGACGCCAATAATGAGAACGACGACGCCAATAATGAGTAGGGCGACGCCAATAATGAGAATGACGGCGCTAATAGTTAGTAGGGCGACGCCAATAATGAGAACGACGACGCCAATAGTGAGTAAGGCGACGCCAATAATGAGAACGACGACGCCAATAGTGAGTAGGGCGACGCCAATAATGAGAACGACGACGCCAAAAGCGAGGAGGACGACGTCAATAGTGAGTATGGTGACGCCAATAATGAGTAGGACGACGCCAATAGTGAGTAGGGCGACGCCAATAGTGAGTTGGACGACGCCAATAGTGAGTAAAACGACGCCAACAGTGAGTAGGACGACGCCAATAGTGAGTAGGGCGACGCCAATAATGAGAAAGACGACGTCAATAAAGAGTAGGACGACGCCAATAAAGAGTAGGACGACGCCAATAGTGAGTAGGACGACGCCAATAGAGAGAACGACGACGCCTATAGTGAGTAGGACGACGCCAATAGTGAGTAGGGCGACGCCAATAATGAGAACAGCGACGCCAATAGTGAGTAGGGCGACGCCAATAGTGAGTAGGACGACGCCAATAGTGAGTAGGGCGACGCCAATAATGAGAACGACGACGTCAATAAAGAGTAGGACGACGCCAATAAAGAGTAGGACGACGCCAATAGTGAGTAGGACGACGCCAATAGTGAGTAGGACGACGCGACAAAAGAAATTTTCGTAGTTTCTTTTTAAATTTCAATAGGGGTAATTCTTTCCACTGTTTGGGTATTTTATTATAAATTACCGGAGCCATGCAGTAGATACTTTTGCGCATAAGTGCTGTTTTAGCTGTTTGAAGACACAGTAAGCTATTGTTGCGCCTATTCCGTGGGAAATTATCGGAAAGGAGTTGAAATTTATTCGGGTTTGATTTGATAAACAGAGCTACTTCTAGGATGTACAGACAGGGAAGGGTTAATATGTTACGTTCTTTGAAATATGGCATGCAGCTATCGGTGGTTTGCAACTTAAAGATTGCTCTTATACATCTTTTTTGTGCTTTGAATTCTGTTTCTCTTCCCGAAGAGTTACCCCAAAATATAATTCCGTACCGTAGGTGCGATTCCACTAGGACATAATAAGCCGTGAGAAGCTTATCCATATGTACTATCGCGGACTTTTCCGCCTGACCAGTTAAAAATTTTTTCGCTTAAATCATGCGGAGGCGCCGAGCCACGCCCCCTTACAGTTTCGGCCTATTAGGAAAGAGTCAACGTTATTAGTTGCAATGTGCTCTACGCAGGTTACTGACGTGTCCTCTGTACACTTTTTTGCGAATTTTACGCGCGAAGTTTGGCGCGCTCACCTGACCTTTTGAATATTTACCATTGCTCTGTTTACCTGACCTTTGATTGCCTAAACGTTACTGTATATTGTAGATTTTTATGTATCATTTTAATGTATCAAAGGTATTAATAATTATTATTATGATACATTTTGTTATTTTCAATGATTTTTTTTAATACAAACGATTTAAAGTGTTTCATGCAAATAATTATCATCTTGTGTAAATAATTAAAAACTATTTAGCTCGTTATATAAAGAGTAAAAGTATTAGATAAATGAGATTAAACTAGAAACAAATAGAATATTACTTCGCGACTTAGAATAATACTTATTTTCCTTTTCCTCGCCAAGACACGCACTAATATCTCATCTGTTTTTTTTTTAACACGATTTTTTATTTCTGTTGTTGATTTTCAAAGAACAATCTTTGCCACTGCATCTTATAAGTAATTCATTAGTTATTAGGTATTTCATTAGTAAATATCATAATCTTGTTTAAAACTTACGGTGCCAAGCACGACCTAGCATATGGGTCAAACATTATTTCTACGTCAGCCCACAACCTGCCTCCCGAGTCTTCGTTATACGTAGCTATAGATGATACCCAAGGGATAAGATGAGCGCCTTAGCAGAATCAATTGGATACTACTATGAATCACGTTAATAACATTCTTAAAATAGTTACAAACGCAATTAATATTATGGATTGTCACTTTGTGACCATTTTACGAATTGTAATGTAATTCATATTATTATTCTATTTACGCACTACAACTTTGTTTGTTGTGTCCAGACAGAAAGAAACGAAATTATAAGTCTTATATTTTTTAATGCCAATAGAAAAAAAAGATCATTCGTATCTATTTCGAATGAGCTTCAGATTAGTTTTAATGGAAAATGAAATTAATATCTCGGACAAATCAGAACTTCCTATTTTTTACCTTAGTATAACAAAGCAATTAGAAATAGCAGAAGGCATCAAAGGAATTTTAATCCTTGCCGAAAAAGTTTAAAGAGTGATAACAAAGCGCATTATCTATTATGTTTGTGGTTTTAATTTTTCTTGCAAAAAAATATAAACTAAAGGCGCCCGCCCTTTGTTTGCGTAACTATTTTTTTTTGTGTCAAATTGCATGCCGAAATAAGCACATGCTTTGTTCTATAATATATCTATAACACGACAAAAAAATCGGGCCCAAGCCGCAGTTTTATTATCTACACATAAATAACACCAGAGTTTAACCTATTTTTACTGATTCAGTTCCTTTATTATATCCGATCATGGACCATGCCCGGGTCGACGGCACGTTGTTTTCCACGCGCGCCTCAAAGAGTGTCAGCAAAATGACGGGGCCCCCCAGAGGGCCACAGGCTGCCGGGGGGTCGCGGGACTCACGAATTACCGTGACCCCGGAACGTAAAGGGCTATTGAAGGACACCGTAGATTTTAGTCAGTACGAGTCTGACAGTCCCTCCCGCTCTGCCCTGGGTGGGAGGACTCAATTGACGATTTTACAACGCTAAAAAAAGGTTACCTATTGCCTGTCAATATTATAGGATTTTATAAGATTACTATAATATATTAAAAGATAATTACAGAAATCGGTGAATTCCGAATTTCCGACACACGCAAACACATAACGTAACGTAGGCCAGTTTCAACAAAGTTAAAAAAAAAACACACTCACATACTTATCATCAGTAACGCCAGTTTAAGTTAAAGTATTTTTATAATTCAAATAGCAGTTAAAAAAAAAACTCGTTTGGCGTGCGTCGTCAGTGCGCTCAGCCGATCGGTATTGTATTTCATTCATATTTCTACACAAAGGAAACGGGGCGGGGCTAGAGAGCGTTTCTATATTGTAAGTGCAAGCAAAAATGAGCTTAGTGGTGGTCAGGCGGGAGTGTCCGCGATAGTACATATGGATAAGCTTCTGTTACTGTACTATTGAGGAGAGTGTATGCAAAGCGTATGCGGACTTACTAATTTTTTTACATATAGTGTCAATGTGAGATTCCCAATTTAGTTTTTGATCTATCATGAGTCCTAGAAATTTTGTATTTACTACTTCTTCTATTATTCTTTATTCATTTTTACACTTATTAATTACATTTTTAAATATTTTTACAAAAAAGCAATAAAAAACATTTAAAAATATAAAAAATAGCAGTCCACCAGCACCGGGAACAGGGTCCGGGCTACCGGCGGTCAGGGCTCCTGAGAGAGGAACCTCCTAACAATACGCGCCGTGTCTAGGAGTACTGCCTTCTGAATCAAGCGCTTGACCCAGCTTCCCAGCGAGAGCCTCCTCAGGTGTTGGTCGAGGCTCTTGGCGATTAAGCCATTGGCAGACACGACTATCGGCACAATAACTGCTGTATTCACGTCCCACATGTCAACAACCTCGCGAGCCAGATCAAGATACTTGAATTGTTTATCTTTTTCTGCTTTCACGAGGTTCTCGTCATGCGGGACCGTTATATCAACAATTATTGCGCGACGCTCCGATCGATCTATCACCACAATGTCAGGTTTATTGGCAACAATAGTCCTGTCAGTGACGATAGGTCGATCCCAATACAACGAGATATTGCCATTTTCGAGAACTGGGTCGGGCGCATACTTATAGTACGGCACTTCCGATTCCACAAGGTTGTACTTCAAAGCAAGTTGCTGGTGGATAATCCTGGCAACGAGGTTGTGTCTATGCAAATATTCGCCGTTAGCTAGACGAGAACACCCAGAAATAATGTGTCGGATTGATTCTCCCGGACGGTGGCATGCCCGACATATGTCAACCGTACCATCCTTCACAATGTATTTCCGGTAGTTATTCGTCATCATAATTTCGTCCATTATTGCACAGACAAAACCTTCGGTTTCCCCAAACAGGTCACCGAAACGCAGCCAGGATACGGACGCTAAAAAGTCTACATCGGGTCCATGTAGTGCCCGGTAAAAGCGTCCGTGAAGCTCCTTGCTCTGCCAAACCTCCTTACGATCATTAGTGTCTAGTACTCTAGGTTTGCGCCAGTTCTCGTTAGCCAAGGAGAGCGGAGTAAGACCCTTGTCCACTGTGACCACATCTCGGTGCATCCCCACGTCGATTTCTCGAAAATATTCCCTGAGACTGCATACCTCACGGTTGTGCAGAGTCTTAGCATTTAAGAAGCCACGACCCCCGCACTTCCGCGGGATATACAGTCTCATCACCGACGACCGTGGGTGATGCATCCGATTTGCAGTCAGCAGTGAACGGACTCTCCTATCCAGGGCGTCAAGTTCCGTCTGAGTCCATTTAAGTATGCCGAAAGAATACATCAATACCGGCATGACCCAACCGTTGAAAGCGCGCACCTTATTGCCACCTGACAAAAGACTGTTAAGCACTTTATTCAGGCGACCAAAGAAGCGCTCCTTCAACGATTGCTTCATGTCAGCATTATTGATGCCTAATGCTTCCGACATACCCAAATACTTGTAGGTCTCTGTTGAAGAGAGGGATCTAAGGTGTATGGAATCCGAAAGTTGAGTTCCCTCTGATTCCATAATCTCCCCTCGCTTCACATGCATGACTGCACATTTGTCCACACCAAATTCCATCCTGATGGCGCTACTGAAAGTTTCTGTTACCTCCAGTAGCTTCATCAGTTGCAAGTTGTTGGGGGCAAAGAGTTTCAGATCATCCATGTAAAGAAGGTGAGATATGACCTGACCACCTCTCTTCAACCGATATCCTAGCCCCGAACCTTCCAGTAATGTGCTGAGCGGGTTCAAGGCCAGACAAAACCACAAAGGACTCAGACTATCACCCTGGAATATGCCGCGCTCAATCCTTATCGGTTCGCTGCTCCCTCGAATCTGTCGACATCCTGGATAGCGAAGAACTGTTCTCCAAGACCCCATACACGACAACAGGAAGGTACGTAGAGTTATATCAACTTTATACAACTCCAGCACCCTCATGAGCCATGTATGGGGTACCGAATCATAAGCCTTCTTATAATCTATCCAACATGCGGACAGATCTTTTCGGGAGCGACGAACCTGTTGGCTAATGGCCATATCGATGAGGAGGAGCTCCTTAGTACCGCGGGACCCGTTCCTACATCCATTCTGAGAGGCAGACATGATGGAATTGGTCACAATATGTTGATTGATTTTAGCTCTCAAAATGGATGTAAGAACTTTATAGACCGTTGGTAGACAAGTAATCGGTCTATAATTTTTGGGTTCCGCAGTACTACCCGATTTATGGAGCAGGTGGGTCACTCCTGTTGTCAAGAATTGGGGCAGCGACCCTGACTCTAAGGCTAATTGGAACTGGGACGCTAAGCGAGCGTGTGATCTTTTGAGCCATTTTATCCAGAAGTTGTGCAGCCCATCCGGTCCTGGAGATTTCCAGTTCGGCAACAGATGGACTGCACAAGCTACATCTTGGGGACTGATGGTGATAGCCCCCATTTCTGGAATGTGATCACACGCTCGCTCAACATCCCGGATCCAATTGCCCTCAGTGTGACTGACAGGCACCGACCAGATGCTGCGCCAGAATGAACTCATGGCGTCATCATCCGGCAGGGGCATGTCAGCCACACCTTGATCCGGTCGCTCCCAAGCCCTGTAGACCCACCTTTCATCGCTTTGGAATGTGCGATTCAAAGTGTATCGCTCCACTCGTCGCTTGTACCGACGAATACGGTTATATTATATTATATTATTACCGTGCTGAATGTCAATGTTGATGCTAGGAGTCCGCTGTCTAAAATGAATAGTTTTTGTTTTTGTCAAATTAATTTTTAAATTTTAAGAGTCTAACCAATTCACAACCTTTTCTAAGCTATTATTGATGTCGCTTCTGTATGTTACTATACTTTCACAAGGTATTGTTATGGTACTATCGTCTGCAAACAATGTCAATAGTTGTTTAATACATTTTGGTAAGTCATTTATGTACAAAATAAATATGAAAGGGCCCAATACACTCCCCTGCCTTGCCCTGCCCTGCCCTCCAAGGTTAAGGTCTTACAGTCTGCCCATAAAATCATGAAAATCGATGAGGGCGCTACGGACGTGCATTTAGCAACCCTGTATAGTTTAACTAAACTGAACTTGATACTAGTACTTTTTAGGGTTCCGTACGTCTGAATACAAAAACGGAACACTTATAGGATCACTCGTGTGTCTGTCCGTCCGTCGCTTACAGTCAATTATCTCCGAATCTATTAGACCGATTAAGTTGAAATTTGGTACACATATCAATTCCTCTGACCCAAACACAGAGGTGTGACGTGAGCAGATGAAATCTGTATATGGGGGGTCATTTTTGGGGGGGAAGGGGAAAATTAAAACAAAAAATTCTGAAAACTGCATCGTGTGGCATATCAAATGAAAGGTCTTGTTGAGAAGATCTTAAATGTATTTTTTTGTAATTTTAAAATAAATAGTTTCCAAGTTATTCAAGAAAATAGACGAAAATTGACCTTTCCCCCCCCCCCTTATCTCCGAAACTACTGAACCTAAAATTTTGAAAAAAATGACAGAAATTAGTTTTCTCCTTATACTTAGATTATAGGAAAACCTATAAGAAGTCCATGATATTAAAATAACATGGTAAATCACTCAATATTGTGCGTACCAACTTACATTTGCAGGTGGAATGTGTGGGAGAACATATTTTTTAACTCCAATGTTAAGGTTTTTTGAATCGGTTTGTAGATGAATATTTAATGAAAAAAATAAGCCCACAATGAGCATTCTACGACCAATATTTTAGGAGATATTAATTAATTTTTTTAAGGTTTTTTTAATACGTCATATATCGTAAATTTATATTTCATAGTTACAACCAACTACAAGAACTTTTATATTGTTACTTGCTGCTACGGAACCCTTTATGGGCGAGTCCGACTCGCACTTGGCCGGTTTTTTATTCTAGAATAACAAACCTGGTTTTAATAAAATCAAAATATTTTTTACCAATGGACGGTTTTTTAACTGTAGGCATATGGAAAAGGTAGTCGTAAAACTGATCATAATAGTTGGCTAAAGCGATAAGTTACGATAAATCTATGATCTCGGTCAACCAAATAAATAAAGGTAAATAAAGAGAGTAAATAAAAGACAAGTTTTCACACAAAAATTGTTTTTTCTTTTATTTTTTAATAAAAAAATTTCCACCAAGAATTGTCAAATTAATATTGGGAGTGCAGAATAATTGAAATCATATAATGAAAGTAATAATTAATTATTTACAATTTCCTTTATTCATTTTTTACACTTATAAATTATATTTTTAAATATTCCTACAAAAAAGCAATTATTTATTATTATTCGTTTATTCATTTTCAAAAATATACTTACATTTTTAGATATTTTTACAAAAAAGAAATACAAAACATTTAAAAATATAAAAATAGTATTCCTCCGGCGTGGGAGCAGGGTCCAAGCTACCAGTTGTTAGGGTTCTAGAGACAGGAACCTTCTCACAATGCCAGCCGTATCAAGGAGTACTGCCTTCTGAATCTGGCCCTTGATCCAACTACCCAACGAGATCCTCGAGAGATGCTCGTCGAGGCTCTTGGCCATCAGACCATTCGCCGTTACAACAATCGGCACAATGAAAGCCGAGCTCACATTCCACATGTCGACAACGTCGCGCGCCAAGTCAAGATATTTTATTTCTTATCATACGGGATGGTAACATCGATTATCACTACGCGGCGCGCTGATCTGTCTATCACTACTATGTCAGGCTTATTAGCGATAATAGTCCTGTCAGTAATGATAGGCAGATCCCAGTACATCGTGACATGGTCTTTCTCGAGAACTGGGTCGGGCACATACTTGTAATACGGTACTTCGGAATCAACAAGTTTGTATTTCAAAGGAAGTTGCTGGTGGATAATCCTGGCTACTAGGTTATGTGTGGTACTGTGCAAGTACTCGCCATTAGCAAGACGAGAACAACCAGAGATAAATGTCTGATCGACTCACCCGGACGGTGGCATGCCCGACACACGTCAACCGTCCCTTCTTTCATAATATGTCTCCGGCAGTTATTCGTCAGCATAACTTCGTCCATAATTGCTCAGACAAAACCTTCAGTTTCCCCGAAGAGGTCACCGAAACGTAGCCAGGATACGGACGCTAGGAAATCTACATCGGGCCCATGATGGAATATTTATTTATTACAAGCTTTTATTTATTACAAGCTTTTATTTAACTTGCAATGTTTGTATGTTTGTTTAGATCAAATCTTGCAAGTCAAATTAGAATCACTTCTAATTACTCAATCGATCTGAAACTTGGTATTAATATGGAACCCCGATGACAATGCAATAATATGGTGACAGCGACCTGGTGGTGCAGCCAGGATCGTCTGCTCACGAGAGAACTCCTCAATGGTTAATAGTACACAACTAAAACTTGAAATATATATGGAAACCCGGTAACAATGCAATAATATGATAAGTGCGATCTGGTGGTGCAGCCAGGATCGTCTGCTTACGAGAGAACTCCTCAATAGTTAATAGTACACAACTAAAACTTGAAATATATATGGAAACCCGGTAACAATGCAATAATATGATAAGTGCGATCTGGTGGTGCAGCTAGGATCGTCTGCTCACGAGAGAACTCCTCAAAGGTTAATAGTACACAACTAAAACTTGAAATAAATATGGAGACCCGGTAACAATGCAATAATATGATGATAACAACCTGTTGGTGCAGCCAGGGACATCTGCATACGAGAGAACTCCTCAATGGTTAATAGTACCGAGCTATAACATTGAACATAATATATGCGCTGGTTGTCACCACTGCGAGGATCGTCCGGAGGACACGGTGGAGCATACGGTGCAGGACTGCCCCGCTTGGGCAGAGCTCATGACGGCGATAGGCGGAGACCTCTCGCGCCCGGCATTGGTCGAGGCATGGCCTCGACCAATGCCGGGCGAGATGGAGTGGGAAGCGAAGCAGTACTCGTGAAGGAGGAGGCGGGCCGCGTGAGGCAGAGGACAGCGTCCTCCCTCCACCCCAGCCGCAGTAGTAGACGCCCACGGCGTCGGACGTCGCTAGACGATCTCCGGCCACCGTAGGCGCGGGCATGCGGGCAGCGAGTAATGGGCGACTCGCTGTCCGACCATGGACCATGCCCGGGTCTACGGCGCGTTGTGTTCCACGCGCGCCTCAAAGAGTGTCAGCATAGTGACGGGGCCTGTAGAGGGCCATAGCCTGCCGCGGTCGCGGGACTAACGGATTACCGTGACCCCGGTACGTAAAGGGCTATTGAAGGACACCGTGGATTTTAGTCAGTACAAGTCTGACAGTCCCTCCCGCCCTGCTCTGGGTGGGAGGACTCATTTGATGATTATACCACGATAAAAAAAAACTATTTTGTCATCTATTTAGGCTCAAAGCTCTTCGCTGCTGGCCAAGCATACGTGGCCTTAAGTAGAGTCAAATCGCTAGAAGGTCTCCTTATTGAAGAACTTGACTGTACGAAATTAACTGGTAAACGACCATGCAACAATGACGCACTAAATGAAATGGAAAGACTGCGAAATATGTCCAACGAAAACTAAAAATTTAAAAATAAAATATAAGTAAAAAAACAATTTAAAAAACAAGCTTTTATTTAAATGCTCTAAAAAGGACAAAATAAACTTTAAATTAAATCAAACATATAACTTAAGTATAATATAAAAGCTTGTCGCGAGATTTACTTGTCACAAACAAAACAAACAAATAATTCAACGACAAAATGTATGTATCATAATATACTTTACACAGGTAAATCTCGCGACAAGCTTTTATATTATACTTAAGTTATATGTTTGATTTAATTTAAAGTTTATTTTGTCCTTTTTAGAGCATTTAAATAAAAGCTTGTTTTTTAAATTGTTTTTTTACTTATATTTTATTTATTTATATTTATTTATGATGAGCCCGGTAGAAGCGTCCGTGAAGTTCCTTGCTTTGCCATACCTACTTGCGATCTTCTGTAGTGAGTACTACAGGTTTGCGCCAGTCCTTTTTAGCCATGGATAACGGGGTGAGTCACTTGTCCACCGCGACCACATCTCGGTAAAATGTAATGTCTAACAGTATTTTTTTTTTCCACAACTATCACACAACGCCATCTAGTCCCAAGCTAAGCAGAGCTTGTGTTATGGGTACTAGACAACTGATAAACATACTTATATATTTCTAAATACATACATATTATAGATAAATTACACCCAGACACAGAACAAATGATCGTGCTCATCACACAAACATTTGTCCTGGGTGGGAATCGAACCCACGACCTCCGGCATAGCAGTCAGGGCCACTAACCACTAGACCAACAGGCCTGTCGAGTAAAATAGACAGCAGTTTTCAATTTCAGACGTGACCACCTAAAAGTATCAAAAGTTTTGGACGCACTACAATGTGACTAATTACATTTTCCATCTAACCTATAAATGCGTAATGTAAACAATTGTTATTTGCCTTAAACTCGTATATTTAGTAAATTTGTAACTTCAGGTAGATAAAAACCATACTATAACACAATTATGCCTGTCATAGCTGCTGTTCGAGCATAAACATCATTCAAATTTGATAAAATTGGTCCCGCTTGGTGTTATAACAAACATTGCTGTATCTCATCCCTAACTAATATTTTTAAAATGCTTTAAGACTTAAGGTATAAAAATATTTACATGCTGAATAATAGTAAGTGGACTATGTTGAACTTTTTAACTTTAAGACCTATTGTAAAATATTTCATGCAAATAAAGATTATAATTCTAATTTTCCGAACTCCACTTTGTTTTTTTTTTCCTGACACTTAACACGTTTCCTTGAAGTTTTAATCACAGTAAACTTGAAAAGCAATAAAAAATGCAATAGATAACGAGTCACAAAACAAGTCGATGACATACGATGTCTTTGGTTTAGTGTTGCCCTACTTTGAATAATTTTAGTTGCCTCAACTATCGTTTTCATGATTTTATAGACAGACTGCCTGGTGTTAAATAGTTCAAGAACGCTTTCCTTTATCACTTCCATCCTCCATAACGCCTACAACACAAAACTCGATAAGCAAGACGTTAACTAAATGTGAAATCTCTACGTTCGTTCCCTACTCTGTGCATCGCAGCGCAAACTTTATAAAACGTTCGCCAAACACTGCATAATACACGACACAAGACCCGCCTAATGAGTGCGAGCGAGCCACGTTGATATAGAGTACTGGAGCTGGAAAGGGAGGGGGGATGAGATGTAGTAAATGCGCAACAGTGAGAATGGGACAGCGCGATATGGGGCGCGGCGAGCTGAGAGGGAGGCGCGCGACGAATTGCCGTTGGTCGCCGTCGTGAATTATTGAAGCGGGCGACCGCCCTTTGGGCAGCGAGTGGCGCCGCGGCGCGGAGCAGTGCGGGTGTTTGCTGGGCCACTTGCCGTGCGCCTTTCCGACGTCACACCAATTTTGAATTTGCAACCGCCATCTTTGACCAGTTTTTTGGTTTTCGTTCAGTGCAATGACCGGTGTGTTGATGTTCACTTCGTGATGGACTGTCCGTTCCCAGCTGTTTAGTATTTGTTGTGCTGTTCTATCTTCTGTGGCTGCTATGGATAGCGCTGGCTGCTGAGCTTGGAGTAACAGCAGGGATTGCAGGTTTGTGGGTTTTCCTATGATTTTCTTTCGTTAGTGATTGTAATCGGATAAATTAAATAGTGGTAGAGAGAGTGGCCAAACGTGAACCAATCAATAAATAAAAAGAAACTACCTAGGTACTACTAGAACAGGAATTGATGAAGACAAATGCGACCAAACCAAGAAACCTAGGTACTTAGATAATCGGCAAAATCTTAGGGCAAAGGTAGGTGGCATATATTAGAATTCACCAAAGCTTTATCTAACTTCTTAATAAATAACCTAAATCCGAAAAATAAATGTCTACCTATCTCATCTAGTCCTTATCTAGTACCTAGCCTAATCTGAAGGTAACTAAGTAATAGCTTCCCCAACAATACCTAGACCTACCTACATAGAATACAAAGGGGTGTTCTACAGGGTAACCCACTCTCGCCACGATTCTTTACGATCGCATTGAGGGCTGAAAACTGAAATACAAGCTAAGGGTTAATTCGGCCCAAATACTGATACCTCTTACTTTAAAAAAAAAACATCTGTACTTAGTGTACAGATGTTTTTTTTTTAGAAAGATCTCTAGATTTTTGTGAAAATAAAGTTTAATAATAAAATTTATTATTATTCACACTTTTGTGGAGATGTTCCAAAGCCTGGCTCGGTTACTGGTCTACTTTTAATATCTAAGTACAACTGCATAACTACGATCAAGACTTTTCCGTAGATATCTTTTGATGTGTCTAATAAGACGATAGTAAACCGCCGACGGGTTTCCATAGCGAGTGAATAAAATTCCCTACACCAAACATGTTCTGGCAACATAAAACCTTTTCGAATGAGACTTTGGCTGACTGGCCGAGTCGGCTGCAGCAACGCCGAATATTTTTGTGTTGTGTGTGGCCATAAAACATTACGCTGCGTCCAATAGAAGCCGAGCACCGGGGGTAAATCTACGGGGAACAGCTTTATAATAAGTACCTATCTATACTCAATGCAGGCAGCTTTGCTTTACATAATACATCAATGACTTTGCCACTAGCCCCACAACGGCAAGAATGTTCAGCTTGTCCGATCAGTCGGCGTTTTCGCAGCCGTCTCGGCCAGTCAGCCAAAGTCCCAGTCACAACGCACCGGTTTTATGATGCCAGAATAAGTCGTGTAGGGAATTTTCTTCAATCGCTTTGGAAATCCATCGGCGATGGACCACGTCGTCGGCCCATAGCATCGCCACATAGTACTACACAATATTTAAGATGAAATAAATTATGTGAATTTTATAAAACCTGAAAGTAAGTCAGTTAACATTATCTTTCTAAGTGGGAAAAAAACAAGCCTCGCAAAGCCGATATCGCTGACGTTCACATTTGGTCCAGCGCTTCCATTGAGCGACAGCAAATGCTTTCCGTTTTTTAAAACCGGAATAGAATAGAATATCTTTATTTGCGTGACACATAGTACATTGAGGTGATAAATTTAAAAAGTTACATACTACTACATACTCCACTTACTACTATTCAGCATGCAAATTATTTTAAAAGCTAAGATATTGAAACATTTTTAATAATCAATTAACCAAAAACATGAAGGTGAAAATAAAACATTTTAATAAACAGTTAACATAAAGGTTGAAGAACATTATAGGTGTAAATATGAAAATCATGAAATATAGAACTAACTAATTTAGAGAATCCTGTGGAGTTGCCCTTATAAAAAATTTAACGCGTAAACTATTTTTTAGATCCTCCCTTCGAGACTCATTGAAGCAAAAACTTTTAATTTTAAATCTATATGAAAGCCCAACTTATGCAAACGCGTGAGAGCATGAATAAAATATTTTTAAACAATTTCATCTCCCCTATCCGACATTGTCACAATCACTGAGCGACATTACCTCCGGTCGCCTGTGAGGTATAATCTAATAACTGCCCTCTTCCCTCCGAGAGGGTTACCTGATCAGGTGGTAGGGGTGTCACCTATGGGGCAGAGGGTGACAAATTAGCCATTGTAGTAATGAGTGAGTATGAACTCATCTGGTGAGGATCATGACACCCCTTTGAATGATTTAATGAAGTTGTGCGTGGATTATAATGACGAAGGGAGATTTCAATGTATAGGTAACCTGGCCCTATAATATTTTATTAGCAATAAGTATTTTGTTTATTGTTTAAACTTTACGCACTGGTACAAATAATGGTAAAAAGTACTTAGATTTAATGATAGGTAGTTCTTAATAATTACGCTGGAGCCACACAAACGGAAAATGCCGTTAATTATCAAGTTGATGGACATTGGTTTATTCGAACATTTTAAGTGTATTATCACGAAAATTATCGGCATTTTCAGTTAGTATGGAAAATATATAATGACAAGTATCTATATTTACTAAATTTTTTTATTTGTTTTCAGTTTAGAGTGACAAAATATTGAAAACTGAAAACAAACCCTTTTTTATGTTCCCATGACAGTGTTAGTGACCATTTTAGTTTAAAAAAACATGTTCGCACAATTCATTTACGCAGGTGGTAACTTGTAAGTGAAAGTCAATTTTACTATTTTTAATGTACAGTTTTTGTATTTGGTAAATATTTAGGTTTAATTAATTTATTATTGTATTGTTTTAAATACTGTTTATTTGTAGGTTTAACAAGTTAGTATTTAGTTTATTTTATTATTTATTTATTTTACTTACGTAAGTAACTAACTTTTCACCCAAAGAAATCACTCAATACTTCACTTGAATCACTTCGTTTTAATTTATATGAACAAACATAGAAAGAGTATGACGAATTTCAAACAGATTTTAGCGATTAAAACGCAATCCCATAGGACCAGAACGTTACCGGACGTATAATCTATTCTCCAGCAAACACAAATAGATGTGTATCTCAAATATTTGCGGGTAGTAATTGGCGGGGGCGCGGGTTCGACTGCCGGGTGTTGACACGTAGGGTGTCGACATCACGTGACCCGAAATACATTATTTATTACTGTGGTTAATTGGAATGCGGCTTCTATCATATGGTACACAATTTTAGTAAATAAATGTAGTAATTTGAATGTTTATGTTGAGCTGCATCTAAACGGGCAATGTTTTCGGCCAACTTAAAAACATTTTCAATGTATCCGGCCCTCAAAAATATTTTAATGTAGTTTAACTCGGTAATATGTCTGAACCAGCATGGATTATGCGTTTTATTTTACAGTCAGACCAAAAATGTGTTGCTATATCGCCGGGCCCCGGGGTCGCGGGACTCACGAATTACCGTAACCCCGGTACGTAAAGGGCTATTGAAGGACACCGTGGATTTTAGTCATTACGAGTCTGACAGTCCCTTCCGCTCTGCCCTGGGTGGGAGCACTCATTTGATGAATTTACCACGTAAAAAAAAAATGGCCGGGCCACACTCCAAATAGTGTCATAATATTGCACAGTCTGGCTACAATTCGCGCGTTTGTGTAGGTATGTGAGTTTATATGTTTGTAAACGCACCCACGATACAGGAGAAATTCCTAGTGTGGGGCAATGTTTTATAAAAAAAAAGAAAAATCATTGCTGGCAATATATTGTAGCCATTGCAGTAAAAAAATATTGCCTGTTTTCATGGACATAAGTGGTTCACATGCCTCCTTGCTTTGAGAGGTAGCGCCTTTTTCCTCCTAATACATATTTGCAAAGAACAAAGCCTAGCTGATAATGAACTCACGACTTATAAAAAAAAAAGACGTTGTACTTTAAATAACAAAATCCAAAAGACCCGTATACACTTTTCTAAATCAATTCCAAAGATTTTTTTTGTTTGTACACAAAACTATTCCTTTCTAATCCTTCCACATAAAGTGCCAAACGTATCACTTAAGGTGTAAACACCATACAATAACTCATACAAACGGGTGCACTTCCGTCGGAAACATGGACACGGACGGACATACAGAGGACACGGTCGGACATCGACAAAGACTAGGATTATACAGGATTATCAGCTATTTGTTGATATAATCTTGTAGCTTTGTTTGATCTTCTATTGCGGTATGTCGCAAGGAATTTAACTATAGCAGTAGCCGATAATAGCAATTTAACTGTGCTGTAAAAATCGAATTACTATACTACATTATTTTTTGTTTATGCGAAACCCGATACACCTGTCTAGTATTTTTGTGTAAAGAATCTATGTACAAAGTTTTAAACACGTATCATAATAAAAAATCACAAAGTTATAAGTTTGTATCTTAACTGGTTGTCCGTTCAAAAACATGCTCATTTCGCGGTACACCCGCGTAAATCGCGTCTCCTGTGTTATACACTCGTGATAATAGCTTGGCAATAGGTATCTAACCGTACGGTGATTGTATTGTAATTAACTGGTAATAAAATGCAATTAAAATATTATTGAAAAAAAAAAATAACATGGTTTAAAAATTATTGGAATCGAATCAGTTACTTACTGATTCTGAACAAACTATATTCAGGTTTCGCATTTACTAAAAATAATGTTGTATAGTGCATCAGTCAGATTTATTAAAAAATATTTGACAAGTTTCTTTTCTTTCGTTACATAAACGAAAATCGACGAAGATACGACGCTTTTAAAATTCACAATACATCACGCTGTAGTATAATTTTTAGTGCATACTGACGTCACAAGCCCTCGAATTTTGATGCGTTGTATATTTGTCAATACTTATTTCTTTAAAAAAAGTACGGGGCCATTATTTTCCAATACTTTAATAGACGGACTAAATAGATTTTCAATTTATTAATGCTAGAAACTAGCCTATTGTTCATTACCAGTGCGAGCTTTATATACTCTACGCGGATAAAAAGTCCCGAAATTCTCACTACCAGTATTCCATATTTAGGCAGTCAGCCGCCAGACCAGATAAATGCCCGAGATAAGGCGAAGCGTCCTCCATTCCTCAGGTTCGCTACACGAAGACCAGCTCGTCCTCTCAATTTTGTATTCATATACATATATTTGCCCTACTTTTTGGAGGGCAACTATTGCAAATATTGGTTGCGTAACTATCTGAGCAGAACACAGTGGCCCTGAAACTCAAAGGGTAACCGAAGGAATAGGGTAGACTAGCTGTTGCCAGCGGTTTCACCCGCTACAACTTGAAAACTATCCCACGGGAAAATCGGATAAAAACTATCCTATGTGTTAATCCAGCTGATAAACTATCTGTGTACCAAATTTCATCCAAATCCGTCTAGTAGTTTTTGTGTGAAAGAGTAACAAACATCCATCCTTACAAACTTTCGCATTTCGGATATTTAGACAGTAACAGTCTCTCACACTCCACCAAGAGCGGGAGGTGATGATTTTACTACACCATAAAAAACTATAGCAAATACCAGATTACATCAACAAATAGCATCTAATCCCTCGTAATCTTCATCTTTGTGACTACCATCATGGCGGCTTGGCGTCAGACCGTCTGCGCGCGCGCCGTTATGTGGTGTTCCGACGGAAGTGACCCCAGTTCTATGAACTATTGTATGGTGTTTACATCTTAGGTCAGGTTATGAATGTTATTATCTGTTTTTTAGGTTAATTTTAGTTTTTTACAATTTTTACGATTACATATGCATTTTTTTAAGTACCTATTTAATGTAATATTTGCATGCTACTAACTGTGGCAGGACGCAGAGATACATGTAAAATATTTATACAACTTAATTATGACGTGTTTACACAAATAAATTTATTTGATTTGATTTGAACTATTTGATGTAATATTCGATGGTACAACATCTGTTGATCTTGAGGACTACGATCTACCTACTTAAACTTAGCATTAGTTATTTTTACGCATTTTGGACAGTAAAATTGTTGAAGTACAAGTGCAATACTGGAAAATATAATTTTGAGTCGAAGCCTATTTTGGGCTTGTAAAATCATCAAAGACAAATTAAATTGATAGAAAATATTAATAATTTTCAATTAATCACAATTACCGTGACATACATTTAATACCTACTACATGCTTCATATTCACAGGCATTTGACCGAAAATGAAAGGTACTTTTTTCCAAACACTGCATTTCTTCCGTATATCTTTATAAATCTTTATAGTGAAAGTGACACAAACACTACATACAATCACTCATCTCAACACCATGGCGATACTTCCGTCGGAAGACGACCGACACAAAGCGATGGATTACTGAGCATTAGCAGACGTTGAGCGTAATAGTTTAATTGTGGGCGGCGCGGGTTTGATGATCTGTAAATATGAAATTATTTAACAATTTATAGAATCAAACGAAAGAAAAAATACCTCGGAATGTATTCGTTGTTTAAAAGTTAGTTTTGTATCTATTATCGTTGTATACCTACATTATATGTCAGGTTAGTCTTTTTTTTCATACATCTATTTTTAGTATCGCCAGGTTATTTTTAGTAAAACCATTTAACGAATCTTGATATCGTTTGTGCCATTATCGAGAAAATAATTCTGGAAAGTCTTGTAGTCGTTGCCTAATTTCAACTGCAATATTTCCGATACCGCAATCAATAGAAACAATTGCATTTACGTACTGAGTATAATTAAGTAAAACCAATCAACCTGCCTACGCTTTTATCAAGTCTAGACGGGCAATATAATTAAGTAGTATACTAAAATACAAGCACCTATCACAATTCTTTTATCAAATTCCTACATGTCTCCTATAAACACATTTCTAGTGAAAGTGACACAAACACTTCATACAATAGCTCATCTCAACACCATGGCGATACTTCCGTCGGAAGACGACTGACACAAAGTGATGGATTACTGAGCATTAGCAGACGTTTAGCAAAGAAGTTTAATTGTGGGCGGCGCGGGTTTGATAATCTGTAAATATGAAATTATTTAACAATTTAAAGAATCAAACGAAAGAAAAAATAACTTGGAATGTATTCGTTGTTTAAAAGTTAGTTTTGTATCTATTATCAATGTATACCTACATTATAATGTGAGGTTCGTCTTTATTACTTTCTCATACATCTATTTTAAGTATCGCTAGGTTATTTTTAGTAAAACCATTTAACGAATCTTGATATCGTTTGTGCCGTTATCGAGAAAATAATTCTGGAAAGTCTTGTAGTCGTTGCCTAATCTCAACTGCAATATTTCCGATACCGAAATCAATAGAATCAATTGCATTTACGTACTGATTATAACTAAGTAAAACCAATCGACCAACCCAACCCGCTTATATCAAATCTAGACGGACAATATAATTAAATAGTATAGTAAAATAGAAGTACCTAGGTATCAAAATTCTTTCATCAAATTCCTGCCTGTGTGTTTATGTCTCCTATAAAAACATTTCTAGTGAAAGTGACCCAAACACTTCAAACAATGCGTGGCTCAACACTATAGCGATACTTCCGTCGGAAGACGACCGACACAAAGTGAAGGATTACCGATGGATTACTGAGCATTAGCAAACGTTTAGCGTAATAGTTTAATTGTGGGCGGCGTGAGTTTGATCATTTGTAAATACATTTTAGTATGTTAATACCTTGTAGGGACTGGGACTAGGGAGTGATATGAAGTTACGAATGTTTTTGAAGTGAAAACTTATTTAGCGGCGTTGAGCACTTTTTCTGTAATGGGTATAAAATCTTAAACTCGCGTCAGGACACGTGACCTGATCGAAAAAGCGTAGGACGTCAGGACACGTGACCTGATCGAAAAAGCGTAGGACGGCGCAGGGCGCTTGCGTGAATGTTCGTGTGACTTTATTACTTTTAAAGAAGTTTGTATGCTGGATACATTCGTTGCTAGGTAACATTGTTTATAAAAGATGTACGTCACATTGGAAAATTATTGAAATAAAAAGTCAACCATTTTTGCGAGTTTTACTAAAATCTGTTCACAAGATATTTCCAACAATTACTATTCAAGTTTTCACTTCTGCCGGCACTCCCCAAAAGAGCGTGTTTCGTACTTGCTTCGGCAGTACATATACTAAAATTAGAACGATACAGAGAAGATTAGCATGGCCCCTGCGCAAGGATGACACGCAAAATCGTGAAGCGTTCCACATTTTTTTTTGGTCGCGGGTCGCCAATTACCGTGACCCCGGTACGTAAAGGGCTATTGAAGGACACCGTGGATTTTAGTCAGTACGAGTCTGACAGACAGGAGGACTCGTTTGATGATTTTACAACGTAAAAAAAAAATTGCGTGTTTCGAATTATTGACTTAGTACAAAATCAAAATCAATCAAAATCAAATCATTTATTTCAAGTAGGCCATTTACAGGCACTTTTGAATTTTCAAGAGACAAAAGTAAAATAAAATAGTTTAAAAATAGTTACGGTGCTACAGTCCCAGTCACAAGACATAAAAACATGTGAAAGTACTGTAGATGCCCATTCCAAAGCGTAGATCTCTATGGAGAAGAACGGGCAAGAAACTCCATGGACACTCTTTTTCAATCGTACAGTTACAAAAAATAATATTTGCTAATACCTATTGTACATTTGATTACATTTTACAACTTATTCGCTGACAAAAATGCTCTTCCGTGTGATGCCTTACCTGTGCATTTTGCACAAGAGTAAGGGTTTCATAAACAACAAAGGTAAGAAACTCCAGAGCCATGAACTTCGACACTGAGTTGCCAGCTTAGCAGCTTTGTAACTTCTGCCTCGAAGACCTCAAGATTCCTTGGTGTCTTCAAGTCAAGAGTGAATAGGTTACTTCTACATCTTCGTTTAACATAAGGAGAGATAGTGATCAAATGCGACCATATCACTAAATAATTAGAAGTGTTTTACAAAATTTTGTTTAACGACTTTGTCAGCGTAACTAATCTGTATAATCACGCCAAATTACAGCTTTCTAGTAACAAGCGTTTCTGTGCTAAATTGCGGACAGACAGGCAGACAGACGATGGGTCATGGCGAAATCAAAATGACTACGGAACACTAAAGAAGGAAGGATGGACTTTTATCATCGCCAAAATGGGTTAATAAGTATTACCATCGCCTAAAGAATGATTGTAGAATAGTACAAAACACTAGTGCTACGAAATTAGACAAGTGTGCTACGACTCGCAGCAGCACGCGCTACGAGTCGTAGCACACTTGCCTACGGAGATTCTACGTAGGCGGGTTAAAATTATAATTATTTATCTTAATTAGCGTATGAAGGATTCTATTGAAATCTATGCTTAGAATTAAATTGTAGTTAATTAAAAAAATAAAAAACTTAATCAAAAAGCATTCGAATTATATTCAATGAATACATTATATCATCTACTAAATGTTAATTTAATTCAAAAATCCGATTAATTGCCCAAATCATCGTTTAAGTAAAAAGTTGCCCATGAACCATCCATTCTTACAAACACTACCATACCATGGTTTCAAATATGAACTAATACACACAAAAAAAAATCTAGTTATGTCGCAACTCAACTCAATTTTTTTCTCTGAACACGTCAACTGAACCACTCACCCACGCATTTTACCCACATTAATAATTTCAATAAAACCCAATTTGAAAGACATCTTCCTTTATAATTCCGCCATGACAATAGAAACTTCAATAAAAATATAAGTATAATATAGGCCGCGGTTAACCCTCCAGCCGCCACTGCGCCACTCGACGTCGCGACGAGTTCGTCGGATCACGTCAGATGACGTCAATTCGCGTCACTTTGAATCACGACGACCGGTCAAGTGTGAACGGGACGCAATTATTGACAGATCTTAGCATTGACAAAGACAAGATGATATTTATATTTGTAGAGGTTTATTGTAGGAGATATTTTATATTTGAGATTTTTGTACAATTAGAATGCTTAGTGCAATTTCATTTTGTTTTTGCTCTCAAATCTTATTAATATTATAAAATGTGTGAAAGTTTGTGTGTGTGTGTGTTTGTAACTCTTTCACGCAAAAACTACGGAACGGAATTAAATGAAAAGTCGAACACAGATAGTTGATGATCTGATTTATCACATATGATAGTTTTTATCCTGATTTTATATTTGTGTGGGATAATTTTTGAGTTGTAGCGGGTGAAGCTGCTGGCGACAGCTAGTTCTCGATGAATATGTCTGATTCAGCAGTTAGTACCAGCTTATCATTTTCGGGTAGAGAAATACGTCTAAGTTATAACCCTAACAAGTTATTAAGAAGACCACACTTCTGTTCCAAACTAACATTTGTACGTAATCGACCGCAAACGGAAAATAAACACTTTATTAACACGAAAATAAGCAATTTCCTCACAATCATAGCATTTCAATTATGAACCACGTCACGACACAATCACACCCCACAACAGTGCCATAAACAGACCACCACAACCTGACCCCTGACACACCCCTCACTTAACACAAACTGTTTGACGACAACCAATCACGATAGCTCAAAATAAACTGGTGCTTACTAATGACTTCTGTCGAATAGAAATATCATAGAATTGAGAGTGAGACGAACATATTATTTGCCATAGGTTAGAAAGGGATGGAGGGACCGATTAAACGCATTAAGGGATTAGTCGTGACGCATGTCGGGAACAGTAATGCTGTGATTCGGCTTCGATTCCCGCGCAAATGGGAGCGTAATGAGTTGTTTATTTGACAGATGTCAGAGAGTGGCGTTGAGGAGGAATGATGGCAGATTTAGATTAAGTGGAGGTTCTGCAGGAGTGGCTATTATGGTCATATTTTTGTGCTTCATTGGTGGGTTAACGCGAGCCAAAAAAAATTAAATGCACACGTCAAGCCTAAATGAAAAATGATAATAATAGTTTAGTTTAAGTAAATTGTTTGACTATACATATACTGTTAAGGAACACGTTCTGATGTAAAGATTTAATTTAATTTAAAGCTGATAATAAAATCAACATTTATTGGAGAATTTCCATATAATTGGCGGAGGTGAAATAGCTTTCTATTTTCTTCTATTCCAAACAGATATAAATCAGATACTCTATTTTTTTTAAACTTTCTTTCGAAACATAATCAAACTCCCAACTCTTGAAATCAATTACTTAGTTAACCTTTTACTTAACAAAATGATCCATCATCATATAATCACCATGCATTCAATTTTAAACCCTACCTCCCTCATGTTACACCCCAATCTCCCTTGCCACCACTCTGAAGTGATCTGTGCCTAATCAGTTTATTATCTAAAGAGCTATGCAGACTGTATCGTATCAGATGTGATTCCTGCCAAAGATAGGCCGACACGTCCACAAGTGTAATTATGATATTGACACACGATATCACAAAAAGGGATGGTGATATCTGATGAGATGGTGATATCTTTGTGACGTGACGGCAGGTTGAGGGTTAAAAATTGAAGTTTAAGGGTGATTAACATTAACTGATTAACTCTTATTGTAAAGTCAGCAGGGGTTGGACAGATATGAGCCTTATCAGTGTCATAAGCTGATAATAGTAAGTAGTAAGGAAGCTTTCAATATACCTTTTTTTGTTAAAACTCTAGTGCTATTTGGAGAAAATCTATAAAGTTATGAGGAAACTAGTTGTTTCCCGCGGTTTCACTCCCGCTGCTCGGCTCCTAATGGTCATAGCGTGATGTTATAGAGCCTATAGCCTTCCTAGGTAAGTGGAGCATCCAACACAAAAATATTTTTTCAATTCGAACCAGTAGTTCCTGAGATAAGCGCGTTCAAACAAACAAACACTTCTGCTTTATAATTTGAGCATAGATTAAACAGAGTTTCAGATCCTAAGGGCCGAAGTGACTTTAGGCCTTTAGAAAAGCAAAAAAGGAAATAGCATCTTGTCCAAGCCCTAGAGACGTTATTACGCGCATGTTATGATTTTGACTTTTAAGAAAATACGGCAATTTAAAAAAAAAATGTTAATGTTATAATACGTTGTTACGTTGCAATAGAAATGCGGAATTTTACACCAAATTTCTTCAAAATCCTGCTGTACGGTAAAGATATGTACACTAGAAAACAATTTTAAAAAGTGGCTGGACTGGTTAACTGAGGGCCTAAAACAGAACGACACAATTTATTTTTCCACAAATGATTTCAACCACTCACAATGTCCTATTGTTTTTGTTAAACAAATAGTAAGCTTTGCAACTCAAACAAATATTGTTATACTCAAAACTCAAACATATTTCGGAACCCTCGCGCAGCTACAGCTCCAAAAGAACTTGAAAATCATTATTTTGTACGCACTCCACACTTGATAATAGCGGTACCAGTACTACATATTTCCGTAGTACGCAATACTACAATCAACAATAAAAGTTCTTACTTCAAGTGCTGAACTGCACAATGGTCTGAGTTAGGGTGCACTGAAACATGCGTGAGTTTCTGAACTAAACAATATGCTGCCGATGTATTGTTGGGTAAACATCTCGTTAAAGACGGTTAAAAGAATTGTAAAAAATAAATTCAGTTGAATTATTTTTTGAATCAAGTAACTAGGTCACCTTTGTTGCATTAATAAATCAATGAATAAACACATAAATATAACTTTAAAAAAATGTAAACTACTACGTAATAAACCTTTTACCAAAACTTTTTTTACGGGCATTTCTCTTCGTCACACAGCTTTCTAAACTTTGTGGAATTTTAAAATAGGTACCTGTCAAATAAACAAAAGGCTATATATAAAATCATAACGTTAATAAAAAAAAAAGACTGAAATGAAACATTAATATTTAATCTTTAAGCATCACTAAACACGTTTACCGCTAAACTGATTTAAAACATCGTTCTGTTTCTGTCAACTTCAAACAATTTGACAAGGATACAGTGATATTCTAAGGCAGTTTAGCGCTAAACCCGTTTAGTGATGTGGTGCAAGTGGGCCTAAGTATAAGTAGTTATTTCCGACGACGTCTAGCAGCATCTATAATACATTGAAATTCGAAAACTGCTGAATGACTCGACTAAAATAATATGAATGAAGATGACCCTAACGGTCATTATTTTATTCGACATCAAAAATCTGCATTCAAAAATTCAATTCCTTCCAATCTAACCCGCCCCCGCCAGCAATTAATTCTTTAAACAAATACTTCACAGCGGGGTCCCAGCGACCGGCGACCGTCAATCACTGGGGTATTGGCGACCACACGAGCATATTCCGCGGGTTAGTCGTGCGAGCAAGCTATTGTATTGTTAATTGCCGCGATATAAGTGACACAACCCTCCCGCGCTACTTTGTTTTAGGGGTACGAAAGACCCCTTGTTTTTTATTTGTTTGATGGTTTGGTTTTAAGATTTGTTTGTGTATTTGATTAATTTTGCATTTGCTGGAAAGATGTTGAAATATCACATTCATATTCGTATTCGACAAACTAATAAAACTCGCAATAATAACGAAGTAAATGTCCTTATATAGCTTGTGATTCAGATCCAAGTAACTCTTGAACGACGAACTCGACTCAAAATATTGAGTGTACAAAAATGTCAATTCAACATCATAAACATCATAATAAAAACTGAAGTACATTCAACAATACCTTCAGGCACTGAAATAAACTCATAATGGAAAAAAGAGAAATTTTAGAAGCACCTTTACAATTCTACGATTGAAAAGCCCTCATAATAAAAATATTTTCATCGTCGTCTGTGTGCGAGCGATTTCTGTACAATTTGAGATGTTTGTGGTTGAATGAGGGCGTCAGTCGCAGCGACTGAGTCGCGACACCCCAACGCGGCGGTTTCCAATTTACTTAAAACAAGCACAATAGTGGATCGCGCTTTGTTGCGACCGCGACAACGCGACACGGGCGGTGCGACACACCCACACTTCTTTATATCTAAGCGACAATCCCGGTCGATTTGTAAACTGACTGTCGACTGGGTGCTTTCATTTCTATGATTATGATTCTGCTTAAAAAAACACACACCTGCTGTTATGACCGAAGCGTTAACAGGTGTACACCCACATAATGATATTTTCAATTCAGCTATAAAATTTCAGCTGAAATACTTGTCCCTTGCTACTAACTTCTTTACCTGGATGATTTTCATTTCCATTAAAACAATGTCGCTTTTGTTACAGATTTAACACAATTCCACTCAAGACACAAAGATGCAGCCATTCCAGTCAACGGCTCGTCCAGAGGGGCCCCGGGAGTCTTCCCCCGAGCGAGCCAAGTCCCCCGACACCCCCACGGCACCAGTCCTGAACTTCTCAATCGCACGACTCATGGAGCCTGACAGGAAGAAGTCAGTGTCCCCTGAACCACCACCGCCGCCAGGGTTCCTGTCTTACGGGGCACAGTTGCTAGATTCAGCGTTTAAACAGTACATCCCAGCGGCGCGAAGGCAGCTTGTGTCTCACTACCCTCTGCTGTACTATGGTCCTGATCTCGTATCGTTGACGTATGCTCATCAGCTGCACTTGCCCCGACCGCCTCCACCGACGTCACCAGTCCAGCGTCCGCCAAGTCCTCGACCTCCAGCAGCAGACCATGCCGTCTCATCCACCACAGGACCCACACCTTCACCGGCGAAAAACAAAAGTTTCGCTTGTGGAGACTGCGGTAAAGTCTTCAATGCACATTATAACCTCACCAGACACATGCCAGTCCACACCGGCGCCAGACCCTTCGTCTGCAAGATCTGCGGCAAAGGCTTCCGACAGGCTTCCACGTTATGTCGACACAAAATCATACACACTTCAGAAAAGCCTCACAAATGTTTGACTTGCGGGAAAGCCTTCAACAGATCGTCGACTTTAAACACGCATGCTAGGATCCATGCTGGCTACAAACCTTTTGTCTGCGAGTTTTGTGGAAAAGGGTTCCATCAGAAAGGCAATTACAAGAACCACAGACTGACACATAGTGGGGAGAAGGCGTACAAGTGCAGCATCTGTAACAAAGCCTTCCACCAGATCTACAACCTGACATTCCACATGCACACGCACAACGAGAGAAAACCTTTCACTTGCAGTATCTGCGCTAAAGGATTCTGCAGGAACTTTGATCTCAAGAAGCACACGAGGAAACTCCACCTGGGTGCTGGAAGCTCCAATAACGGAGACTCATCTTTAGACACGCAAGACGAATCAACGCAAGAAGCGACCACCAGCCCTGTAGAGGATGCGAGCAGAGTAGCTTTCAGGCCGTTCCTAGGCTCTTCATACCCTCGCATCCTGGACCCCTCGCGGATGACCGCGCCCAACACATTCTTCTCCAAGCTGTTGTGACCCGGGGCTGGCTACTTCAATGGTTACGGAGACAACAAGGAGTGAATTGATAAAGGATTTGATGGTAGCAAAGAAGTGTAATTTTGTGAAATATTTCTGAAGGAATAGAGTTAGTTATCAAAGTTGAATCGATCAGTTTTCTGGTAATTATTGTTAAGCCGTCCTTTGATTTATGTGTCGCTGTTTTGACATCCATAGAGTTCTATAGACTTTCAATATAAATGTTTACTTCATGAAGGTATTTTAAATCATCGTCACATTTCAGAATACACAGTAAAACTTAAAATTAGGAAATAATGTAGAAAATCTGGAATTTATGTACCTATGTGTACTATGTATGTAATGATTTGATTGATAGAGAATATCGCGCTGTAAATAGTTATATTGTACATAATTTATTTTAGTTAAATTAATTAAAGATATTATATTGTATCTGCGATCTTGCCATTATAGTTTGAAATTTAGGAACATTTGTGAAAAATATCGTTCATTTATTTTATAATATTTTCACCGTTCTTGCAAAAAATTAATCGAGATGAATTCTTACTAACTTTAAGAACTTTCGCTCTAATGACCTCTCTTTTCTTTTTTAACAACATAATCGTGTTTGTGGACAAAAATGTCAGTTTTAAAGAGTACCTAAGTAGATATGAAATGAAGAAATGTTGAAATTCTTTCTTGAACAATATCATGTACTTACGGAATCACACTGCTGTGTTTAAATGTTTAGAATCTCGATGAAATATTAATTTTTAACAAGAGTGATCATTAGCCTGTAAATAATAGTAATATGTTAGAAAAATAATAATTACCAAATGCAATATTGAGTGTAATTAATAAATAAATATACGCGCTGTGAAAACTACTTCTATCGTTTTATTTACTCTTACTGCAGGACGTCCGAGATAAATAATAACATTATGAGACTTAAAAATAGTGAAAAAAGTGCTGAAAGTTGTTGCAACGACTTCAACGTGGGGTCTAGATAGATAGGTCTAAACCTAGGTTCCTTTCGCATTAAGCTACAAACTGTGCGCCTTAGAGAGTATAGAGGGGTGCCATGAGAGATTGACGCTCGCTGGAATCAAGATATTTTCTACACACAAGAACCACTTTCTTGATACACGTGATGTTCAGGCTGCTAGTAGCGTGGAGTTATCGACCAATTGTCAACGTCGTTGTCAAGTTTCGCATAGACTAGCTAGGGCGTGAGACATTGAATACTACTGAAACACGTAAGTGTGCCACGAACAATAATTTCAAAAGGAAGGATACGCCCATCAGAACATTTTGCATAAACCTTCTTCATACAAGCAAAAAGTAGCGTCACGAATTGAAGATTGGGAACCCCTACAGTAAGCAATATTTTTCTTTAAGTTATTTAAGCAGTTAATTAGCGCAAAAATTGAAACCTAATAATATGTGCTATGCGTTTGATATCCACTAATCATAATATAATAATAATTACTTGGTCCACATGACCCTGGTGTTAACGCATTCAACTAAGGTCCCTTTTTTATATGAAAAGATGCAAGTTGCGGCTGCGTGCTGCATGGTCGCGAGTGGTGTAATTATGTAGGCTTCTCCATACATCGCATAGATCGAGCTGCGCATCTACCTTCATAGCACATCTTACAGGCACCGCTTCATAACGTAGGACCATGTCATTGCGTAGGACTTAGATTATTTACTTTTTTTTTGTAATGTATAGGTATTTCTTTTGTTAATTTTGTTCTAAGTTACTATAATAATAAGTTTTCATAAAAAATAAAAAATAATGATAAAAAAATCAAGTATCTTGATTTAGCTCACGAGATCGTCGACATGTGGAACGTGGACTCAGCAGTCATTGTACCGATAGTCGTTTCGGTCAATGGACTCATTGCGAAGAGCCTCGACCAACACCTCAAGAGGCTCTCGTTGTGCAGCTGGCTCAAGGGCTTGATGCAGAAAGCAGTTCTTTTGGACACGGCGCGCATTGTGAGGAGGTTCCTCTCTCTAGAGCCCTAACCACCGGCACCTTGGACCCTGTTCCCGATGTTGGTGGACCACTATTTTTTTTTATATTTTTAAATGTTTTTTTTTTTACTTATTTTTTGTAAAAATATTTAAAAATGTAAACAGATAGGAAAAAAAATGAATAAATGAATAATTAGTTTTCATTATTGAATCAATAAATAAATACTATTTATACTTAGATAATAAAATTTCCATATTCCGTGTTCAAATTTGAAGCCACTTTTTTACAAATGTGTTCAAGTGAGCGTCACGCATATGTTTGAATGTTTATCTTGGAGATGTTCACTTGTTTTAAGTAGGAATAGAACGACGGGAATCATTTTTCTTCCGTGTTTTTGGCTTCAATTCTTAGTGGCCTTCTAGGAATCTGGACATTCTATAATCTAAGAATTGGCATCAATGAAACGGTCACATAGTTTCGTAGCCTTGTTTTCACATTTTTGCAGCACTACTACTACACACTACAAACCTCGTGTGGAAAATCACCCATCAAGTTTGGATTGTTGAACGGTTTGCTGCTGTCATTAGTGTTCAGCAAGTATTTATTATCTAGGGTTAAACTGATCCGAGGTCGCGGGACTGTACGAATTACCGTGACCCCGGAACGTAAAGGGCTATTGAAGGACACCGTGGATTTTAGTCAGTACAAGTCTGACAGTCCCTCCTGCTCTGCCCTCGGTGGGAGGACTCAGATTATTGTACCACGAAAAAAAAAGGGTAAAACTGATCAAATAGCTTAATCTATTGGAATTCTGTGTCACACTCATCTGAAGATTTCAACCTCCATAAATATACCTACATCAGGTAGGCATCAGGCATTTAAGTCAATGTATGGAATCAAGATAAAAAAAAGTGCATCAGAGCGATGTGTGGACTTCAACCTGATGACTCATGTCGGCCAATGTTCCAAAGATTTGGTTTGCTACCATTACCATCTCTCTATATATATGAAACATTTGTATTTGTAGTTAAAAATAAAGATTTATTTAAAACAGCTAACGATGTAAATCCTCGAAATAGACGAGATCCTCATAAACTAGTATTAAATGATTTGCCTAGACTTACGAAATATAATAAAAACTGCTTAGCTATGTGTGTTCATATTTACAATAAGATGCCAAGCCACTTCAAAACATTAAACTGTAGACTATTAAAGGTTAAATTGTACAAGTGGTTAAATGAATGTAATTTTTACAGCTTAAAAGAATTCATGGATAAGAAAAATTGAATTTTCTCACATTTTGTAAAAACAAAAAATTTGCATGCTATGTTGTGTCTTAGCTAAACATGCTTGAACTCTTACTATATTTTATTTTACACCATTGTATACCATGTTTAAAGCAAATAAATGATTGATTTGATTTGATTTGATTTGAAAGAAGCGACGCTTTGTTAATTATTTAGTAAAAAGGTTATGGAAAAAATAAATTTAATCTCACTTGCTCAGCAAATAGACGAAATGCTGGCAGCTGCCGCTTCAAGTCGTGCTCGTGGGGTAAGCAGAGCTCTAACAATGCAGTTCAATCATAGTGATTGTAAGTGAACAGTGCGAGGCGGGTCAGAGTGTGCGCAAATTATAGGCAACCTTGAACTTTGGACTGCGATGCTCAAACTTCTACGAGAGTGTTTCATGAAACATATGGCCACTTGCATACATCCGTTGTTTTTTTCACTGTACAACGAACCTGTTTTTGGCCGGATTCACAGTGGTAGAATGTAATTATAATGTACAGACACTCTATGTTGACGCCAGCACATCAACCTACCTCTATCAAAGGTTAATAAATTATCAAAATCAAAAATTATTTTCATAGGCCCATGAGGGCACTTATAAAACGTCGACAGCAGGTGCTCGGTTCGGGTTGGTCGATTCCATGGAGAGGAACCGGCAAGAAACTCCATGGTTACTCTTTTAAAATATGGTATGACTAGCACTTTGCCCGCGACTTCGTCCGCGTGGGTTACGAACTTTCCTAATTCCCCCTTTTCACCCCCTTAAAGGTTAAATTTCCAAAAACCCCTTCTTAGTGCTCCCCTACATTATAATAGGAAGCCATGTGCAAAATTTCACATTCCTAGCCCCAGTAGTTTTGTCTGTACGTTGATATGTCAGTCAGTCAGTTCTCCTTTTATATATACAGATTTTACAGATTGTTATAATTTTTGAATACTTGAACATATAATAAATTTTCAACCTTATCACAATATTGGAAGGTTAACTGTTAGATTGGTAAAATTTGACAGATACGAGTAGGGTGACCTGCTGGCGTCTGTAAATATCGTGGTTTTAATTTTCAAATTAAGTTTGAGAACCGCTATGTAACGGTAATCAGTGCAAAGTCAACGTCAGTAACCCGAGCCTCTTACAACTCATAATCGTGTGTTATTTAGTACTAAATAATAGTTGAAATAATATCGCGCTGCGCTTTTGTGCGCCGGCGCATTGTCGCGGCCGGAAGTGACGTGGCGGGTGCGCGCGCAACGGCCGCGCCATATTGTTTCCTTAACAATGGCGCGGAGGTTTTAATTAAACGGTCGCTTTATTGTATTGTTTTTAGTTGATTGCGGTGCAGATTGTAGTGGTTCTCATATTATAGGTATGCGCGGGAGATGCATGTGATAAGCCCGGCGACGTGTGACTAAGTGAGGGTTATCGACTGTTGGTGACAATAACTTCGTTGTACAGCGTAATCATAATGACAACATAACTTTCTTGTGTGACAAAATCTTCAAATGTACATTAGTAATGCATCCTCCCTGGGTGATGGGAGATATAATGGGGACATACACTCTTTAGGCATACTTAACACAACACTAACGTAGCGCAAGCGCCATCAGGACGTCATTTGCAAGCGGCCATTAACAAATGGCGTCCTGTTGGCGCTTGCGCTTTGTTAGTATTGTATTAAGTTTGCCTTAAGTGTGTGATTTCCCATCATACCTCGCGTCCCCGTCTTATACACTGTTCCCCTACTCTATTATTTGGTCTTTATTAAAGTTTGCCAAATATTTTGACACGATTACAAAGGACATTGTAAAAAATGGCCTAAGAACCAACACGCATGAATCATTTAGTATAATTACTAGTTATTTTAATAATATACATTACATACATTTTAATAGAACGGACACTTTTTAATTTCGAAATCATTTTAAAAAGTATTCACTTTCGTCCTTAGCTTCCGTCATAATACTCGGTGACAGTTCTATCATTTTTTGGTTCAATTTGAGGTTTTTAATAGGCAAAGGTATTATAGCTCATACAGCCAAGTCTTTGTATCAGCACTCTTAATAAGAGTTTGACACAAACAAGCGTCAGTATTTTCAACACTTGATATACGATAATGATTTTTAGTTACAAACAGTCCGCTATCATGTCGAGGAACCATAATAAGCCTTATCAAAAAACTCAATTGAAAGCGCTGTTTGAAACGAGCAATAATATCGACACTGACAGTTGATGAATTGACAAATGACAACTTTGACATTTGGTAGTAATGTCACTTGGCGCGCGCATTCTGTGCTCGGTTTGCATTTGGTTGCGTACTTAATTCGTTTGCATTTTCTTACTTTTCCGATTTTATCTAACAACTTGGCGTGAACAAAGGACTGTGATTTTTTTCTCTTGAAATCGACCTCTGGCTGAGTTTTACTGATACGGACCTACTTAGAACAATGAGTTATTGCTACATACCGAATGTTTTTATTGACGTAATTATAACCTCAAAATCCGAAAGTGTTTTGATTTTTCCAGCATTCTCAAAAGTGTCCGTTGCTTTAATTAAGGTTCAATCGAATATATACATTATCTTAAACCCAAAGAGTAAATACACCTCCCTGTTGGATCTTAGGCGAGCTACGTATGGACGACGAGCAATGTCCTTACAATATCACATTAGGTAAACCTGCAATGGTAGTCAGTCGGACGGGGCCCCCAGTAGAGGGCCAAAGCCTGCCAGGGTCTCGGGACTGTCGAATTACCGTGACCCCGGTACGTAAAGGGCTATTGAAGGACACCACGTATTTTAGTCAGTACGAGTCTGACGACTGTCAGACTCGTACTCGTAGTCCCTCTCGATCTGCCCGGGGTGGGATTTTACCAGGTAAAAAAAAAAGCCAGTCGTAAGATGAAGAAAATATAAGAAAACGTTGCCATTAAAAGCCATTTGTCGTAAATTGGGCACAAATTCAAACTCCAGGCTGCGACTAAGAATTACCTGATAGAAAAATGCTTTACACAACCCGGTTACGAACCCAAAACTTCACGCTCTACGGCTGTGTGACCCCTAACCATGCAGTTACGGATCATCTTTTCAGCGGAGGAAAGACCTCAATGTAGTCGACAGCTCCCGGCTCTGCTGACACTCCCGAACTCCTGAATACCGTAATATCACGGTGCGTGACAGCGGGAGTGAGAGCACGGCTTGTTAGCGGCGCGGGGACACGGCGGGGAGCACCACGGGCCCACAGTGCAGGCGTAACAGAAGGACTACATCTTATAATAGATATATTGACAACATCAAAAAATTATAAATCTAATTAGTCCGTAAGTTCGAGTTTTGAAAAATAATGTAGGTACACGTATTTTTCTTTTGTTAATAAAAGCATATTTACAAAAATATAACTCATCAAAATTCGAGAGTTGCTTGTGACGTCACAATAAAATAAAATCTGTACTTGGTTCTGACGTACTGGTGATTTTAAAGTGTCATATCTTCGTCAATTATGATGTACGTAACCATAGTAACAAAGGAAAAAAACGTGTCAAATATTTTTTGGTAGTGTAACTGACGAACTTACCAGATTTTTCATTGAAACAAAAAGTTTTTGAGGGTGGATGGGTGTTTGTTACTTTTTCAAGCAAAAACTGCAAAACGAATATTGATGAAATTTGGTACACATATAGGTTATAAGAGCAGTACAGAACCGAGAGAAATGGCATAAAAAGGGGAAGGCCTACTACGCGACGGAACCCAGCGAGTCATGTCACGCAGCCAATGTGAAGAGGTCTCGCTAATAATTGTGTCATCAGCAGATACCGTAGTTCGGGGATGCAGTTCCAATACCGACATCATGGAGCGTTTGCGTAAGTAAATAACATAATTATGTTTTATCATTAATACCAGGACATTAACGATAGATTTCTAAGCGAAACTCGTAATACTGATAAATTGAAGAAGATGAAAAATGTTGAGCCGTTTCGATGTTCGCAAGTCCCTACCTTGACAAGTCAACAGGTATAAAATAAATAAATGTTGTTTTGGACATGTTTTTATTACCTAAGTCAACCTGAAATAGATGAACGGCTAAGACGACCACATGAAAACAGTTCTAACGAGTACACGAGCAACAGTGTGTATACACTAAGCAGTATTCAAAAGCGATGTTCTGCTACCATATGGATTAAACTTTTGCCTTTTCATTAGAAAACTATTTTGGAAGCCATACTATTACGAAATAGGTCTTATTTCAAAATGGAAACCAGTATTTCACGAGTAAATTGCGTTTGAATTTTGTTAAGTGTTTACATGTTATTGCTAGTGACTGTACAGACTACAGTTGGGTCATCCGACACAAATGTCAGACCCTAAACAGATAAAAACAACTCAAACACAATTTAAATATCAAACATCATAGCATGCATAACCCTTCGCTTGCCACATCACCCAACCCTATACAAAGTATCAGGAATCATCCACAGATTGTCTCAACAGCATCCCGCCAATCAAGCTCGAAGCCTGATTCAACCCGACGGTGAGCAGGGGGCCATGAGGGACGGGGCGGTGGGCTATATTGCCCGACGGGCCACGGGCTCTTATGAGAAGCATATTGAGCGAGTTTTTTGTTGCCCCTCATCGTCGGGGCGAACAATAAAAACGAATTTGCGAACTCTTGACGATGCCGCGGGCGGGACATAGATTATGATGCAGAATGGTTATTTCTATCACAAACGCAAAAACAATGAATGTGATCAAGAGCACACCTGTATACCTAACACCTGTATACCTACCACATTCTACGAAAACATATCTTTGTGTTTGTCTTGTCACTAAACGTGTTTATCAGCAACATTATGCTTCGTTTTAAAAAAAACTGTTAGGCCTGAATTCCTGTTACTCTTATGTCGGTTGCGTACTCCGGTCGCGCGTAGTAGTACCAATGAAACATTGTGTTATAGATAGCACAATTGCGTTTATTTTTCTCAGTAAAATACGTGATTGACGTCAGCATAGCAGGAATGTCTCACACAGCTTTAAAGTAAACAGGATAGCATCAAAATTGGTACTCGGTAGAATGTACCGTCTGTACCTACCTTAAAAAAAGTGCTTCTTAAAATTTCAGAAGCAGACTTTCATGATTTATGACCCATAACCGTAAATTGACCTACTCGTAAATACCTATAACGACGTTTTTTAAACTAAATCTATACTTATATTATTATATGTTTGTTTGGTTGAACGCGCTTATCTCTGAAACTACTGTTTCGAATTGAAAAAAAAATGTATGTGTTGGATAGTCTATCTATCGAGGAAGGCTATGTAACATCACCACCACGACCAATAGGAGCCGCGCAGCGGGATGAACCACGGGAATAACAAATAAATTGTAATAATCATAAATATACTTCCTCGAACCACAACGTTGAATGATATCAAACTAGGCACAAAACAAAACCTTATATTGCGTTACTATCCCTCAAAGAACATACCACATTGTAACCTCTGAATCAACTTACTCTATGTCCTTGGTTATGATTTTTCCCTCTCTCGTATTGTTTATGATTTGCTCACTGGAGCGCAGTTAACATACAGTTTATTGGCGCTGTCGGTTCATTAACTAATGTTTGTTGTTTATTAACTATTACTGGGAGGGTCAGAAGTAATACAAATTAACGAGTTTGAACTGTTGTGAGGGCCACGATTAATGTTGTAACAACTTCATTAAAAGATTTAAAAGAGATTAGAGGAACTGTAATATTTTAAGTGGGTGACTTAATTTTTTTTTTATGTCTGTAATGTTGCACTATTCGAGGTTTTGTAATGTTTGGTATATTCTTTTGAATTGATTTTCGTTCTTTCAGTAAAAGTGCTTCCGAATAAAGTTGTCAGAAAATTATTGACAAATATCGAGTCATATTCGTCTACAGCTTTATTAAGAAAATTTAATTACATAGTTTACTGCGATTGTATCTATCTATTTACAATAATGTATTCTTGACACAATATTTTATACACTATTTAAAATTATACAATACTATTAATTAAATCTAAATAATTATTTTAATTACTATTTTAAGAAACTAAAAATTGATGAAGAAAATAAATTTGTAATTACTGTTATAGAATCCCTTCTTGTTACAATAGTAAAGTTGCCTTAAGTAAAGTCAAGCCCGCCGTTAACCTATTTGAGGTCCTGACAGTACAGGGCACTTTACAACAATGGGACACACCACTTGGGAGACGTCAGGTTAGGTTTTAATTGACGTGTAAACAAAAAGATACTCAACCTAATATGTAGAAAAGTTAAGAAACAGTAATAAGTAATTATGTAAAATGCTAAAATTGTTGTATATTGTTGTCAACATACGAGCAAAGAAAACCTTAGTGCCCTTTTTTTAGCGTGGTAAAATCATCACATGAGTCCTCCCACCCAGTGCAGAGCGGGAGGGACTGTCAGACTTGTACTGACTAAAATCCACGGTATCCTTCAATAACGCTTTACGTTCCGGGGTCACACGGGTCTGACACTCTTTGAGGCGCGCGTGGAACACAACGCGCCGTCGACCCGTACATGGTCCATGGTCGGACAGCGAGTCACCCATTACTCGCCGCCCGCATGCCCGCGAACTAAGTCCCCCTTTTTTTGTTTTACGTGGTAAAATCATCACATGAGTCCTCCCACCCAGGGCAGAGTGGGAGGGACTGTCAGACTCGTACTGACTAAAATCCACGGTGTCCTTCAATAGCCCTTTAAGTACCGGGGTCACGGTAATTCGTGAGTCCCGCGACCCCGGCAGGCTTTGGCCCTCTGCAGGGGGGCCCCGTCAAAACTAAGTCCCCTTCGGAAAAGTCAGGTTTCCTTTGCTCGTATGTCGATATGTTACTGCAATGTAGCTCAAAGAAACTTGGTGCCCCTAACAGTCAATTAGGCAAGTCGGCTCCGGCCCTGGTCCTCACAGTGAGGACTCATGGACGGTTCAAGTTGGTCGTCAATTTCTTCATAGTACGGTTCTGAAGGTTGACGAGTTTGTTGTACCTGTTGCGCGATTTCTTGCTGACACCCATCTCGGAAGATCATGTTTTCATAATAGCGGTTCTGTAAACATTAAAATGTTAATTTTAATTAAATAATTATTACTTTTAAACCCGAATCTAAATCGCCCAGCGTCGAAATTATAATTGGGTAAGGATCTACTTTAAAAAAAACTCTGAACTGCTTTTGCAACTGCATTTATTGATAACATGACAATTGGCTATTTGACTGAAAAATTATAATTAGTAGTCCGTCACTTAGATTATCAAAAAAATATACGACCCGTATTTTTTCTTTTGTTTCGTAAACCTAAATTGACGGAGAGAGAAAGCATCATCTTTCAAAATTGGCAAAACGTCACAATTTAGTACAATTTCTATTGAATTCTGACGTCACGAGCCCCCCCTCTCGAGTTTTGATGCGTTGTATTTTGGTGAATATTCATCGATTTTACAAAAGAAAAAATATGTGTCCGTTATTTTGTTAAACTCTAAATGATGGACTAATTGTATTTGTAATTTATAGCTACTGTCAAATAGCCAATTGACTGACTTACTAGCCCTCTACGAGCGCCCCAAAAAACATAATTTTATAATAGGTATATCAGGCTTAGTAATTCCCAAAGAAGAACATTCAAGACTTATGTAGTTCAACATATTTAAGTCACAATGTATTATGGGAGATTGCCATAAGCCAGGCATGATTTAAGACTTCAGGCCGCTACCTACTGAGAAATATATCCGAACTGGGAACAGATCCCACGACCTCGTGCTCTTGTATATAGTGTAAATATTGTATAAACTTACTTGATTTATTGGTAAAATTAATCGAGAGAGTGAAGAATCGTCTTTTTTCCAACAAAAGTGCCTGATTGAAATAATAAGTAACGCGAGCAAGGCAACTGCAGCTATAACTGATATTATTATCATTACAGTGAAGTAAGGAGGATTTCCGCCTGAAAATAAATCATAATAATTTAGTAGTTTATACATTGAGGAAAATGTGATGAGGAAACAACAGTGGCGACCACCAGAAAATGAAGCTCGACGAAGTAGAAGAAGAAGCCTGTAAAATGAATTGGATAAAAGAAAACCTGGATCTCAAAATAATCAGAAAAGACAGAGGAACTATGTGAAAGATGATGATAACGACTATTACAGAAGTACGAAAGAAGATTTCATGCTGCGCCATCTTCACTTTTATTTTTTAGCGTGTTAAAATCATCAAATGAGTATTCCCACCCAGGACAGGGCAGGAGGGACTATTAGACTTGTTCTGACTAAAATCTACGGTGTCCTTCAATAGCCCTTTTCTTTCCGGGGTCACGGTATTCGTTAATCCCGCGACCGCGTCATCTTCACTTAGATTAAGACATTAATCTAACCTTACTCCACCTTGCCCCACAGTGTTTTTTTATATGAATTTCCTATGGACACTTTACTTGCTACATCGTTCTCACATAATGTACCATCTCAAGATGAATGATGTAACAAAGGTTCTGTTATAATTTTGGCGATTGAAAAAGAGTGTCCATGGAGTTTCTTGCCCGTTCTTCACAAGTTTTTATGTCTTGTGACTGGGACTGTAGCACCGTAACTATTTTTAAACTGTTTTATTTTACTTTTGTCTCTTGACAATTCAAAAGTGCCTGTAAATGGCCTACTTGAAATAAATGATTTGATTTGAGTGGCTACACCTGTGAGCATGCACTGCCAGTATAATATGAACGTGGTCAAAACGATTGGAATACATGTGAATATCGTATCGACAAATAAATAAATATTCCACAACTATCACACAACGCCATCTAGTCCCAAGCTAAGCAGAGCTTGTGTTATGGGTACTAGACAACTGATAAACATACTTATATATTTCTAAATACATACATACAGGGTGTCCCAAAACTCAACGTCAAGCCGAAACGGGGTGACAGGATTGATCATAACCATCACGAGAAAAATCTGAAAAAAAATCTATCCCATGCAGTTTGAAAATTATGGGCATTTTAAGAAAAACCTAGAAATTTGATCAAACTGTACCATTTTTCGGTTATTGTGGTTATTCTTTTTTATTTTTGTTCATTTGAACTTTGGAAACGTAATCCTAAATAACATTTCTAGAATCCCAATAAAAAATAATGACACAATTGCCTCAAGTTTCCGAGAATTGAGACTATTTGTTAAACTACGAATTTAAAATTTTCAAGATTCGTCGACTTTGACAGGCCCTCCTATAAAAAAAATGTACTAGAGTGCCTTGGCAAGTGGCATTAAAAGTTGGCGCATTTAATCAGAATTCTAAAATGGTACAATACTTGTTAGTTCCATACAATAGAAAAGAGTAAAAAAATTAAAACCTCAAGTAACCCGATTTTTGCTATCACGTTTTACTCAGTTAAAATGTTTTTAATTCGCACAAGCTCTAGGTAGGTTCTTAATTTTAAGACAAAATGATGAGAGAGATGGATAATGGGTATGGGTACGCATTTCGCAGTGCAAGTAAGAGATTTCCTTGACCAGGAATATCCGGGAAGGTGGATTGGACGTTCAGGCACTATCTTGTGGCCCGCCCGTTCACCAGATTTAAATCCCCTGGATTTTTTCTATTGGGGAGTTCTCAAAGAAAAAGTTTACTCAAAGCCCATTGATCACGTAGCCGACCTGCGTGAACGCATTTCTCAAGCAGCTGAGGCGATCAACTCTCGAAGATATGCCCGACTTATAAGTAGATCTTTTTTAAGAAGATGTAGGGCTTGTATTGAGGCTGATGGTAAACAATTTGAACATTTATTATTTATTATTGTAATAAAAATGTTTTTTCTCTATCTGACTTTTAGTCCAACAAACCTAATTATTTTACTAACTTTTTTTCACTTTGGTAAAAGTGGCGTCACTATCTGTCTCGCTCACTCATGACAAACATACCCATTATCCATCTCTCTCATCATTTTGTCTTAAAATTAAGAACCTACCTACAGCTTGTGCGAATTAAAAACATTTTAACTGAGTAAAATGTGATAGCAAAATTCGGGTTACTTGAGGTTTTAATTTTTTTACTCTTTTCTATTGTATGGAACTAACAAGTATTGTACCATTTTAGAATTCTGATTAAATGCGCCAACTTTTAATGCCACTTGCCAAGGCACTCTAGTACATTTTTTTTATAGGAGGGCCTGTCAAAGTCGACGAATCTAGAAAATTTTAAATTCGTAGTTTAACAAATAGTCTCAATTCTCGGAAACTTGAGGCAATTGTGTCATAATTTTTTATTGGGATTCTAGAAATGTTATTAAGGATTACGTTTCCAAAGTTCAAATGAACAAAAATAAAAAAGAATAACCACAATAACCGAAAAATGGTACAGTTTGATCACATTTCTAGGTTTTTCTTAAAATGCCCATAATTTTCAAACTGCATGGGATAGATTTTTTTTCAGATTTTTCTCGTGATGGTTATGATCAATCCTGTCACCCCGTTTCGGCTTGACGTTGAGTTTTGGGACACCCTGTATAATAGATAAATTACACCCAGACACAGAACAAATGATCGTGCTCATCACACAAACATTTGTCCTGGGTGGGAATCGAACCCACGACCTCCGGCATAGCAGTCAGGGTCACTAACCACTAGACCAACAGGCCTGTCATACGTATGCTATGTCAACTGTCTGCATACTTCTACGAAAAAACAACTATGAATATATGAAATGTAAAACAAACCTTCTGAGTCTTTCATTGCTTCATTTTGTTTTTGAGTTTCATTATTGTACAAAACAGAGTCAAAAATACCCAAAAATGCTACGGTATTAGCTAGACTTTCTATAACCTCGTATGGTGGCGCTGTAGTCGTCGAATCAAATTTCGATCGATGTGATCTAACTTCGTTCTTATCTGTGGTATATGTATGAGGTCGTGTGATGGATGTCGCATCGCAAGGCTCGGGTTTCATGGCTGAAAAAACAAAATAAAAAAAATAAGTGTGACACTCGGGGACTGCCGCGGTAAAGCTATTGCATAGCATTTTTTATCAACTTATGCAATTATAATTACACAGCTATCACGGTTTATTTAAATGATGATTGATAATTTTATTGAGTTGTCATTTTGATGTTTACTATAGACACTTAACTTTGTGAAGAGTACTCATCGTAGAGTTCAACGATGAGATTTCTTATAAAGAATAGGATAGCTGCAGAGAGCCGAGCTTCTAATATTGCTAACTTACTTGCACATTTTCTAGTCGCGTCTACGACTGCTACACATTTGTTTTTCCTCAAACAAATATTATCTGGAAAAAAAAACATGTTATTTTCTTAAGTTCAACCTTAAGACTGGTTGTACAATACACATCGGTGATCACTAGTTAGTCCAGATAAGGTAAGTGAAAACAGTCCTTTAGATTTATATCGGTGAAACAAATTGAGCACAAACCTAAGATTAAAATAATCACCCGAAGTTAAATCTAATTTAAAATAGTGAAAAAAGTAAAAAGTGATCATCTTTTACAATCAGCCGCGCAGCTAAAAGATGACCAATGGTAGCAGTGATTTCAAAAGGAAGGACACGCCCATCAGAAGATTTTGTCTAAACCTTTTTCATACAAGCAAAAAGTAGTGCCATCTATGATCAATCATACGAACTACGTTGCTTAAATCGATTATGTAACCTGAGTTGCTTGGCCCGGAACTGACAGCTGGGGGCCAAAAAACAGGTGCCATTTTTGTTGTTTAGTTGGTCCTGTCCTTACGACATAAGTCAATGAATGGTAGTTAATATTGATTATATACTTGCTTACTTTGGAGAGCTACTTGTAACAATTAATAAAACTAAACACTGTCTTACTATAAGTAATGTTTTTATATCCCGCAGTTCGTGTAGGATCAAACTCTTCCCCTTCCAGAATAGTTTCTCGTAGACACCCATCATCGGTTACCAGTTCCACGTCAACTGTTATTTTGTCAGCTGGCAGTCGCATTTCAAAAAATTTCCATGAAGTAAAATAATGTTTGCTGGCAATGGAATCTACGGATTTATAATAAATAGACTTATAAACTTTTCATACCTAGGTACTTGATATCGCGGGCATGCGGGCAGCGAGTAATGGGCGACTCGCTGTCCGACCATGGACCATGCCCGGCTCGACGGCGCGTTGTGTTCCACGCGCGCCTCAAAGAGTGTCAGCATAGTGACGGGGCCTGTAGAGGGCCAAAGCCTGCCGGGGTCGCGGGACTAACGGATTACCGTGACCCCGGTACGTAAAGGGCTATTGAAGGACACCGTGGATTTTAGTCAGTACAAGTCTGACAGTCCCTCCCGCCCTGCCCTGGGTGGGAGTACTCATTTGATAATTTTACCACGATAAAAAAAGGTACTTGATTTGTAAGTTAGTATGTATTGTTCCGTTTTCACGTCAATGCGGCTGAACCCTTATGGGCTTTCTTCCTTAAAATATTGATAATTCTTTTTCACCAAATAAGAGTTTGATATTAAGTTACAAACAGCGCATGACTTCTTCCATACTTCTCTATTGCTCGACAGCAGTCACTTCTCTTCAAGCCATATCAACCATCCTAGATATAGATGCAAGCTTACCTGATGGTATTTTTAAAACAGCAATGGCCTGGTTCACGGTTCTTGTATTGTCCAGTAAACGTAAATGCATGGTGAATGTGTCACCTCTTTGATACACAAAACGATGTGGAGTACAGAATTGTAAGGGATCATTATAACTGTCTAGAAAAAAAAAAGTAGGTAAAATATAAAGCATGTTAAAGTATTCTGTTAAGGACAATAAACCTGCCAAGTGCCCGACCGCCTTACCAAAAATCATAATCAAAGTATTTGACAGGCCTGTTGGTCTAGTGGTTAGTGACCCTGACTGCTATGCCGGAGGTCGTGGGTTCGATTCCCACCCAGGACAAATGTTTGTGTGATGAGCACGATCATTTGTTCTGTGTCTGGGTGTAATTTATCTATAATATTTATGTATTTAGAAATATATAAGTATTTTTATCAGTTGTCTAGTACCCATAACACAAGCTCTGCTTAGCTTGGGACTAGATGGCGTTGTGTGATAGTTGTGGAATATTTATTTATTTCATTTTATTTATTTCAAGAAGATGAACATCTGTTGCTCGCTTGTCTAAAAAAGTGTAAAGGCAAAACGACTCTCATACGAGTATCAACCTAAAATATCGTTTTGACGTTGACAGTTTTTAGGTACATTTAAGCCCTTGTCAAACAGGCAGACGTGACGAATGCGAAGCGAGGCGTTTTTATTTGTAATGTATGGAATTGTTTAAATCACATAGAAAAGCGAAAGCGATCCGATGCGTGACAGAACTATCGGACTGAACGTCTCGCTTCGGTTCGGTATCGCTTCGGACTCGCTTCGCTTTCGCCTGTCTGTTTGACAAAGGCATTACAGATATTCATCTATCTTGTACTAAGACGGCTAGAGTTTCTTGTACACTACGGACCCTAAAAAAGATATAAAAATAAAGCATATGCCAGTGTGCCTATGACAATCACGGACGTTAATTGGACATCATATTTATATATTAGTGTACTTACAAGAAAAACTCGATGTATTTATTGCATGAAAAGACACCATGAACGCCAGGCTTGTTGGCAAACAAAAAACTGCACAAAATCTTAACAGATACATATTGATAAAACTAAATTTTCAGCTTCAATAATTTATTTAGTTGGGTAAGTGCACACGTGTGCACATCTTTAAACGGAATAATTAAACTATTACGTTTGACTATAATATTAGTAATACATTTATAATTTTCCTCCACGTCTATGTGGTTATAAGGTAAAAGTACCTATTCCCGTTAGTGTACCAGTACCCGTTAAGTAGTCAGTTTTTAAATTATTGCATTTTTCTACCAATAATAAAGTAAAGTTTGCTGATGGCAATACCTTCTTTGTATTATTCTGTACAATTGTAATGGCAACGTTGTCCAAAAAGTTTAACGGCGTCAAAACCATGCGATGACAAAAATTTGCAGTATGAAAATTTGATGTAAGTTCCAAGTTCGGTTAGTGAACTACGAAACGACCACGTCGCATTGATGAGCTAGCCATACTGCAACGATAACGTTAAGGTAAGAGTGATAATTTTCTAAAAAATTTGAGTATATTATGTTCCGATAAAACCTATAAATTGAGGTGAATCTAATTGAGAAATAAATTATTTAGCCGTTCACATCTATTGGTACTAAAAAACCCTTCTTGACCCAGTATTCGTTAAAATTGTATTTTTTTTACCGGGTATTGGTACACGGTGAACCCGGTAATACACGTTGTACCGAAACCCGTTATTGTGTACTTATTGCCTTGAAATAGGTCTCATTTTCCTTTAAAACTGTAGAATACATTCCCGGATGTTGGGACTTGCATTAAAAGTTGCATTTAAACCCGACATCTTCCTTATTCCCTTGTGTTAAGTTCTCTTTTCCTTCGAATCAACAAAATGCAGTTTCTATGTTCCTTGTTTATGTTGTAATCACCTGGATCCGATTGCCTCTTTAGTTTTTGATGTTAACTATAGCTTCTGGGAGTGGTTGATTGATTGGTGAGTGGTGAGTGATTGGTCAAATTGAATTGGATTTGGACAAAGACATGGACCTGGAGTTGAAGTCGAAGCTGAAGTCAAAGCGAAGTGAGATGTCAGATGTTACACATCATATGCGACTATTGTAAGGCTCACTCGTTTTTTTATTACCTAATTTTTGCACATTTCAATTTACTGCTGTGCTGTTCTAAAAGCAGCTCGTTACACATCATGTGGCGCGCTGCTGTTTTAGTATGGATATTGATAAACATGCAGTAATTTGAAGCAAACTTCAGACTGGAAAACTTACATGACTGGATCTGTGGATACCCGACTTATTTTATTCGCTTGCTTGCATTTAGTAGAAATACCTACTAATTATACTAAATGAACTTGTTCTTTTTAATAACGCTATCTTGTCCGTTTCATGCTTTCGCTATCATGTAAGCTTGAGCTTGAGTTAGTAATTTAAGGTGTTTAAGACAATTGAGGCATGATTTTTAATTATACTGTCGTGGGGGACAGGAATCCATACCATAAGCCACGTTTCTTTTTCACAATTTGTAACCTTTAAGTTTTGGTTTGTTCTTAAGTAATTGAATTACTCATCATCATCATCATATCAACCGTAAGACGTCCACTGCTGAACATAGGACTCCCCTTTAGACTTCCAATAGAACCGGTTGGAAGCGGCTTGCATCCAGCGTGATTCTGTTGTCTTCATAAGATCGTCTGCCCACCTTGTGGGTGGACGTCCTACGCTGCGCTTGCAGGTGCGTGGTCTCCATTCGAGAACCTTAGGCATGCAGGGAGACTCCAAGCATAGCCCTCTCCATAGCTCGTTGGATTATATTGAGCTTACGCAATACGTCAGCACTGGTAACACACATTGGTCGAAAACTTTCGACTGGTCGAAAACTTCGACTCGACAGGCACTGAGGTGTTTTGGACGATAAAACGTTACGCAATTTCCCGAACGCTGCCCACCCGAGTTGAATTCGGCGGTTGACCTTGGACTCTTTCTTGAAATTAGACCTCCCTAGTGCAACGGTTTGTCCAAAGTAGACATACGAGTCATCAACTTCTAGAACCGTGTTCCCAACTGAAAATCAAGAGGGCACAACATAGCCATTGGACATTAACCATGTTCAATTTAAGACCCACACTTACCCACAATATGTTGGGAAACTCGATTTTTTCCTAAGTGGTGGTAAACAGTTTCGGAGATATCACATCTCCCTGTCTTACGCCTCTTTTGAAAGGAATCGCCTTTGAACTCTGCTCCTGTACTCGGCCCGACATAGTGGCATGATTTTACAAGCACCTAAGCATTTCGATGTACCGATAGTCAATACGGCATCGTTGGAGAGATTCAAGTAATGCCCATGTCTCCACCGAATCAAAGGCTTTCTCATAGTCCACAAGCGCTAAACATAAGGACAAGTTATACTCTTCAGTCTTCTGTATAACTTGCCGCAGCGTGAGTATATGGTCTATGGTACTGTAGCCTTTTCGGAAACCGGCTTGTTCGGGAGGCTGAAAGTCATCAAACCTGCGGTCGAAGCGGTTCGTGATGACCCTCGAAAACAACTTATAAACATGGCTCACAAGCGAGATGGGTATGTAATGCCTCAATAAGGTGTTTGTTACCCTTCTTGAAGAATAGAACCACCACGCTCTTGTTCCATGCTACTGGCGTTGTACCTTCGAGCAAGACGGAGTTGAAGAGCTTCTGAAGGACTTTAAGTACTAGTGTTCCACCCGCTTTCAGAAGCTCTGAAGTGATTCCGTTTTCACCCGGCGCTTTATTGTTTTTTTTGGGGCTGATTAAGGGCCATCTTAATCTCGTACAGGCAGATGTCCGAGATGTCTTCGGTATAGTGTCAGGTCAGCTTGGCTGTTGGGTCTTTGGCCGCGCTGCTAACAGGTTTTGTGACCGAAGCGTATAGGTAATTGAATTACTTAATTTAATGTTCGGTCCTTAAAATATTTTAAAAGTATTTATATTTTCCTAATGATATGAATTCAGAAATTTCAAGAACAGTGTTATTTTTTTATTGGGTGTCCCGTATAGTGGGTTTCCCGTAAATAAGGCGCAGTTATTGGAACTTTATTAAAATGAAGTACCATTATGATAACGATAACTAAGTAAAGTTTAAACTTAAATGTAAATAAAATCCTAATGTTAACCTATATTTTTTATTAATACATTTTAAAAAAAATCAGTAAAAAAAAATTCTTTGGATAAGCCCTTCTTAATTTTACACAGAAATGCAAAAATTGTATTTCTGTGAACTTTAACGTAAACCAATAGAGTTCAAAATCGCACTGATTATTACCGGGTTCAGGGACAATTTAACGTTTACTAGTACAAATCTACCGGGTACTGGTACAATTAGCCCTTTATTTAATATTTTTCACTTATTGTTAAAGAAAATTTATACTAATTAAAAAAAAGGATATTACAATAAAACTTGTTTAAATTATCTCTCAAGTCAAGTAATTATTTTTTTTGTAAGTCTTCTGGTTTTAGCATAGTACACCTGCAAAGTCAGTGAAGTTCGAAACTTCACGGTTACTGGGCCGTTTACCTTACGTCCACATTACGTTGATCTAACCTGTTTAGAAGCTTCATTTACAATGGGAGACCAGTTTATTCTAATAATATTGAAAATATGGCAATTTTCACCATTAAAATATAATAAATAACATCTTAATCTTCCTCAACCCACAGGAAATCACGTTGTTTTACACCGCCATTAAACCCGAATAAATCGGATGACTAACTAGTCACCAGTTGTGTGTTTTCTTAATAAACGAAACTATGTCATTGGTTCGGTAACTACGTCACATATACAGGAAAACAAACAAGAATAGTGCTTTGTTGTCAAGATTAATGACAAAAGAATTAAACCTTAGCGTCTTAAGTACTACAAAAAGTTATACATCTTTTGAAAACTTGTCTAAAAAAACGACGGGTTGCACTCTGGGAGTGCCGGCAGAAGTGAAAACTTGAATAGTAATAAACACACACGAACATTCGCGAAAGCGCCCTGCGCCGTCTTACGAATTTTCGATCAGGTCACGTGTCCTGTCGCGAGTTTAACATTTTACCCATTCCAAAAAAAGTGCACAACGCCGCTAAAGAAGTTTTCACTTCAAAAACTGGCAACTGTAACACGGCATTCGACATGAATATAAGGGTCGTTTTGCAGTTACACTTTTTTTAAGACAAGTGTTTAAGAAATGTTTAACTTATTGTAGTAAGACATAGTCTTCAGCGCAACTCCAGCTAATCCTGGGGTTCTAAATTCCATTCTCAGTTCAGAAAAAGTTTAGCAAAAGGCAACAAGCTCGCCCCTTCGCTCTTGTAAACACAACTGGCAAAATCTATCAAATCTGTCTGTGTGTATGTGAGTTTCTATGTTTGTAAACGCATCCACAACATAGGAGAAATTCCTAGTGTGGGGCAACGTTTTCTTTTTTTATCTTGATTTAGACAGATTTTTCGACAATGCGAATATGACACTCTGTATGTACAAAATATATGTAGGTATGACTAGATACTTTTGAAAACAAAAATAGCAAAAAAAAACGTGTGTATTAATCTATTAGGCGCTGCACAAACGAAGACACTTTATTGCCGACACGGCACACCATCACAGGGATCCGTAATTCAAATTGTCATTTTGAGTCCAATTGCTTTCACTTAACCGTATGTGTTAAGTGGAAGCAATTGGACTCAAAACATGTTTACGTATGCGCAGAAAGTGAATGATTTCATGCTGGTTCTATGGAAATCTAATATTCATCGGTAGCTGACACGAGACACAAAAGCGTCCAACATTTGCGCCCTGCCTTGGGGGCACTGCAGACGTACGTCAGATCAAGTGAGCTATGCAAAATAATCCACTACTTACGCAAGACCCCATGAACACAACATTCGTGTCGTTCGTGGAATCAATTGTTTGTTTACACATTCGTGACTGTCGCTCCCTCTTATTGAATCTCCATTCACATCCAATAAACACGTCTAAAGACATTACGGACTCATCCACCCACACACAAACATTCATGCACGTTATCATCCATCGCTACATCCACGTAATAGGCTTAGCGACCTCCGGCGTATTGTGCGTACTACAAAACGCGGGGATTACAGCCATTGTGGCGTTTTGCTCTGAAAACACGTATTTTGTACAATTTTGAAGAGATTAGTCGACGTATTCTGTAATATTGAGGAATTATTGATGTTTATTTTTTTTGGAAGCGGTTCTCAAGAGTTTATTTCCGAGATTTATAGTGTCAGTAGCTTTGTTAATGAAAAGGGCCAGGTGTAGTGCGGTATAAAGAAGTACCTATATGTATCAAAGGACTAATATACAACATTATTTTTAGTATATGCGAAACCCGATATAAATGTCTGGTATATTTTTGTATATTGAATCTATATGCAACATTTCAATGCTGTATCATGATAAATCACAAAGTTATATGCTTGTTGTTACTTGGTTGTCTGTTCAAAAACATGCTCATTTCGCGGTATCTCCGGTCAACCCGCGCCTCCTGTGTCGTACACTCATTGAAAATAGTTTAGCAATACGTACCTAACCGTACGGTGATTGTATTCTATTTAACTGGTAAAAAAATATAACTTGGTGTAAAAATTATTGGAATCGAATCAGTAATTTTGAATGAATTCAGGTTTCGCATATTCTAAAAATATTGTTGTATAAATCGACTTTCTTCTACTACATTTAGAAGCTCGATCGTCGAAGGTAATTTATGTAAGTTAGTATAGTATTTACATGCTTAATTGTTAGAACCGTTATAGCCATATTTTCCCATTAATAAGTAAAATATTTATATATTTCTTTTAATTTATTTTTCTATTAATTAGTATTTTTCATAGAAGAAAGTATGGCTCACCAGAATAGGTTCATTCTGTAGAATTCATACAAGCCGGCCATGTGCACAGTTTCTCACGATATCAACAACCAATAAAATAATATTTTCATTTGAAATCCGTTAGTGTTACTTTACCTATCTCTTTGGAAATTCACGATCGGTAGATTTTATGGGTGAAATTAAGTGAAAACCTTTTTTTTATATCAAGAAACAATGTGAAAGAACAGCTGATGTTTATGGAGAACATAGCTATCTGTAGGTAGATATGAATTCAGTCATGACTACCATCGTTAAAAATCCAGGGAGTTAGTGCTGAAGCTATTATTTTCAGTTCGGCTTTCATTATATAAATCAATTTTAAGTAAATAAATGAACTTGTATGAACAGTTTCAGACACGCTCTTCAATTTTATAATCTTACATGAATCGTGACCACAAAAACTTTTCAACGACCACGAATTAATCCTTGAATGATTACCAAATAACTTTATATAATTCCACGTAGATAAGTATTTATTGCACAAATTATTATCTATATCTCACACAATAGCCCGGGCCAACGTATTGCCCGTGCGCACGGAAGCGTCTATCCTTCTGCGGAACTTTAATTCCGGATCAGTGGGGATTAGGCTCCGTTTGCGGTCAAGCGCGGCTTAATGCCGCCGGAATTACGGCGTATTGCCGCGCGAGCATTGTGCTCTAACACCGGACAATGTTTGTGGGTGTCGGCACAAATCAAAAGAAGAATTGTCGAGGTGTGTGGAGTTAAGTCGCTTTTTTTTCGTGTTAAGGAGAATGCGAGAGATGTAATACTAGTACACTCAGTCTTGCTACATTACCTCCTTTCTGCTGTCTGGGAAGCTAAACCGTTCCCTCGGCCTCAAACATTCCTCAAGTTTGTACGATAGGCGCAATAGTTGATAAATTGTGTAATCTGTTGTTAAGACAAAAAGGGGCTGTACCGTCTTTTACAAATATCTCTGCAGCGACCGTTCGATCGTCAAACGAACTTTCTACCATTGTACTCGTTTGTTTTATGTATAACCTCTAAGAATATAAATACAATGGAGAAACGGTAACGTTATCTCTAAACACCGAGTAGTTAGGAGCTACTTTTAACAGAATCACATTACATACAAACTGCCCCTTAACGCTTTACAAAGTAATTGTATTGTAAACAACCGCCGACATAGCTCCTCACACCGGAACTTGTATTGTACAACAAACACATTATTGTGATGATCTTGAAGGATGTAACGATTACATTCGAGACGGAGAATAGTTACGATCTGTTAAATATAATATACCTAGTATAGTTTATCTCGAAATCCACAGAAAAATGCTCAAGTTTCTTGATATTGATTTTGCTATGGGATGTTGTTATAAATTATTAATTGTATTAAAATTCAAGTCCACTCCCTCTAACCCAGCGGTCGGCAACCTTTTGGCAAGGGCCACAAAACGGAAAAATGAAATTACGGCAATAAAACAAAATGTAGCTCGCAGGCAAATGTTGGCAACCGCTTCCCTTTGCAATTTGCGCAATAAACATTTTTCCGCGAAAGTCTCTTACGTGCAAAGACGTAGGTATCGTATGTGCATGTTTTTTTTTAACTATTAATTTCTCTTATGTCGTGGGTGCGTTTACAAATGCGGAAACTCACAAACACAAACTACCAAACCCGGAAAAACTACTTGTCATACAAATATTTGTTCCGTGCGGGAATCGAACACGCTACGCAGTGGTCAAATTGCTCAGCCATTGCGCTAACCATGCTGTCCTAAATGCCGTTGTGAATACCTTAGTATATTCGTTTGCAACCTACACTTCTTTCATTCAAGAAAAAGCTTATAAAGATCTTCCGGTCGGAACCTATCATTGTGCAACTATGTGTTGCTCAACAAATACTGCGAAGGATATAGGAAGGAATGTAGTATAAAGAATAAAGCCACACGGAACAGATGTCTCATCGTTTGATGTGCGGTGTTAATCCCAGAAAATGGATAGTGTTGCTGCCGCGCGGACACAATGTATTATTAAAGATATTGAAGCACTTCTTTCGAATTTTGTGATATTATCTATGAGGCTTAGGGTCGCGGGTCTGTCTCATCACGTAACCGTGTTCCTGGAACGTAAAGGGCTACTGAAGGATTACCGTGGATTTTAGTCAGTACGAGTCCGACAGTATGGGCGGGAAGACACATTTCATGATTTTAACACGAAAAAAGATAAACCCTTGAGGCTGCCTTTTAGACTTTCGAGTTCCGACTCTCTTGTTCCGAATCTCGTGTTCCGACTCTCGAGTTCCGACTCTCGTGTTCCGACTCTCGAGTTCCGACTCTCGTGTTACGACTCTCGAGTTCCGACTCTCGTGTTACGACTTTCGAGTTCCGACTCTCGCGTTCCGACTCTCGAGTTCCGACTCTCGAGTTCCGACTTTTGCGTTCCGACTTTCGAGTTCCGACTTTCGAGTATCGAACTGACGAGAGCTTGCGAGATGAGAGTTTCGACTTTCGACTTGCGAGTTTCGAGAGTCTCTTTTACTTTAAGAAGAATTTTATTTAATCTGTTCTTAGTGCATTGCGTCATTATTCATGCCATTATTCTGTGCATTGATCGGTCAGTAAGTACTTTCGTATCGTAAATCACGACCTTAATTTTACCTCTTGGAGTTTGCAATACGAAAAATCTGTCGATGTTTCGAGTAAATCGGGCGAGATTCAAATTTATTTTCGTACGAACTTTCTTCTCCTTTTTCACCCCCTTGGGGGTAGAAATTGGAAAATATTATTATATCGGATGCCTACGGCATAGTTAGGTCTCTACGATCAGCGGTTTAGGCTATGCGTTGATCCGTCCACGTCAGAGAGTAATTCAGGATTAAGAATAATTTGATGTGTATTTAACAACCCACAGATTCCTTGCTCCTTTGCAAATCATCAATCAAAAACAATCATTATAAGTAACAGATCATAACTACTAGTAACATTGACTAAACGTTTTGACGCAAATTGCCGACGGCAACGCGACCATGTAATGAACACAATCATGCCGACGCAATGGAGTTTACAGATGATGAATGTGTTATTATGTTATTGTTTGCACTTTAAGGGGAGGTTGTAGTACTTTTTAAGATTTTTGAACCCCAAAAAATCAAATAAAATGTGAGATTTTTAATAAATAATAATCATTATACAGGGTGTAAGAGACATCGACGCACAAACGGTTACCATGGGTCCAGGACATGATTCTGGACGCCCTCGTGTTGCAATTTTTCGTCGGTTTCATTCCAATTATTTTTTTTTATATTTGTTTTATTTTTTAATAGTGTGCCGCACATTAGGTACTACAGGTACTGCGGTACTGGACACGGTATTTAGGTATACGATGACCTTTTATTTGAAATTTTATAAACAGCTGAGAAAACACCCATTTCTAGTATTATTTACATTGCTACTTTTAGTGAAAGTAGCGAAATAATTACTTTTTTATTAATAATATCATTGAGTTAAGTAAGAATAACGATTATGAACAGTCCATAGTAAAAAAAACAACTCAAAAAAATGAGAAATTTTATTTCCGACACGGGGGGAGGGGTCCAGAATCACGTCCTGAACCCATGGTATCTGTTGGTGCGTCGATGTCTCTTACACCCTGTATACAAATTGAACAGCATCTCAAGTAAATGGTAAAGATAGAAACGCGATTTGAAATAATCTTCTTCTTCTTATCAGGTTACCGTGACCATGGAACGTCAAGGGCTATTGAAGGATCACCGTGGATTAAATTCTGTTCTTTAGTATTTGTTGTATAGCATCAACAGAAATACATCATCTTTAAAAAAAAATACTGTAAAACTATCACGGTTCTTGAGATACATGGTGACAGACGGACAGAGAGACAGACGAAAGGCCAACAGAGTCTTAGTAATATGACAGGCAGGACCCTTTTACCCTTTCGGTAGGGAACCGTAAAACTGATACGGGGAGGTCGAGTTCTCACACACACTCACGACAGGAACTTTAAGGACATTCATATTTGCATTACAAAACATGAGGGCGGATCAAAAACTTCATTATAAAAACTGAACACAACATTTATGCAAAAAAAAAAATTCAGACCCATGTTGATACTGTACAAAATTATTATTATTTTTCGTTTAAGACGTTGCATCCACTAGAAGGCGCCATACTGGACACCTACCTACGTCGTTATAAGCATCATCTGAGATTCTTTTAACGACACCTCATTTGTCATGTAATGATAAGTAGTTTAGAAGTTATGAGGGAACAAACATACATACGTACCGGTAAAAATCATAAACCTCCATTTCGCTTAGCTAATAGTCGGGTAAAAATGAGTAAATTTCTCACGTAGCACAATAAGTTAACGAGAAATGAAAGTAATTTACCGACACACGCCGCCCGCGGTACTCAATCAATCGGAAAATTGATTGTTTGTAACCAGGGAAACCCCGTATTAAGAGGGAACCACTTGATTATAGGATGTTAGTAGATAATTTATTTGTTGCAATAATGTTGCTTTAATATTTTTTAATATCGACACAGCAGATTACTGTATTAATTACAGTATTTTCTTCCATTTAGGAATATAACTAAGTCTCAACAAAAATAATACCGTCTGACAATGCGGTAGTTCTCTTGGTTATATCTATCCAATAAATTAATAATTATCGACCAACCTACTTTACTTCTGATTGATTGAGATAATCAGAATGCTGAGCTGGTTAAAGAAAGAGGCCAAGACAGACTGAATCAGCCGTCTTTACCACACTGGGCAAGTGCCCAGGGCCCCACTATCCTTAGGAGCTCCGAGTTCCTGTGAGCATCAATAACAGTAACTATCGACTTATTTTGAAAACTAAACCTAAAATTCTAGAGTTCGCTGTAGTTTTCACTTCAGCGTCCTACCTTCTTTATGGTTGACAAAATCAACACAACTAGGGACTAAGGGTCAAGTCACACAAAGACGCGACGCTGCGCGCACTTTTCAATAGAGCTACTCAAAATCTAACTTTATTTACTGCACAAAATGATACACATTTGTTTTATCGTTGCGGCAAGTCGCGCCGCATCGCGTCTCGGTGTGAGCTGATTCTTATTCATTTTGTATGAACATTCAAAAAGAAACCTTACGGGTTTTTGAAGTGAAAACTTCTTTAGCGGCGTTGTGCACTTTTTTTGGAATGGGTAAAAAATGTAAAACTCGCGTCAAGACACGTGACCTGATCGAAAATTCGTAAGACGGCGCAGGGCGCTTGCGCGAATGTTCGTGTGTGTTTATTACTATTAAAGTTTTCACTTCTGCCGGCACTCCCAGAGTGCAACCAGTCGTTTTTTTTTTCGGAGTTACGCTAGAGCCCCAGATAAGTAAGGTGATCTCCAATAACTTAAATACGGCCCTGGCAGTGCAGAACGGAAATGAAGAACAGGGTGCTGCGCTGCGATACCGTTTGGGATAGGCTTTTCTTTAACAATGGCCGAGTGGTTCGAATGAAAAACTTTTCCTGTTTTTGTGACGTAAACTGAAACATTGACTTTGAAAAAAAAGTTCCTCGTTCATACACTAGACGAGGCGCTTATTAAATTTTCCATAAAATATTTCAAGTACATTGGGAATTAAATATAGAAACTTTGTACTAAGGCCTCTGACCAATATTGTGTGTTGATATGTGAACTAAACTTCTGTTAGTATAAACCTTGTGCGCGGGCATGCGGGCAGCGAGTAATGGTTAACTCGCTGTCTGACCATGGACCATGCCCGGGTCGACGGCGCGTTGTGTTCCACGCGCGCCTCAAAGAGTGTCAGCAAAATGACGGGGCCCCCTTCTAGAGGGCCAAAGCCTGCCGAGGTCGCGGTACCGACGAAAGGACGGGACTACGGCTATCTGACAGTCCCTCACGCTCTGCCCTGGGTGGGAGGACTCATTTGATAATTATACCACGATAAAATAAGTATGAACCTTGTATTAATTATCGAACAGTTTGCATAGTTGCAGCTATCATCTAATCTGTCCACATGTAAACAGGATGCCGTCAGTTCAACAGAAGCACCTCCGAGGACACTTGTTTCATCAATTGTCGGCATTTGATGCAGCCGCCCGCATCGCACACACACAGCGATGTCACACACACATCTACAGGCAAACGTTTAATAAAAAAGTGTAGGGACACAACGACCGTGTGATATTGATGATTTCTGAGACCCAAAAATAAGATGAATAAAGTAAATAATAAAACTTTATTATTCTTTAATTACAAAAAATATGAGTATGTATTATTCCACGTATATAAAAATTATTAATGAATAGTGTTTCCATCATTCCATTAATACAGTCCACGCTCATTAACATTTTGCAATCCACTAGCTATCATTTATTTCTTCCCTCCGCCCTCCTCCGAAAATGTCCAATTCCTTGTTTCTTTGTTTACGCAAAAAAAAACCTCTTGATTATCTTCTGACTTCAGAAGCACTAATTTTGGTATTCATTATTTACATTACAAACGGATTAGGATTTCAGTTTCAGGCTGGAGTGAAAATAAAGTAAGTAATGCAAACCTAATGCGATAAGTTCATAGATAGGACAAATTTTTGGACATTGACTAACTCCTAAAAAAGGAAATTTAGTAGGTCCTACCAATTCAAATAAGTTTAAACGTACGCTTCCTCACCCGTGTATGTGTGTGTATAACATATAAGAACAATGCGCAAGCTATATGTACTGAATCAATTGATTGTTTGCTCAACGAGCTCCTATGAAGTGGAGTGCAATTGAGAGGAGCTGATTGGTTGATTGATATAAACTAAAATTAAGTTACAATCAACGTGTTTCGGACTATTGTTAAAAGAATACTTCTTATTAAAGTATAGGTGTTGAAAATGAAAAGTATGAGATAAGTCAAGAACTTTCAAATGACATATTTAGCCACAGTAGATTTAGTATGTAATTATTTCTAGCCCATCTTCACTTAGGTGAGTGGTCAAACGCGACCCTATCGATAAAATAATTATAATGCTTCATCTAATATGATCGATAATTCCTTATACTACGCTACGTTTTGTGGTATGTAAATGGAACATTTCACCGTTCTACAACACGCCTGGGCCTGCTTGCTACGCAACGTGGTGCGGTGCTACATCATGCTACGTGCTGCTACATCATGCTACGCAACCCTACGTCGTGCTACGCAACGCTACGTCGTGCTACGCAACCCTACGTCGTGCTACGCAACGCTACGTCGTGCTACGGAACGCTACGCCGCGCTACGCGTCGCTACACAGCTCTACACGTTGTTCGACTACACACTAGTTTATTTCAACTACCCTAACCAGGTATACATATTTCAAACAACTCATAAAATTATCGACACAAACAAAGTAAAGCGGAGTCAATAAAGATAAACATCTACTTCTCACCGACCGGCCTCGACCGGGGCGCGTCCGACACGTGTCCGGCACGCGTCCGACGCGGCGACGACACGGATCAGCTCGTTATTGCCGAAACTAATTTAAAGCGGACATTATAAACCGGATGTAGTGATGAGTTGTGATCAGACATTGTTGAACTTGTGTAGGTAAGTACCTGTTGTGATTATGAATGTTTGAGTGATGGAGGGGACGTTAAACGGTTGTTATTGGAACCGAAACTATGTGTCTCATGTTGTTAGCTTTGATATGTTTGGTTTATTAATACTACAAGTTTGAATCACTGACCCACTTTAATAAGTTATTATTTAATTAAGTATTAATAAAAATGCTGCTAAATAATTTCCTGAACATAAAACAGTTTTTCAGTTTCCTTGACTTTTATTCATGATATTTTAATTATTTTTAATTTTTTCACTTACTGATTAGATTATTAATTATTTTTACAAAAAAGCAATTACAAATATAAAAAATAGCAGTCCACCAGCATCGGGAACAGGGTCCGGGCTACCGGTGGTCAGGGCTCCGGAGAGAGGAACCTCCGAACATTACGAGCCGTGTCCAGAATTACATTTTAATTGATTATCACTCTCGTCGTAGTAAAAATACTATAAAGTGGATAAGGACAAACTCGTACGGTGAGGATTTCCATCAGCTAGGACGTTTGCTTGTTTTTCGCCAATGTTGTATCAATTGAGATGCTGATAAACTTGAGCATTCACATGTAATAAGCATTCCTGCGAATGTTAAAATACCGATAAACCAACGAGAGCATCTTGGCGAGCATTCTGGCGAGCGACTGTCAAGTCATGACAGACATCTCTATGAAGAAAAAATTTTTGACAACCTCGAACTAGAGCTTTCGCTAGAAATCTCGTGAAAATATTCGTGGCTCTGTTCGTTGTTCAGTTCGACATAAATAAAAACGACGAATGCTCGATGTTCTGTTACAAGCTTACAAGAAATTGCTCCAGGCTATCAACACCTTATAAGAAACCTAATCTCTATCTTATCAAGTCAGTTTTTTTTAGGCAGGCATAGCGGGAGGGACTTTCAGACTCGTACTGACTAAATTCCACGCTGTCCTTCAATAGCCCTTTACTTTCCGGGGTCACGGTAATTCGTAAGTCCCGCGACCCTGGCAGGCTTTGGCCCTCTAGAGGGGGGGGGGCGTCATTTTGCTGACACTCTTTGAGGCGCGCGTAGATCGCAACGCGCCGTATTAAGTCAGCTTATTATAATTATTTATATTATAATTATTTTTATTTATATTTGTATAGAGGAAGAATACATCTGAAGATGTATTCTTCCTCAATCGTTTAAAATTACTGCCCTCAATTAAAACTCATATAATTACCAAGTATCAACCCGCGCCCCGCCCGGGGGTAGGCAGCACCCCAACCTCGTGTCAACAGCCGCGACGTCAATATTTACACGCAGTAATCGGTTTGGGAGTTCGGGAATCAAACCCGCGCCCGCGACGGAAGGTCTCTTGGGCAATAGTGAGATATTATATATGGGGGATAAAAATAAAACTGTAATGTTTAAACTGATTTTTTATGGGCGCAGTTATAGCTCAATATTGTCAAAATTGGTTTCTTATGTAATCCAGTGAACCGTAAAGCAAAAAAAAAATATCTAAGGCAAATACAGTTGCCGGACTCGCAGGACTCACGAATTACCGTGACCCCGGTACGTAAAGGGCTATTGAAGGATACCGTGGATTTTAGTCAGTACGAGTCTGACAGTCCCTCCCGCTCTGCCCTGCGTGGGAGGACTCATTTATCATCAAATAAGTCCTCGACGAGTCCGTTACCACGATAATAAAAGGTAAATACAGTAGACAGAAAAAGGTTTTAAAGGAAAAGAAAATATTTATAACCGAAGACAGTAAAAAATTATAGTTGGATATTACTAGTAAAATTTAGACGTTGAGGCACAAAAATTAACAGTTTTTATTCAAGAATTGAATAGTATTATTTCAGTTAGTTATAGAAAGCTTGTAGAAGGACTATCATACTTCATTTGTGTCAAAATTTAATACTACAAACGGTATTTAGAAAACTGTTACTTTCAGTATATCAAGCGTCTATGTAACCCTGCGCGGGCGGCAGATCTTTTACTCGGTCAAACAAACATAAAGCTACCGCACGAACAACTCGGCAAACTAAAATACAATTTCCTAGAATATTTACTGAAACTGAAAACTCCATCCACATTTGCTGTATAAGTACAATCCACTATATACTCCATACATATCGCTTATATACCGGCACATAGCGGCTACATGAAGAGCAAACTTGTTTCAAAATCGATGTGTGCGAAGGCTTTACGCGAAACGCGAAAGGGCGGTCGCGACTAAATTATTCACTAACCAAGCAACACTGAGCACCTATACCCTTCTCTCTCCAACTTACCACCTCCATATATCGGTATCTCGCTTTCCCTTTGTATGGTAGGTATTGCGCTTTCGGCCGCCACCTATAGTGGTCTCCGTCTGTCTCGTGGATGATTGGTATGTGCGTCTCGCTCGCTCTCATTAGGTTAGTCCCGCGGATGTGTTTGCTGACGCTTGCCAGTCGCACTTTGTGTGGCGTTGTGCAGAGTAGGCGATGGAATCAGAGATAGCGAACAGTAATTGAGTTAGGTTCTAACAAAGGTTTTTTTTTTGTTACAAGTATCAAATGATTTTAATGTGCTTTTCGAATTGGTTTCTTTTTCGTTCGTATCAAATTCATTATAGCTAATTTATCTCTTTCTAAATAAGAGAAAAATGAAAGAGAACGCTAACTAAACTAACTTTCAAAGTGACGGCACGGTTGGCGCAGTCGCTGAGCGATTGGACTGCAGCGCTGCGTGTCGCGGGTTCAATTCCCGCACGGAGCAAATATTTGTATCATCAACAAGCAGTTGTTCCGGGTCTGGGCGTTTGTGTATGCGAGTTTTTATGTTTGTAAACGCACCCATGACACAGGAGAAATTCCTAGTGTGGGGCAACGTTATTAAAAAAAAAAAAAGATAAATCACCATCATATTGGCCGGAGGATGTCCACTGCTGAACATAGACCTCCCCTATAGATTTCCAATAGGACCACTTGGAAGCGGCGTGCATCAAAGTAAATAATTATAACGAATGAATAATATTTACTAAGTATATTATTCCTGGGTCGATGGCAAGCCTCCGCTAACGGCGAATATAATGCTATGACTGAAAACATTTAGGGCTGTAGCGAATGCTTGGAAAGCATAGTGATTGATCGAATCCACCGCTCGCTCGAGGTCAAGTGGTCATGTGCCGGCTACGCGCTACGAGCATACTGCTACGAGAGTATTGCTACGAGCGTAGCGCTACAAGTGCTACGTCACTTCAAATAGCTAAGAATCTATTTTTAAACACAATTGTGTTTAAATAGATTCTTAGCTATTTGAAGTGACGTAGCACATGTAGCGCTACGCTAAATTGGTTGTCGTTAAATATCGTACAATAATTGAGATGTCGGAGCCTGATGTCCGGAGCTGCGTCCGTAATTTGTTTGAGAAAACCTTTTTATACCATATTGTCAATAAATCAATCAAATTATTTATTGTGAATCACAGGTACAGTACAAAATACAAATCTTTAATAGAATGAAAAAGAAAAGTACAAATTTAAGAAAATATTTAAAATCATTAAATTATTAAAAAAAAATCAACAATTTAGTTAAAAATGATTTATTGAATAATTTGCGTTTACAAACATAGAAACACACATTCGCAAACATCCAGACCCGGAACAACAACTTGTAGGTCATACAAATATTTATTCCGTGCGGGGATCGAACCCGCGACACGCTTTTTTTTTTTTTTTTTTTTTTTTTTTTTTTTTTTTTTTTTTTTTTTTTTTAGGGTGGCAAAATCATCAAATGAGTCCTCCCGCCCTGGGCGGGGCGGAAGGGACTGTCAGACTCTTACTGACTAAAATCCACCCGTGTTTCTTCGGATGCCCTTTACGTTCCGGGGCCGCGGTATCCTGGATTAAGAAAAAAGCCGCGACCCCAGCAGGCATTTGGCCCCGTAAGGGGCCCCGTCGGTGACGCGTGAAACACGACGCGCCACCTACCCGGGCTTGGTCCTTGGTCGGACGGCGAGCTTACCCATTACTCACCGTCCGCAAGCCCGCTCCGCCGCTGTGCCCTCTGCTGTTCAGAGGGACACGTGTTGGAGCATCCACCCGACAGGCTATTCGCATACGGGCAAAGAGACCCCTTAGGCACACAGTGCCTAAAAGAGTTTTTGCCCGTATCCCAGGGTGCACCGGCCCGAAAAACTGGTCTTCCCCCCGGACGTATCCGAAGGGGAACTCCAGTCCACGGGCGCACGTGGAGGTTTCCTGTCTTAGCACCCCAACCCGCGACACGCTGCGCAGCAATCAATCGCACAACCAATCCGCCAACCATGCCGTCAAAAGAAAACCCACAATAATAAGTTATTGTTAAAATTCAAGTAATCTTTCTTGCTTTCCTTCAAAATGTCCCTCAGATGATTCAAATACCCACTTCAAACTGTTTATCTTACAACCATTATTTTCTTAAACATCAATCAGAATAATTACACAAATATGCTCACCCCAGCCCTCTCTGAGGGGACAGAGCTTTGATTCCTCAGTATTTCTAGGTATGCTGGTACTTCAGTGCTCAATATAAAAATAGTACGTTGTCGTCAAAGCGAGTGGCGGGTAACGAGGACCTTCGAGTGTGCTTGCTCCCCTCCGCGCTCGGGTCGTGAACATATGAATAAACAGCGCTTTTGTACGTAAAGTGATTTTACTGAGTTATGATTGTCTTTGATTACTATCCGACATCAGTCGATGGAATTCAATCGTTATCTTGACAGGTTACGCGAGTTTGTTATATCTGAACTAGAGATGTTACGAATATTCGCATTCGCATCCGCATATATTCGCATATTTTTAGACATTCGATTTTGCAAAATTCATGCGAATATTTTGCGAATACTAACGCTTGAAAAAATACCAATATTTGTAGTACTCCTTCTTCCACACATGACACACTCCGTTCATTCTTATCTTTCGTATTCCTCTCGATTCATACTTTTTTTTATCTGCCTTTATCTCGCCACTCATCTATATTAATGTTCATCAAATCAATCACAAACATCAATAATAAAATTCATAAATACGACCATGCTAAGATAAACGTGTTTCTTTCTAAAGTGGTTCTTCCACTGACGCCACTCTTAGAGCTACTTTTACATACTTTTTCCATTCTCGTACAGACACACATACAGACAGCAACTAAAAATAAGTTATAAATTTAAAAATAGGTTATAAAGTTCGACCTTTAAAAATGGTTTATTTTTTGTATTTTTTAATACACTAAATTATCAAACGTGATTGATTTAAAACTGAATATTCGCATTCGCATTCACGAATATTGATTGAATATTCGCGTTCACGAATGTCATAAATCAAACATTCGTAACATCACTAATCTGAACACGTAATGAGATGAATTACTGTAATAATGACAATGTACTTATGTGGCCCATGTTTTTACATTTCTTTAACCTACCTGAAGAGTTGTACTGAATTTACCTGTTGACAGGTCAGTTGTTGTTGACAGTGACGTGTCAAGTTTAATATGCACCACAACCTTTTTAAATACTTTTTTAGGTTTTCCTGAAAAACAAGTCCAAAATGTTCATCAAAACTGCTGGTAAGAATTGGTAGATCTTATGTCTCCACGTGTTCGAAATGTGATGAAATTCTTTCAATTAAAAATAATTTGTTACCTCAGTGACCGATCTGCTTTAGCGTTGACTACCTACTATGCTGATGACCGTGGGTACAAACCCCACATTTAAACAAGATATTAATTTCTTTGAGTAAGATTTGCGGAGTCTTCGCATTTAGACACCAATAAATATAAGTAGGATAAATATGTCAACCAAATCTACTTAAGAATTTTATTTGTTTAAATCTACACATTTACCAACGATCATAATATATGAGATTAGTTCAAAATTAATTTAACATGTTTTCTTTTTTACCATTGAATAAATTTAAATATTGCTCAAAAACACGTATGTTCCAAAACGTTTATTCAAGGCTAATTTTGTAATTATATATTACCAATTATAAATCTGAATAAAGATTTATTTATTTATAATGCCCATAGTTTATCAGCGGTAGACAGAAACCATTCTTCAAAGAACTCCCCAATTTTTTAAACAATCTAAATTATGCGAAGCCTCCTTGAGAGAAGCCGTGTTTATACTAAGACTCGCTTATATTATAATAAATCTGAAGCAGCCGACATCGTTTGCATGTCAAAGCGCGCCGGGGGCCGCGGTGTCCCGGTCGTGTTCGCTTTATAATGTAATGCATTATGTATTAAAGTGGTGTTATGTAGTTTGTGAGGTAAACGGAAGTAGTTAGGAAGGTGTGAATGATGATGGTAGGCAGATGATGTGGTATACATGGAGTGAGTTATTTTTATGTATTAGTTTTTTTTTAATACCACTTTTTAATGAGAGAAAAATGTCGTGGTAGATATTATACAAATATTGTAATATTAGAGACAATGATATTATAATAGAATATCATTGATTAGATACAGGTTTAAGATATTACTCACTTCACATAAAAATACTAGATATATTTTAAGATAAACATTATATATATTATGAACGTCCTCCTTGCGTCACGTACCAAGATCGAATCATGGCGAAGAATTATTGTTGTCAGATAAATCAAATCTAAATAACTAACAGTTTGTTCGTGTTTTATTATAGGTGTAGGTACATTTTATTGAGCAGGAGATTCTAATCATACACGATATGTAATAAATGAGGTTGGAGATTTCTATGTCAATGCGCAATGTTGTCAACATCCCAAATTATTCAAAAAAATCCCTTACTTCACATCATCAAAACCAGCTTTCAAGATAGGTAAGTAATTAAAAGAAAACCCCACACGTACTCACAAACATCTCGTACAATGGAAGAAGGGTGACAGCAACGTTTGACGGCGGCTCTCTTCAAAGAGAACGCGCCACTCGTCGCGGCAATAAAATAAAAATAATGGCTTCCTGTCCACAGAGGAGGATTCAATTAAGTAAATCCTTTAATAAGCAAATAAGCAGAAGTCGATGAGAGGAGATCAAAGTCCTCTCGATGCCACTCCTGCCGACCCTCGCGACACCGGCGCACTATAAGTGGGCTGCGACAGAAAGGGCTCGTGGTCTTGTATATGTCGTAGGTTGTTAGACCGAATTTTCGGTAAAAATTCTTGAAATATCGCAAAAACACTTTAGTAGACAGTGGCTATGACTCAGTAAAATTTCGAACCAAGTACTTTTTTAAGACGAATCCCTGGCGGGCAGGGCGTCTATTTGTTTGCAGGGTTTAAAAGAACCTACCCAAACCGAACTTCGAGGTGTCCCCAAAGCCAACTTACTAAAGCATGACGTTTTTGCAAAAATCGTATTCTTTTTCAGTAACATTGAGATGTTTCATAAACATTGTCTAATAATCCGTGTCTTCGCGATAATTCTAGAATTTTTGCGAAAATTCGGTTTATTAAACTATCTTGCGACATACACAAATGTACGAACTTCTGTTATTAAAACTGATTTTTCTGTTATATCTTAATGTCTATCTAAATGCCAACAGTTACAAGTAATTGTTTCGGGTCTGGGTGTTTGTGTAAGTATGTGAGTTGAAATGTTTGTAAACGCACCAACAACACAGGAGAAATTTCAGTGTGTGGACACGATTTTATAAAAACTGTTCGCCATGCGTGATATATACGTTGCACTCAGGGATAATAAATGTCATTTTTTCAAACCTGATAGTCTAAAAAGCTTTATAAAACAAAACCATGAAAAAACCAAGGCTAGGTACTCAATCATCATACAAAATCTCGGTGTCCTTCACATAATTCCACACTAAATATCTGTGATATTATATATAACTAAATCGTAGAACACAAGTGTCAAATTCAAAGCTGCCGTGTTACAGTTGGTATGTTCGTATCTTCATCAGACGTCTTGCTGTTAGACTTACTCCCGCCCCTTCCCCTCCCATCCGTATAGCACCCCGCTCCCTAACACCCCTCGCTTTTCCAGTAATCGAGATCAGATCGCGCCTTCAAAACAATTCGCAGGTAGATAATAATTATAAAGATGCGGTTCCATCGGTGTGCGGCACTAATGTTCGCTCTGGTCGACTTACTCGAGAAAGCATAAACAAATTGTGCGCGTACATTCTAAAATGTACGCGCACACGTGAACAGTGGAATCGTTATTTGTGCGTGCACATTGCTTTTTTTTTACCCTGGTAAAATCATGAAATGAGTCCTCCTATCCAGGGCAGAGCGGGAGGGACGGTCAGACTCGTACTGACTAAAATCCACGGTGTCCTTCAATAGCCCTTTACATTCCGTGGTCACAGTAATTCGTGAGTACCGCGACCCCGGCAGGCTTTAGCCCTCTTGGGGGTAGCCCCGTCATTTTGCTGACACTCTTTGGGGCACGCGTGGGACACAACGCGCCGTGGACCCGGGCATAGTCCATGGTCGGACAGCGAGTTGCCCATTACTCGCTAACCGCATGCCCGCGCCTACGGTCGTCAGCCGACGTCCGTCACCATGGGCATTTACCACTGCTGCTGGGGTGGAGGGAGGACGCTGATCTCTCCCTCACGCGGCCCACCTCCTCCTTCGGCCCACTCCGTAGTATGGCCTCGACCAATGCCGGGCGCGAGAGGTCTCCACCTATCACCGTCGTGAGGACACGGCGGTGCTCTGCCCAAGCGGGGCAGTCCTGCACCGTATGCTCCACCGTGTCCTCCGGACGATCCTCGCAGTGGTGACACCCAGCCGTTTCTACCCTCCTTATCAGACACAGGTACCTCCCGGAACATCCGTGTCCGGTGACGACCTGCGTCATGCGGTAGGTCAGGACGCCGTGACGCCTATCCAGCCACTCCTCAAAGAGGGGTTTTACCGCCGCGATTGCGGCGTGCCCGGTGTGCACATTGCTAGACTTATTTCAGTGAAAATGTTCGCGCACAATTGTGCTGCACTATGCGCGGACAAACATTACGCAGAGCTTTTGAAATAGAGGCTAAACCGGATCCCAGTTTAGTACGCGGACTGCTGAAGTGCGCGAACAAATGTGGCGCACACTATTTTTGGTAGAATCGTACCTTTGACGGTAGGTATACAAAGGACAGTGCATCGGCTTTGCTTGTAACTTTATCACAAAAAAGAAGGTTCATTTTCGCCTGGGAAAATTTGATAGATTTGGGGTAAATTGATGTGCTGGCGTCTGTATTTATTTGTAATGCATGTATGGCGATATCAACTGACTTACATGATATCCAAGAGGTTGGTCAGCTTGTGTACGTCTTCGTTATTTGTGTTAACTCAAATCAAGTCCACAATCATTATTTTTTTGTTTATTCCACTTTTACACAATCCACACTTCTTATACCACAAGTAATATTCGCGACTGTCAAGGATCAATTACTACCTGCTCGACTACGAGGCGTAAACCAGAGACTGAGTGCTAGATCCAAAAACATAAAAGCTAAATTTTGAGAAAAATCAAATGCAATGTGAGGGTAGCGTGAAAATACTTACATAAGTACTATTACGTACTGATTAGATAATCATTATTTGGCAGACTACCCGCTTTTTAACCTACAATGTTATGATTGTGTGTGTAGTTGTTTATTACTGATTCGGAAAATTTCACATAAGTACAAAAAAACTCATAATTTTTTGTTTGTATTAGTATGTGCAAATTATCAAATAAATCTTTCCCCTGCCCTGTGTGTAGCGGATGAAACTGTCACCCCCGACGGGGAAACCCGCATCGTTCCATGGCATGTCCATTCCGTTCCAGGGCCGCGGTATACCACTTATGACAGTCCCGCGAGGCGGCGACCTATCATAATAATATTATGTCATGAATAATGTCATGAGTTCGGAACCTATGAACTGATTTTATTTTTGTACGTTTTACATTCATTTACAATGACCCCGAGCATCTCGAGATATAAACAGAACGTTTTTTTAGGATCACAGTAGGTATACTTAGGCTAAATATATTTTTTTCAAAAGAAACCTTCGCAACTAAACATAGATAATTTTACTCATGTGCCACAAAGATGTTCTAAATCGCGCTATTAAAGTTTACAAAAAGTTTTGAAAGTATACTGTAATTCTTCGCAATAGATCGGAGTCCGGGGCCTCACGGGAAGCCAGTCTTCGCCAAGCTGGTCTCAATTGGCGTACAGTCAGATGTGCCCCAGTGGTAAATGTATCGACCGATCATCACCCGTGAGGACCAGAGAACAACACCATGGTCAAACTCGACTCCTTTTTAACATACAACTCAACCTTTTTTTTTTACGTGGTAAAATCATCACATGAGTCCTCCCATCCAGGGCAGAGGGAGGGACTGTCAGACTCGTACTGACTAAAATCTACGTTGTCCTGACAAAAGCCCTTTACGTACCGGGGTCACGGTAATTCGTGAGTCCTGCGACCTAAGCAGGCTTTGGCCCTCCATAGGGGGCTCCGTCACTATGCTGACACTCCTTGAGGCGCGCGTGGAACACAACGCGCCGTCGACCTGGGATACAACTCAACCTTTGAGAAAATATAGATTTATTCGAAACGTTTTGTTTTTGGACACATAGTTCTCTCCAGCCAGGTTCGCTGGACTGTCTAAGCAGGATATCGTGGTCCTGGAATACAAAGGCCAGGCGAAGGAACAGGGTGGCCTTTTATTCAGTAAAAATTTGAGAGAACGGTGTCCCTCATTCATACTGCTATGTATGAAATTGAATAGGGACACATTGGGCAATGGGTCGTTTCAAAATATTTGTGATTTTTGTATGTGGAAGCCAATTTAAAAAGTTCAAAATTTATCACAACTATCATCAATCATGGTTAGGTAGGTGTGCCTATTTTTTTTATTGAAACTGCGGATAATGATGATCCTTTGACCTAACTTTTTATTGTAGTCAATGTACATCACGCAAGCAACCATGTACCGGTACGCGCCCTCTGCACAATTGAAATGTAAACTTGTAAATACTGCCATCTGTTATCCGTCAATAAGGACATTTTGTCACCGAGACGCGACACGGCGCGACGTGACGCAACGATACTGCAAATGTGTATCTTTTCGTGTAGTAAATAAAGTTAGATTTTGAGTCGCTATTAGAATGTGAACTGGCCGTAACCTCCCACCATGGGAGGTTGGTGGGTTTGGCCGTAACGGAAATTGAATATAATATAAAATGTTCTATGGCTACTTTGGAACGCTATCTATCTTTAAGCTATCTTCACGGATTCGGATCGTACGCAGTACGGAAGCACTCACTACATGAATGCTACATTATTTTTAAAGCGCTGTACCGTTCGACACGTTCGCTTCCATAAGCTGTCAAATTAAAACAAATGAAGGGATTGGAATGAAAATTTGAAAAAAGAATTAAAAAAGAATGTTCTACACTGTGGTAAAACTCTTTTGAAACTACAGCGCCCTCTGGCGATGCGGCTAGGTACTTATTGAATGCACCTCGTAGCTAACAAGTTTAACCGTATAGTTCGGTACCGGGTCCTAAAGGACCCGAACACATAGACCTACGCCGGCTCATTAGCGGGTCCTAAAGGGGCAGACTTTGTAGTCATACGACATCCTCATTTTAAATTAAAAAATAATAATATTCTGAGCGTTAAATCTTATGAGTGCGCATTAATTCAGAATGTTAAATAAAAATCTGATTTGTTCACGCCATTAAAACTTCTACATTTAGCGCGCATTTTCTTAATTTACCATAACAAAATCCAGAAGTCTAAATACGATCGTCGCCATTTTGATGGCAGTGCTGGGTTGGGCTAAAAATCATAAAAAATGTGGTTTCGGGACATCTAAGGGATCATTATAGGAGGGATGAATAACTCGTCATTTAGTATTGTAACGAATTCATACATTATTCAACATAAATTAGCAGTGGTAATGAAGAATTTGATATCTGAAGTCGAAGTTTCGCGCCACTCGTGTTTGTTTACATTTTTATTTTTCACTTGGATCACACACATGCGTTTATACTCAATAATAATTACGATAAATATCATGTCAAATATTATAAATAACGTAAAAAAGCCCAGATCTTAGCGTAATTCTCTAATACAGAGCCAATAACACGTATTTTTCATTACCACTACTCAATTTGTATTCATAATCGACAACCATGCTTATTTTTTTTAATCGTAATGATGTGTGAAAGCGAGTATTCCAATCGATTCCATAATTGAATTTTTCGTCAACTCGAATGAAAAAAAAAACAAGGAATTGAAGAAAACGATTAATAAAAATTAAAATAAATTTGTTTTAAGCTTAGAATACAATTATTGATTGTTATAATATTTTTTAAAGCTTTTATAATAATTTTACGTACATTGTAATTTCCAAAAAACAATAATAGACAAAAGAACAATGTCAGTAATAAATGTTTGAATGCGCGCCAATTATTAATTCCAAAAATTGGATTTGGAATGCGCTCGCTGTGGTACTCGCTATTCAAAATAATAAATTTTAATTTATTAGCTATTTTTTAATGTACATTTTGTTTTGTACAATAATATAAATAACGTTGAATGAATATGGAATGCCTTGGATCTTGATAGGCTTATTAGAAATGAGTTTGTTTCCTACCAAATAAAAGATAGAATCAGATAAGTAAATTATTATATTTTCAAAATTGTTTCGTAACATTGGTTTGGCCATGTTAAGTATAGACGCCAGCACATCAACCTACCTCAATCTGTAAAATTTCTTCAATCGATTTTCAACCTTATCACAATAGTGGAAGGTTAATGTTCGATTGGTAAATTTTGACAGATTTGGGTAGGTTGATCTGCCGCCGTGCGTACAGATATTTAATCGTCAGTATTAACACCAGTATAATAATATTTTTATATAGGTATTTGTTAAGGATACTTTAGTCGTGATGCAGTTCGCGACTTAACTCCAGTAAAACACACTGTTATTAGTTAAAAAAACCTTTGAATGATTCTCTCCCTGGGTGGAGCGGAAGGAGATGTCAGACTATTACTTACTTAAAACCACCCTGCTCCTTCATATGCCTTTTACGTTCTAGGACCGCAGTACCCTTTTAATGATTTTAATGCAATTCCGTGAGCCCGGCACGCGTTTGGCACTATTTTGGCCTCGTCAGTTCACTGATAGTTCCTTAAAGCCCGCTTGGAACACGACGCGCATTCGTCTCGGGCCAGTCCTTGATCGGACGGTGAGTTACCCTATACTCGCCGTTCACAAGCCCGCACCTACAATCGCAAAAATTAAGTCTGCGTCTTTAGATTTTTGCTGGTCAGGAATAGAGCTTGTAAATAAAAAAAAAGAACGTGCTATATTTTTATATTATTTGATAGTGTCGCTGTTAAGGATCAAATTCGTAATGATATACGACAAACAACAGTAAAGTGATATTAATTTGGTAAAATATGAACTAATATTATACAAACAATAATTTAGTCATCGTACGCAGATCAAAATCAAAATTCGCGCCAATTCACTTAAAGTTCGAATTTCAAAAATTTCGTTATTGTATTTGTACCGCGAACTAAAAAAAATTGAAATGAGAATACGATGTTGTGAACATGTAGTGAGCTACGGCCGTCGACTAAAGTTTGAATCGATTTATTAAAGAAACCCTTTTACTTTATGTTTGTCGCATGTAATTACTTCACAGAACATTAATGGTTTGATTACTGGAAATTGATATTTCAAAAAATTAATTTTATGCAATTTAATTTACATTTTTTATCAAAATCGGCCACGAGACTTCTTTCAGTATTTTTCGCAATTCCTCATAGTTTCGAATTTAGCCATCCACGGCGCGTTGGAAATTTAAATTGTTTATTACTGCAAGGAATCATTTGGAAGTACTCCCATATCTCTCCCTCCAGCATTTGATCCGAACCCGGTGTTTGTCTTTTCACGTTGTTTAGATTCGTTTTATAAAGTGAAATAATCAGATAAAATGAAATTAAATAAAGAAGACACAATATGGGTAAAACTATATGGTTGATTTTAAATTTAAAAGACACACACGTTTGGCCTCCAATGAAACACCAATATTTATTTCTATCCCAATCATTAAATTAAAAAATTAAATTATTTATTGCGTACCTAGTAAAAAAAAATATTTTAAAAACGAAATAATACTTGAAATATTATCTCTTTGGTATAATATTTCAAGTATTATTTCGTTTTTAAAATATATTTTTTTTTACAGATTCCGTTCCATAGATTTATTGCATGGAGTAAACCTTCTCTAGTCAAATAAGCAGATAAATCGGTCCATGCCTTTGTACTACTTTTTTTTCATGTTCGATTATATTGCGAGTATCGATTAGGCTGAATGAACCTTTTCAATCGTTATATGAACATTGGGATTGCGGTCAGCACTAAGAAGTGTCATGTTGCAACATAGTTTTTGGTAATTTTTATCAAGTCTTTGATCGTTATTATTTATGAAATTATGTATGACCACTGGCAAATCTAATAATGCATGTAGTAAGTTACTTCATTTATTTCACTGTTTAAACATTTTTTATCACGTGAGAAGCTTGTTTATGTACATATTTTCAGCACATGTAAATTACATAGTTTTTGGAACGACATAGCATTTTGTATGTTACACACATTTAACAGTGGAATGACGCAGTTTTAGTGATCTCAACACGTTCTTGAAGATATTGCTCACAAACTTATCGTATGAAATAACTGTAGTAACATATTTTTGATATAAAAATCGAATGATGAAAGTTGACAAAAATCTTCAATATCATCTCAAATTTCGAATCACCCGGTCGACTCAGCTGATGTGTCATGTGTCAAAATGTTGTCGTGCAGAGTGGTTAAAGTCAAAAGCTCAAAAGGCTAGGTGTTATTCATGGCGCGGCGGTCGGCTAGTCACTAGTGTTGCATCGTTTTGCAAAGTAGTCAAACTAGTCGTATTGTTATTTAGGGTCATTTGATTAGAGAGTAGCCACAAAAAATTAAATAGAAATTAATTATTTCTTTCAGGGGTCCTAAAGTAACAACAAACATAACTTTTTTGTAATTTCTTTATTTTTTCACCATTTATCGTAAAACTTTCCTACGGCACACCGCGCGTCGCAGTCGCGCACCAATATTCCGCCTTGTGTATGTCGAGCGATCCTCCACGCGTCGGCGGCACGGCGCCGCACGCACGCGCTACTGTGCGACAGAAAGCGACCGGCACCGCGCCGCCGCGCGACTCACACCACTCACGTCACGACGGCTCGGTCGTACGCAACACGTCCACACAACTACCCGCTACTTATTAGTACTCGGTGGCGGCCGATAGCTGGCGCCCATTTACATTATTAAAACATGAACGTGTTGCGCTTACAAGAACTAAGACATGGACAGTTTGACCAAAGTAATTTTGATTAAAAATATAACAAATTCACTTGCACGTAAACAAAATAAATAGGCGATAATTTCAGTAGTAAAATAGAAAAAAAAAAATGATATCCATCGTAAGTACACACAAGCACCATCTAGCTGCAGTTTAACTGCCATCCTCACTCATACGATAATCAACTCTCCACGCTACAACAAGGATTTGAACATTGCTTGGCAGGTTTGTTATTACAAAACTTTAGTTTAAAGTCGTAGCGCGAAGTTCCATTTCTTTCCTTCAGAAAATATATAATATACATACAAAATGAATGTTACAGACACTGCTATTAATCCATCGAATTTTGAATTTAATTCTAAGACAGACCGCCAATGGCGGCTGATCGCCAGGTAACTTACTGACTTACAAAACTTTTCAAGCAAATTACACATTAAAATTCGATCGGGAGATCTGTCAATGTTCCAAACATCACCGTTACACCGCCTAGTGTCAAACAATAGAAAACAACATGTATATAAAATACTAGTATAATAATAAACCTATAGGAAGTTATACATCACACTATACAATCTTTGGATACAAAATCTCACTGGCGCACGAGTGCCGCTTACAACTGCTACTGAACATATATCATGTTATTGTGACCTGCATCATTTCAAAGAGATGATAAATTACAGTTACACTTTCTACACTGATGTTTACTCATTCAAATAATTTCAACAGCAGTTGTAATTTTAACAGACTTGCCTCGTACGCCTGAGGCGCCGGGCGCGCGTCTCCTGCTCGCGACACGTCACGCGTGACGTCACCGTGCATCGCGGGCAGCCGCCGACAGAGGGCGCGCGCCCGCCGACTCTCACACCAAACCAGTCTCATACTAGCGAGCCGTGTCTTACACGAATTGAGAAATTTTGACAATTTTGACAAAAAAAAAATATTCAAAAAAAATTTATCCTCATCACATGAGCCATGTCAGTCCCAGGGTTCCAAACATTACGATATCGACATTACCAACTAATCTATTGCATATTGGGTGCCTTTATTTAGAAATCTGAGTTCAAAATCCAAGTAAATTGAATACTTTTTGAAATATACGAAATGAATACGAACACACAAATAATTAAAACTTCGACCGTCCTAGACACATCTTATCTAAATCCTCCTCCATCAATATCACTCCACCTAGTCACTTTCCCTCTTCATACACAACACCCAATATGCCGTCACCATTATACCTAACAACCACATTTATATTGCAAACTATTTTTTTTTACATCTTAGCTTCATTCGCGAACGCAGTCCACGTTTAAAAAGGCGTCGCGCGCGGGCGCCCACCACCCGGACGAGCGCCCGCGCGCGCGCACCCAGCAATCCTATCTAGACAACGCCCTGTCGATCGGTACTCTACAGAACACAGTTTGTATCCATCGTCCTCTCCCTAAGGAAAACATTAGCCGGTGGGCGACGTGTTCAAACAGCCACGAGCAAGATGTATCAACTGACAACTGAGCTATTGCAGCGAGATGAAGACGTTTGCACGTGAAGGCACGAACCGAACTGAACCACGACAAGCAGCGGCCGACGACCGGAACAGACGAGTGAATATTTGAACACCACCGACCCACCGAATGTATCGATACTATACATACATATTTAGGACACAATATCTCGAAATTGTTATTTTTTAAAGTCTACAAATCATTTACCATTATTAAATATAAACTACAATCGATTGGCAGTATCATTTTTATATAACTCCCCCTGACTTTCATGATATTATCGTGACGTGAGTCACGGCCGCGGCGAGCGCCGCCGCGCGTCCGCTCGGCGAGAAAGAGCGCGCGGCGCCGCGTCGCGACCACGGACAACGCGAGCGAGACCTTCACTAATACCGTCCGACGAAACTTTAGCACTTACCATACCATCCGAGCGCGGCACCAGCCGACGAGCGCCCGCGGGACGCGCCGGCCCGCGCCCGCGCTCGGGACGAACTTACGTACAAAAACAGAAAACTAAACAAACTTAGTCATCGATCTATGTTGACAATGACGTGAAACTGAAGCCGTCTTCTTCTTCCTCATGGACGTAAATACAAGGGTACCCTAATACATACATGTGATGAAGCCGGCACGAGCGCGCCCGCGCACGCGCCCGCCGGTGACGCAAACGTATTATGGCACGTCCTAAGCATACATGATTGGCCGCCGCCGTGCGGGCCGGGCCGTGTCCGAGCCGCACGCCGCCGGCCGCGATACTCCTACGCCTATGAACAACTCTATCACTCGCATGTGATCCCTTCAACCGTTTACACTAGCGGGGGCTGCCGGCCCCGGTGTCTCCTGCCGCTGTCCTCCTCGCTGCTCTCCGACAAGCGTCGCAAACAAACGTGACAGACCTAGCTAAGGTGTTGACGCGCTGACGATCGACCGCACCTAAATAAACACATACCTAACTAAATCCACAATATGAGTTGCAAACCTATCCTGTTTTGTTACTGCTCTTCGAAAACCGCCGAGTACTTGTCTGTATTGTGTCCAACCGCTATTTTCATACTATTACATTTTTAATAATTTTCTTTATTTCAATCTCAGGTACTGTGGTATTGCTTACATGTAATTATAAAATGATTTTTCACAAGTTTATATTTTGTACATTGGCGGTTAATTGGTGTGGGAGGCTGACCAGAAAACTAAAACCGACTACTACTGACCTACTTACAATATCGAGATAACATTTTAAGTTTTCTGGTGAGCGCTCGCAAGTGCATCGTTGCGATGCATGCAGTGTATACGGGAACAGTAAAACAATGAATGGTGTCACAGTGTAGTTGTCGCAGTAAAACAATTCAGTAGACTCGCGACATCAGACGTAACGTACAGATAAATTATCTTTTAGCAAAACATCAATTAATATCAGAAATATAATTAAAAGTAACGTACTATTATAACTCTGTTTTTTTTTAGTTTTTAGTTTAGCAGTTGATTCGATTCGTAACTATAGTGACCTATTTAACACTTAGGAAGCGGGGGGGCGTGGCGCTGCACCGCCGCTGACACACCACTCTAATGAAACTCTATACGACATATTTTCTCTAATCTTGTATTACCATTGAAAGTTTATCGTGTGTGATCTAACGGTTGGCATATTCTAGTAGTGGAGAGGTAATAAGTGGTGGCTGTGTCAGCGGCGGCGCGTCGCGGACACTGAATATTATAATAATTGACTATCACCACCAGGCATCACTGATCAGACTGAGCTCGAACTAACACAGCGCTGCACACCACATACGTTCGCTATCGGAAACTACCACAACATACGTAAAGTTACGTTACAGAGGAATATAACAATAGAACGGCATGGTCTGGTCGCTGGTCACCAGGGTGGCGAAAGTTGTTCTAGTCATCATCCTGATTAAAAAGTCTAAATCGCAGACTGGCTGAACAAACATTATAATGCAATGTCACAACCGAAGACTTGAAAAGATTTAGTCAGCGAGCGAGCCACCAGACTACGTTACCCACTTCGGTTCCTCAACCACCGGACCACGCAGGTCATACTCTACTCATGCATGAACGTCAAGAATGGACAGAGGAAGCTCACACACTGCTCTAAAGCGAAGTCTCAAGGGGATAGTTCGAGGTGGCCACAGGCTGACCGAAACTGGCGACAATCACGAACGTATGCCACAGTTGCCGACATAAACCTAACTTAACAGAGTAACTGGCAAGCGGGGGTGAGGGGCGGGGCGGGGCGGGGCGGGGCGTGGCGGGGCGGGGCGGGGGCGGGGCGCGGCGGGAGGGGGGCGCGCGGTATCACAAGGGCAGCACTCCCTCACTGCGAGCACACGCAGCGGCCGGCGCGCGGCACGCACTGCACGCTATGTGAGTGAGGTTCCCTGAACCTGCAGCGTGTCTATGTGTACGTGCGAGTTCGTCCTGTACGAGCTACCTCGCCGCGCCTGCCTACTCCGTGGCAGCACATCTCACGTCGGGGCAGCGCCCGGCACACGTCACACTCCGACCCTGACGTGCGCGTGCGCAGCAGTGGACGGCGGCGCCGCCCCGACGCCGGCTCGCGCACGACTGCTCACCGCCGGGATGAACCCACGCGATAGCTAGCTCCGACATATAGACTATTATTTCGTACGTTATACATTATACATATAGCATTAATTTATTTATATTTCATTGACCGAGTGCCAGGCCGGCCGATGACCGAGCGAATATAACCTCTTTTATTTCAAGTCTAAATATAAACTCTGTAGATCTTAAACGTCTATGGAACTAAAATTACATTTTGTACCATAAATTGTTTTGTTTAAAATTAAGCCGCTGGCCGCGGGGCGGGTCCCGCGCCGCCCGCGCGGTCCCGCACTTGTTCGGGTCGCGGTAGTTCCCGCGGCCCCGGTCGCCGCGTCCCGCTGACAACGCAAACTATCCTAACTTACGTTACGGCGACTACCACGCGACGCCCCCGCTACGTATAATATTTCTATATTTTTATTCGTATAGAGAAATGATTTTTTTATATAGGTATTTTTATCTTTTTTTTTCTATATGTAACACTTTATCGGACGTCACCAACTTATGTCACTCTATATAGATAGAATGGTCTCCAGAGGAAAATGTACTGTGAAAATTAACCTACGTAGGTCGCGCCGGCCGGTCGGCGCAGCGCGGAACTATGTCTATTTAACCTTAGAGGGTGAAATACACTATTTGTTGAATGAGGACGCGGCGAGCAGACCGCAGACCGCAGACCGCGGACCGCGCCCGCACTCGGCACTAACCACATACTTGTGTATTACTTCATAAGTCCATGGAACAACGTAAAGTATCCGCGCACTAGCTGCTCGCGGGCGATGCGGCAAGCTGTGACCGCTACACTATCGCTGCGGCGACCTGTGTCCACCACAGCGGCACACAATGAAACATATATACAATATTCTCAAGTCAGATATCGAAAGATACAATATTAATTTTATAATAGATCTCGCAGTCCATTTTATAATAATTTCGCAGTCAATTAATTTTATAACTATTCCACAGAAAATTTAAAATGTATACTTATATTCGTTTCACACGAAATATCAGAAAGTTGAGAACTGAGCGAGAGTTGAGGGCACACCGGGGAAACATAACGAAAAGTTGCAGTGTGAAACAAACCTAAGTACGGTATAAACTTCTAATTCAGATACAAGCAGCCATGTTGGACGCACGTCGACACCAAGCCATCCGGAATACATCGAACAATTTATAATGGAACAATCTGAGCCTTGCTGTCGTATCATCCGACGGCTCGGCTTGCGTGTCAACGTACGTCCAACCAGATACACTAGCCGTCGGTTCACAAGGTGTTGACATAGCAATATGTTCCATTACAAGTTCGTCGCGCCCAGTATCAACCACTGAACACAAACTAATACATAATACACACACATACAAAGTTTTCAAAACAACTTCATAATATAAAGAAAGTGTTCACACACAAATGATATCAGGCCATAGATACACAACGATCATTTTATTGCATTATTCACATTAGGAGATACATTGAAACGCCAACTTACGATTGTTACTCATTAAGTCCATAATTAATTAACAACAAAAGAAATCCAGTATTTGATACTGAATACGTACAATACAGTATTTAAATATAAAGCTACAGCGGATGATGCGACCGCGTTGCGATACGCCTAAAAGCTACCAATAAAGGGTGAAACTTCTGGAGTGATGTAGTCATAATAAAAAATGATAATTATGAAAAACAAAAAAAAAATGCATAAATACATTAGTAAAGTAAATTTGAAGGCACCGCCGACGCCTGGTGTAGTGCTGACCTTATACTACTGCGTCCCGCGCACTCATGTACATACTTACATACATATATACACACGCACACTCGCTCACGTGACCGCCCGCCTCGCCACGAGCTCGCGGACGACGGCCACAGAGTAGGAAGGCAATGGACTGCTCGTGCGGATGTAGCTCGGACGAGTCCCGCACGTAAAAATGCGTCAGGTAGTGAAGTTGTCACCATTGGACAATCGAATGTCGCGGCGACACGCAGCTACCCTCTATGAACCTCTTACTCTTGTGTATCAGTCATACCCGCGTGCCCGTGGAGCGAGTGAGGCGTGTCGCAACACAGGGTGCTTACATAACCATACTTAACCTACCCATGTACGCGGCCGCGGCACATAGGCGGATACTACACTAATACGTGTCTTTTGTTAATGGCAGTGATAAAGCAATAAAATTTTGAGCGAATTTTGTCGAAACATACAATTTTAGAATACTTTTGAAGTTTCAATCGAATTGTTAATTTTTTTTCTAAGTGGACCTTTTTCGTTCCTTGCTGATGAGTTTTTGGCAGTGTTTGAGCAGCTGTATGTGTTCAAATGACATTTATACTGTTAGATTTCAGAATATCCAGCTCATTGCTATAACAATCACTGATTCCTAAAATAATTACCAAACCTACCAGCAAGCTACGAAACCGACCTTAACTTCATAATTCGCCAATTAATAAATTTTGAATTGAAGCCAATTCTTTTTTCAATTTAGATCCGAATACAATTCTACCAAATAACTCGGACATGTCCGCGGCCGCGCCCATCTCATACGTAATAACATTTTAAATCCGTCGGATCGTACGCCTATGAATATCACAGCAGTGCGTCATTAATCTAATGATTCGAGTACACCGGCGACACACCGGCCTAACGAGCCCTGTAAACACCCGGTGCCTTATGTTACATCGGGGGCCCAACGGCACCGCCCCGCGCCACTGTACTGTCCTGTCCTGTGCTGTACAGTACTGTACTGTACTGTACTGTACGGTGCTGTACACGACAAGCTTCAGACAGTTATCAACTGTCCATCACAGTAAGGGCGGTGCACAAGTCGGCCCCCCGCACACACCCGTGCCTGACGTATCTCAGTGTAAACAGACAAAAAAACACTATAATTAAATAATCCATATTAAAAAAAAACACATACACCTACAAACTAGCTAAGTGGGCTATTTAAATTTTATCGAAGTTTTATTATGTTGTTACAATATGACCAAGCCAGGGATCCTCCTTGTATTTTATTTTCCCTATTCACCGATTAATACCAAACATATCGACATATTGATGTCACCTGGCCGTTTAATATCATATAACTTAAAAAAATATGACTTATATTCTGGAATTACAACTCCATCTCGTTATAGTGTATCAACATTCGTTCCACTTCATATTTTCGATATCATGTGCTGAAAACTATTTACACAAATTAGACAAATAAAAGACAAAAGTAAAGTGATAATTTAAAAATAAAGCTCAAAGCCATCTAAAGTTAGTTTTTTTTTCAGAGAAATTAATATAACGCCCTCTCGGAGTAGCGGTACAGGTAATAATTTAGATTTAAAAGGCCACGAACAAGTGTATTATGTAAAATGCGAGGCGTGTGCACTGAGCGCAGTGAGCACGACCTCGTCCGCACAACGTAACCTATCACATAATAATGATCAACAAGAAATAAAATTGTCAAAGTGCAAACATTATTAGTACCATGTGAGAGCGGAGCGGAGCGCTCGCGCCACGGCCGGGCTGCCCGGACAGCCCGGGTGGGTCGTCGTAGCGCCAAATATATAACATACTACATAATAATCATATAAAATACTATATACACATAATAATAAAGCATCAGTTTTCGTGGGATGTGGTACGTGCGGACAGCCCGGGGGCCGGCGTGATGTGCCGCGAGCTGGCCGCGCGTGCCGAGCGGAGCGAGCCGAGCGGAGCGGGCCGAGCGGAGCGGGCCGGCCGAGCTCAGTACCGGGCGCGAGCGCGCTCACATCAAATCCGGTTCGGTGCGCTGCCCGTGAATGTGTCCTGAAACACACGACACTCTGCTTAGTCGATGTTTGTGATAATGAAAACATGTGAAGCAACATGAAACGCATACAACATTCACTGGATACAATGTGCTACAAAGAATGTAGCAGTTAGTGACCTTTTCGTCGAGTGAATGTTATGTGCTATTTATTCGCAAAGCAGATTTCATGAGAATGAAACTTTCTAGCCAATTAAAATTATAATTTTAAAGCTTCATATAGGTTAAATCAAAATTATTCCCCTGAATAACTGTTAATATTCTCCGACTATGATGAAATGTTTTCACTATTAAAAGTTGCAATAGAAGCAGTACATCGGTTCGCCTCCCTTCATCGTTCAGCATGGAAAGCTACTTGTTACTAAGCTACAGACAATGCCAGAATCGTTGCCCTGTTGTTGTTAAACCTCGATCAACCTCGTTTAAAGTCGAAAGAGCCAAAATACATGAAGGCAGATCAAAGGTTTTAAAAATACCACTTCTACATAATCAAAATATTATATAATATACATACAATAATCCATTTTACGAATTTTATCGCAACTCATAACCTGATTCTGAAGAGTGGCCTTTTTAAACCCCCGTTTAAAGTTAGTAGTCCATTAGCTAACTAGTCCGTGTTAGTCAGCAATGTATGTAAGCGAGTGAGGGTGAGTGTGTACGTACTATGTTGGAGGCTCTCGGCGCGGGCTGGTCCCTGGGCTCGCCCCCCGCCCCCGCCCCCGCGCCCGCCCCCGCGCCCGCCCCCGCCCCCGCTCCCGCCGCCGCGCCCGCGCCGCTCGCGTATCCCGCCAAGCCCGCGCCGCTAGCCCCGCCCTGTGCCACCACAAACTGAGCTCAGAGAACCGTCCCAACACATCTCATGTTAGCAGAGTACCTATTTAGATTGGGACAGGATATTCTTGCGTTCAAAATTCAATACAACGCAAGTCACGTGGGGCCATCATTGTATAACATCAAGTTTTCGCCTACAAGTGAATTGTAATTTTAGTGAGGGAATTCCAACGACCAAAGTTACGTAGTGGTGCTATATTATAATAGGTTTTTTTTTAATACATAAGGAAAACTACCAAAAAGAATCAATCCTAAGATTTATCTTCGCCAACTAGGTACCAGGATCACATAAAACACAAACAGGTGCGAACAAAATAAAGTACATGCTGGGTTACTGACGGCACGATGTAGCCACCGAGTACCGGGGAGGGAGTGCAGAGGAGGTGTGTAGTACATACCTGATGCGAGTCGGAGGGCTGGTGCGCGCGGCACATCTTGTCGCAGTAGTCCGCCAGGATGTCTCTGAAGCGCGTCCAGCACTTCTCCGGGACAGTGATGGCCGTGCGGAAGTTACTCTTTACCTGAAAACAAGTTCATTTACCATCTTATTCACTGGAAATATTAAATGTGTATCAATACTTGTTAATGTAGTACTAACTTCTTTCCAGCCTCCTGTTTGCTTTGGGGGAAAATTAAAACTGGTTTTATTTCTAAGGGCCGGCGCACACCTGGCGAGCCGCCGTCTAGCGCGGGGTTCACTGACAAAAGAACATCAACTTGACCCCTGTCTGCAAGTATGTACATCAAAGTGGACAAAAGAACACCATTTTATTTATTAATTTTCAACTTTAACTCCATATGTGCTAAGTTGATATTTCTTTGACAGTAATCCGCCAGATCAGCGCCGGCCCTTTTATTAATTTCATTACGTTATGGGTGCAAAATTTAATGTCTCTATTTCTGGGACTTGCTAAATCAATGAAATGGTTCAAACATCAAACTGATTAGTAACCATTTTTGAAATCAGATTAACATGGTAGATATTACAATGGTAAAAAATATATAAATCAACTTTCTTAAAAAACTGAAGTGACATGATTTAAAATGAATCTAGTAAAACAAATAAGACTAATCTTGATTCCAACAACGTTTTCTTTTAGCATTAATGCTGGTTAATGTGATGTGGTAACAACCAATTGTTAATTACGTTATTTTCAATGGACACAAGCTTTGGGTACCCTAAGAAAGCAGTGGCGTCATATAACGCCATAAACTGAGTGAGAAAAAGTTTTTAGAGACCGTCGTTTAATTTACGATTACTACACATGGTTGGAAGCTACTAAATGAAAGCTCGGTGTATTCTCAGACTGTTGAATATCTAACAGAACGCTCTATATGTTCTATTGGATTTTCAACTTTCTTTTCATATTTAAAATTTTCATCATAGACATGTGAAGGCCCCGACTCCTTAAGAGACCCAAGTTAATCTCAGAGTGAGTATAGACTACACGATCACAACATCAATAGCATTAATAGAGGCGAGTGAGCACGACATGGATGGAGGCGGCGTGGCATGCTGTAACAATCAGTTAGTGGTCACCTCGCTGACTTTCATGTAGATGCCGCGGTTGTTCTGGCCGATGTCGAAGTAGAAGTTCTTGTTGTCGACGCGCAGGTGCCGCCCCTCGGGCAGCTCGCCCTTGAACCTGTAACACACGTGACGTCACTGCGGCCCCTCGCGCACACACACACATCCAGCATGCACGCTAGGGCACTATCTCGCGGCCTACGTCTCAATCTAATACTTTAAGCATCAAACGTGTGTGTTACAGAGTCGGTACAACAACAATATACGGCACCATTCCCCAATAATGAAAATCATACCATTCTGGCTCAAACCAAGCCTCAGGCGGGTGTTCGCTAACGGCGGCAGTGGCAAGAATCAGAAAAAAAAGTCCCCGTTAAAAACATAAAGCTGATACAGTATACATGTTCAGAAACAAAACAAATTATAACAATAACATTGTACGGAAGCAAAGTTCATTGATTAGAAGAGGTTATAAGATAGTTCGTCTTAAAAATATAATTATTTAGCCGCCGCTTTGGACTGAAGCTGGGCTCGATCCTAGGTCCTAAGTTCCGGAAGATTCTACAGATACATTTTTAGTAGCAGCCTGCGGGCTTTCGAGAGTAATCAATTGTTTACAAGGGACCTTTTCTCTGTTGGGTTTATTTAAGGGTACAACCGGATCTGCCGGCCGAATTAGCATTTTCCCGCAAACAATTTTCTTTGCTCTATCAAATATTTCAGAACGACCGAGAGATACGACACAAGCCAGGTCTGTCACTACGGTAATACCGCTATGACTTGATAGGCTTGTCAAACAATTTGCAAATAAAAACAAGTAAACAGAGATAAAGAAAGTTGAGATAAGAATCTATAAGTGGAGGGAACAGATCCATTAATGATCGGTGTAATCAGCCGATAGCGGGGAAGTAGGTCGCAGCCACGCGGCGCAATCAAACGCGCGATAACGTGCGACATATCACCTTACTATGTGCGAAAAACTTACGATTATATATTAGTCGTATTTTTAAAACGAAGATTTTTCTTAAGTGTGTAATTTTTAGATGTATTATAATAAAACCTTTAAGTTATGAGAATTTAAAGTCACTTTTGTATTGTTAGTTTTGCGCGTGCCATCCATAATATTGATACATTTAAAATAAATGCGAAAATGGGTGCGAATTGAATTGTTTCGCAAAAAATATAATCTGGTTTATCGCGAAGGATACTTTCGAGTTGAGCGATCTCGTGGGACAGTCACGAAACCGCATGTTTATATAAGCTAGTTTGAAGTACATGTATCCTTGGTCACGCAGTGGTGTGGCTGGTTGGTATTCTTTCGACCATATATTTCACTTACATACTAAGCGTATTAAAAAAGCACATTACTCTTACGTGTGACTCAGACCATGATACCTGGATCCTATCCCTAACAAACAGAATACACAACCGCATCCGTTAACGCAGTCAGTACGAAGAGCAAATATATTTGAAATCTAAGAGCACTTTATTATAATCATAATACGAATCTTTTACTCTATTTAATTTTTTACTATGGGTAGCAATAAACGGGATCATTTTACGAAGAATGTTGTCTTTTAAGACCCAAGAGGTCTTCCTCGAAGAATGTTATCTAGTATGTCGGTCTCTGAATCACCGCCTAAGAGGTATTGCGCTTTTTCTGCTACATCCTGTAGATAGTACAAACTCTAAAATAATAAATTGTAGAGTATTTACAGATATTGTTATTCATTGCGGAATATCATATGTAGGCCAAGTTTACACGTGCTTTTTATTCGGCCTTCATTGAATTGATATGGCAAAATTAAGGTCAGCCTCTCATGCGAGTATAACCAGATAATTGTACAATAACACAATGTTGTACATAGGAATCGCCCTAAGACTTCCGTAATTATAGTCTTTATGAATGCCTTTTCCTAAATAATTTTGTTGAGATCAAAATCTATATTTAACTTATATATTAAAAAGTACAGTGAAAATAGCTCGGCTCGTGCAAACATATTGTGCCTCTAATTCGATAACACGTTGGATCATATCAAAAATCTTTTTTTTTTTTCATAATATCTTGTCACATATTGAGAATGGCCCATATACAATATAGATTGGGGATGCGGTTTAATAGCATAGTATTTACATTAAATAACGACTATCTGAACACATTAATGGGTAGCACGATTCTCTTCAAAAGTAACTATACTGTAGTATTAAACTAATATAAAAATAAATACACAAAGCAACATCTTGATCATATTATTAAACTATCAAACCCTCAATTTGATACCGGTAGCTGTACCTAAGTTATTCAGTGGAACATGTCATTTCCCATCGACCTCATATTTAGCCGGCAACAATGAAACGACTTAATAGCGCATGCATACTTGATAGATGCACCGCCGTGCGCTGTGTTGTACACCGCGATCGATACGCAATGCCGATGCCGCGCGGCAGGATAATCTAATTATGTATACTTTATACTTCAAGAATAACTTATAACTGCAACCTTCGAGATGTTTTAATGTTATGTTTACATGCACACTGATTTGTTTCGATTTATTTCAGAGTTAGCGCAATTTTCTTTGTTAGAAGTTGGTCGTAGTTTTGTGATTTCAGGGCATAGTTCTTTCGCCTGCCGGGGTCACGGAACTAAACGCGCAAAAGTCTATTGACAGAGCATCGTGTATTTTAGTCAGTACGAGTTTTACAGCCCCTTACGCTGCACCCTGAGCGGGAGAACTGATTTGATGATATTACCACGATAAAAAAAATGGTCATAGATCTTTAGGATTGGATTGGTCATTTTACATTAAAACATAATAGACGTTCTTAAGGGGTAGAGTGAATTTTTAACTGGGCGTTGATGGCTATATGCTAAACTATTTTTCTATTTTTTAACTGAGAATTATCGAAAAATACTGAAAGGAGCCTCGGAGCCGATTTTTACGAAAACAAAAACAACATCATTGGATTTTTGCAAAAATCAATATGCTTAGCCAGGAATCAAACCCGTTGATTTTGAATAAAAAAAACACGCTGTATTATTAAACCATCCGGTAGTCACTAATAAGGATCAAATTCTGGGAAGTAATGGCGTACGGCAAACTTTAGGAAGGTGAAATAGTTCCGTTTGTTTGTTGATAAGTAGAAAAGTTTGGCACATTTTTTGTGCAAAAATATATCCATTTTCACAATGTATCTTTTATCTAACAAACCATTTATATTCCCGATACACTCCGACTAGCTCACCAATGTAAGAGGAACTGCTTGCTCATACAAACAGTGCACAACACTGGATAAGATTACCAGCGACCTATATTTTAATCACAGTTACGTTAACGGCCGTTTATTTAATTTTGCGATTAAACTAATATTGTAATAAATGAACGCACTCGTGTATACAGCGTGTAGACATTATCGAATTGATTTTTTTTATTCATATATATTATACATACATTCATCAAATGTGACCACCCAACCTGAGTGGAGCGAAAGGGAATTTAGACTCGCACTAAAATCCACGGTATACCTTCAATAGCTCTTTACGTTCCAGGATCACTGTTACCTGTTTACACAGTCCCACGAGAAACATATTTCCATTCATTGTTTAGACTACTCTTACTCTACTCTTGGTCTCATGGAGAACATTTTTCTTTGGTTTGTTAGTTCTTCGTATAAAGTTTTATGAAGCTGGAATTAGCCGACTACCTATCTTTTTAGTCGATGTGCAATATTGATTGCCGGAACTTGTACTAGAAGGGAGATAGATACAAAAGAAAGTAGTGTTCAACAATTTACTGTTGCAATTCGGCAATTCGTAATGAAATCAGGGTCTTGATTCACCTGCCTAGATACACAGTGACAAACACCTAGTGTGATTGATAACACTCCTAGACGTAATACGTATGCTACTTAACTGGCCTAAGAAGGCATTACGAAGTCTACCTATGCACAAACTAAAGAAAAGCGCAGAACAGAGTATACCTAATGGAATTGAATTGTATACTTTTGTTTGTTATTAAAATCATAAAATGCAAAGTTGTCGGCGTCGTTAAGAGCGAATTTCACTAATAAATCAGCACATCAAAATTGTGTTCCATAACTGCCAGCGTCATCACATTGCTATGGTTTTTCACCCGGAACACGGAATGACAACCGTAGCCCATGAAATATCTGTCACGTGCGGAAATCGAAACTGTGAGATGCAGCGCAGCAGCCAATCGTTTAGCCACTGCGCCACTCGCGCTCTCAAAATACTGTTACGTGCAGCTCTTGAACACAGTTTTACCGAGAAATTCGCGCTAAAGTTTCGGTCACACACAGGGGCTAATCGCTACGAGTAAGTATTCGCTGTATGTGACCGAAGCGTAAGACACTGACAACAAGGTTCAAAATCGCGCTGGTCATTGGTCTCAGAATCTTTAAGGGGTGTGAGAAACTTCCCCAGGCCATACATACCCTCCGTCATCGGTGCCGAAGTCGTCGAGCAGGTCGGTGAGCGCGTCGCGGAACTCGATCATGCCCTGCGCCGGCAGCGCCACCTGCGAGCGCGGCCCGCCGCGTGTGATGGTCTGCGACACGCGCAAGAAGCGCCCGCGCGAGTTCTCTTTCAGGTCTAGGTAGTATCGTCGGTTGTCCTGCGGTACAACATGTGGAATTCATTATACATTCACGGGTTTTTTTTTCATAGGATCTGACTACACGTGTACTAGCTCAACTCGTTAAACTTTAATACAGTTTTCGGGCAGTCCTGCTCCTGGCGTTTTAGATTGAAAATTACGCCATGTGTGGCTGATTGAAACAACTCTTTTTTCAGCAATGTATACGGCCGAACTAATCAGTATACAATTTGATATGCCATATTAGCTATGACTATCTTTGATGATACTAGTTTTTGGTGAAGATCTGTTTGCGACATATAGGTATTTATTTTTCGCGGGAATCTTTGGTATAATTTGAACAACCCTGATATTAATTTACATAATATTTGGTGTATGGTCTACAGTGCCGAAAATAGGGAGTGCCAAGGGTGCCCAGGTTCAGCACTAAAGGTCTAATGTGTGAACGCGCATATTAAATACAAAATCATTCGACACGGCCGAAATATACAGGGTTAAGTACTTGAAACAATTTTATCCGCGAGATGAAATAAATAACTAGCAGTATTGTTACGAGTTAAAGTCATGTGTGGCCAAGAAAATCATATCCGTAACTAAATCGAAACAAGAAATTAAGAACTAGCTATAGTAATGTCGAAAAAAATACTAACATTTACGTATTTTTTTCGCAATATTAAAGTACTAGATTTCACCCCGCTACAACTCGAAAATTATCCCAGAGAACATAAAATCGGGATAAAAACGTGCTAGTCAAGGTTATAAACTACCAGATCCGTTCTATAGTTTTCGCGTGAAAGAGTAACAAACATCCATCCATCCATCCTCACAAACCTTCATTTTATAATATTTTTTATAAAATGAAGGTTTCTTCGTTTATAATATTCAGTAGAAGTCAGATGAAATGAATCGCTTGAACAGTGATCGAGTGGTCATGACCAGTGGTGTCGACTATCGACCTCACAGTGCAGACCTTCAGTTGGTCACGCTAGACGCGCCCTACGCCTGTCTGTTACAACTAGATCACAATCTACTGTCGACGTCTGAATTTAAATTTAAATCGTACCGTGTTCCCTTTGGGTCGCGGGACTTACCCATTACCGTGACCCCGGTACGTAAAGGGCTTGTGAAGGACACCGTGGATTTTAGTCAGTACAAGTCTGACAGTCCCTCCCGCCCTGCCCTGGGTGGGAGGACTCATTTGATGATTTTACCACGCAAAAAAAAAAAAAAAACCGTGTTCCTTTCAACACTTTACAATATTGCTACTGCTGCGAACCCCCAGCACTTTATTAATAAATCATTGAACCAAGTTATTTTTCAAAACAGAATCGTGTTTGCAAAGACCTAATTCATCCAGCCAATCGCACATAACTTAAAATGACGACTATACGTAGTTGCAGTAAAGTATGATACTCTTTGTCTTTTTTTGGCTTGTAGAAATAATGAAAGCATTCACATTTGGTACTTCGACATTATCTACCACTCCAACCTGTGCGAGTCTCTTTCTGAAGCTGTAACGTCAACAGGGTACTGCAGGTACTCTGCTGCTATGGATCAACGATCAACATCAGTTAAGGTAGTCTTATTCTCACGCTTACCTAAACGTAGTGTGGGATCCCAGTAAGATGTACGAAATATGGGGCTGGCTTTTGTCCAGCAGTGGGCTACAATAGACTAAGGTACTTAAGTGATTGTCTCACTTCGAGCGTCGTCTCGGACTTGAGTATGCCGTCGTCGGGCATATTGTTGGAGTTCGGTGAGCCCCAGCGCGGAGTTTAAGTTGCTGGAGCTGTACCACACACTACAGTGCACTTTGTCTCACCTTGAGCATCATCTCGCACTTGAGCTTGCCGTCGTCGGGCACATTGTTGGGGTTGGGTGAGCCCCAGCGACGAGTTTGAGTTGCTGGAACTGTACCACACACTACAGTGCACTTTGTCTTACCTTGAGCATCATCTCGGACTTGAGCTTGCCGTCGTCGGGCACATTGTCGGGGTTGGGCGGCCCCAGCGACGAATAGAAGTCACTGAAACTTGACAAGTGGTCACGGAACTCCGCTGCCGTCGACATCGCCAGAAAGATCTGGCTGCGCCGCCCGTCTGCACCGATCTGAGGGACAATCACTAACTTGAGGATTATGCCTAAATTAAATACAAACCATTTAATTTGCCATTAAAAGGCACTTTTAAACGCCAAACTTTCAAACAAAGAAAATATAATGAAGTAAATTCCCAATGCCAATTACACCTTAATTGGTGGGCTACGTTCTTTCCAAATAAATTATTTTAATTGAGTGGAACTGATTTTAACAGATTAGAAAAACTTCTACCTATTAAATTAAAGGGATTAAGTTAGTCATGCTAATCAAAGGGATGCACTTAAAAGACAAATGTTACCATAATTTAAAAATAATCGAAAACTATATTACATAGCACGAAGAGTCAATAACATCATTTCCGTTTGTTCGGAACTGATCCGTGAAGTAGAGCTTCACGGATCAGTCCGGATTTTTTTATAAAGAGAGGAAATGTCAGGGTTTCACCCGACTTCGGAGTGTTTATTTAACAGCCTATTTTATAATACTTCCAATTTGCTGCATGATCTTGGTACGTTTAAAGGCTTCAGACGAAGGGTGCCTTCGCCTTTAAAGATTTTTCTCAGAGAGTATTTGCCTACAATATAACGATACAGCATCGAGCATTACAGTGCGCATCTTGTAATGATACAATGTGCAATGCCTTCATACAACTTTTAACATCAATGCGCTCCACTTGTAATCAAATGTATCCGGCGGCTCGCATTAGTTACATTACACGCGAATACTTCTGGTGAGGGGGAGCATCTTTATTCAAAATTTATGTTTTTTGTAGTAACTGTACCTGACCTACATTTTACTGCTGTGTAAATTGAGCCATTAATCTACTAATTAACCAAAACAAGAGATCATTGGCGAATCACTTAGTAAGACAAAATAAATACCAAAATCAAATATCAAGTTTCCAAGTAAAGATAAATTCTGTTGATGCCAAGTAGAAAATGTGCAACCATTGGTGTTGGGTTGCAAACTACATAGCGTCGGCTAAAGTAGGGGAGGCGAATGAAATCAATAATAAATTGAATGCTGGTCGGCGCTTCTCACGGCCGGAGGACTAGGCCTCGTCAATATTATATTAGACGTACCGCAAATATAACTAACTTTTGGTTTTATATGATACAATGGAGGGCAAACTGTGTTTCACCTGGTTTTGGTAAGTGTTTGGAAAGACTCGAATGTCCTGTGTTTTAAAACAAAGCTAATCAGGAGCCGTAGTTCTCTCCATACTTAACCTTTACTACGAGTTAAATAAAAAAAAAACATTAGTATGAAAAATTATATTCACCTGCAAAGATTTTCATTGGATAGAAAAATTCGAACCGCAAGCAAGATTTGAAACTGTGATCTCTGGATTCAGTACATGAGTACCATACGAAGCTCTTTCCAACCAAGCCATCGAGGTTCCTGCCTACAGCGTAGAAATCTTAAATCCATTTCTAACGTCTCACGGAGCTATATTCACCTTGTTAAAACCACATCATTTTATGTTCCGAATAAAGTTTTAGGGAAATTAATATTATGTAGGCTGCAAAGTGTCTGAAGATTAATCTTTTTTTCAGGAAATCAGTTTCAGTAAATCACTCTTCTTATAAAAATTAAAATGAATTCATTTGGAAAGATAAAACTTTTCTTGTGGAAACTTTTAAAAAGATTCGTAAACTGAAACTTATCTATATTAATACGACAAATACAAGTAAAGTATTGTTTAATTGCCCAGATCTCTGGAACTACCGATCGAATTTGAAATCCCCTACGACATGGTGCGTATACCGCACGGTAAAGTTAATAAGGTCAAATTAAAAACCCTGTTTTTAATAATAATAGGAAAACCATTAGCTGTCGGCAGTTACAGTACGAAGCGCAGACAGTGAAATTACAATCAGAAATTATTTGGCATAGGATCCTGTTAGCAACATTTTTTGGGAGGGGTTTTTATCAAGCGCAAGATTGATAAGCAGGAATGACTGATAATGATAAAAGACTAGCATAATTAAAGCATTTTGGAACAATGTTTTTATCAGCGTATCATCATCAGCTGTTACTATCTATTATGTAAGTCTTTATCTTGTACATAGGCGCGCTTACGCAACACATAAATAAATAAATATCTCTATGTAAACATTCATCGTTGACTATTTTTATTACATTTTTGCGGCGACTCTAATAAATTAGGCTTAATTTGTGGACCATATATCTTTTAGAATGTAAAATTAAAATTGTAGGTTCATCTTGAAAACATAACCTACTAGCCTAGGCAACATGATATTCACTTGACTTGGTCTTCAGTTACATTATGCTGTGCTCATAGTAGTGAAACTTTAATGAGCGAACTTTTAGTGTTTTTTTATTTAAACGTTGCCCCACAATAGGAATTTCTCCTGTATCGTGGTAGCGTTAACAATCATAGAAACAAAACACCCATTGTTCCGCGGGGGGATCGAACCCGCGACACACTGCCCATCACGCTGCATCGTCTTTCATTCTATCCGGATGCACCTGAATCAGAGATTGACTGGGAACATCTGCTTATCTAAGATTAAAAAGGACTGCTTCAATATTTAAGAATCACTAGATGTTGCCAGCGGTGTTGCGGGATAAACATTATCCTGTGTTATTCCAGATTATAATATATCTGTGAGCCAAATTTCATCAAGATCTGGTGAGCTGTTCTGACGTGAAACAGTGACATCTATACATCCATCCAAACAAAACAAATTATTAGTTTTGTTCCAAAAAATATTCAAAAGAAAATACGTGTCCATTATTTTTCAAAACTAAATGACGGACTAATTAGATTTACAATTGATTGATGTTGTCAAAATGACATTTGTAGTGGAACTTCTGCACGATGTTTTGTATCGAACAAGCTTATCCCACAGACATAGTCAACCGCCTGTAGGCGTCAGAGGTCGAGGGGAACTTATGGCAACTTCACATCACCAGTTATTGTGGCGCAATCATTACGACCGTTACGCGAGTTACGTCATCAGTCGCGAGGGTTGCCAGTCAACACTATTGTGTGTCTCCCCCGACTTTTAAAAACAATAAAAAACAAATCCTTTACAAGCAATTTTTTAAGAACTTATATAAGTTCGCTAACTTTGAATTATTTCAAGGTTAAAGTTTTATGTTTTCTGAACACCTATGATTTTATCGAATTGAAGTCGTTTAACCTTTGACATTGTCTCGCCGCATGACGCATAAAACTAAGGTTTATATACAATCCAAGTTAGAATTTAGTCTACTACAAGTACAACTTATATTAAACTAGACTTACAGTACGGACCCAACCACAGTCAACCGCATGCTACTCGTAGTTTGACCATGAAAGAGTCTTTATTCTATAGAAGGGCAGATTTCGTTGTTCAACCTATTAAACACACTTTAACCTCTAACAGGCAGTATTTCTAAAACTGACACGGATGCCTGAAAACTTACGTTGGTAAGCTACACGCATGCGTGTATGCTAGGCACTTCCTCGGATGCTGATATTTCGTTGAGACAGATAAGTAAAGTACTGGTAAAATCTGAATAAAGAAAGCTGAAAGTCTGCCTAGAGTAAACCCGCATGAATCGGTCCTGGTAGTCGTTACGACATTGTGTCTATTACGTGCGACCGCATAGATAACATGGGTTCATTTTACCAGTTCTTTAAAAAGTATCCCTGTCCACATGTTTTTACCACGACGCCCTCCTGACAAGTCACTCATGCGCCAAAAGAACCATGCAGAACATAAAGCATGCTCATCTACTGGTGTCTAGAACATTCTACGACAATGTGGAACACCTATGAGTGATGAGAGTGATGACGTACGCTCACCTCTGCGACCTTGATGAACCGCCCGCGTCGGTTCTGCTTCACGTCCAGATAGAACCGCTTCGACTGGATCTGCAGCATTTTCGTCGCCAACTCCTGCTCCTGTGGCTGCTGACCTGCACAGAACAAACAAGAACACTTGAGAAGCAGTTTACATACAGACAATACAACATAACATTACATCACGCATTCTTCGAAGGGTATGTAGATCTGTACCTATGTTTATCTCATCACCTGTGTTGCGGGACCCAGAATCTAGGATCTCATCGGGAATTAATCTTTCATCAGATATATTCACTAGTAGGCTCAAACCCATATTCCAAAAAGTATTGTAGCTTGCCCCATCACTTGAGACAAGCACATAACTAGCAATATGTCTACAGCAAGGAAACACAACCGAAATATAATATAATAGACTTTTTATAATAAAGACCGTCTGTCTACAATCGATTGCTTAAATCCAACCCTAAAGGGGATAAATCCTAAAAAAAAGTAACATCTCCCCATCATCGCCCGTTCCTAAACTAAATCAATTCACTATTGTACTACATCTGAAAGTCTGGATATAGGCACATAGGTAGGAAAGTGTATGACGTCATAAGCTGCCTCTCTAGATCTGCCAGACATGCTTCAACGATAGATAGCATAAAACGTTTACCGAGGAAGATACGAACACTCAATATTTATAGTGTTTTTATAGTAAACAAGGAGTGCCAATGAAACTGAAATATCCGTCGCATTCTTCATTATCGCTTCATTTTTAGAAAGTGGTATATTTGTCGCTTTGCTCGGAATTTAAACAAATGTGTATACTTCGAAATGTGATATCAAATCATTAACGGCATTATACTCCAAGCATTACATGACAAAGAATCGACAGAGACAAAAACCAATCCTTTGTCAATAAATCAAATCAGAATGAGGCACAAAGCATGACAAATAAAGTACTGTAACGCAGCGCGCATGACCGTACTATCTGCAAGGGCTGCGAGGAATCTCATCAAAAACGAACAAATACGTTCGGGACTCAACGGGGCTCACGTTATCGCAACAAAGGCACCTCCGCGAGAAATCGACGTGTGATCGATTGTGATGCACGCACCGCGTCCCGGACGGCTGCACCGGTGTCGACTACGCCCCTCATTTCGGCGCTAATTACTGAATACTTCGGGACGGTCTAGCTAGCTGCTAGACAGACAGCTAATAGGATCGCCGGAGGGCGGGGCTCACTCAATGACGTACGATTTCACTTGTTTGATAACCGCTGTGTTTAATGTCTTTATTGATAATTTTTGTTTGTTTTGTTTCGTATAGGTGTGGCTGCGGATGCTTCCGTTGCTTTGAGCTCCTAATTCTAAAGTTAGAAAATAAACTAGGTTAACTGGGTGCGGAGGTAAGAGGGTAAGAGGTCAGTGTGTGATGGTGCAACTGCGGCCTTTGTCCCCGCACTGGACTGACGCTGAGCTCATTGTTTGGATAGCTCAGTGCTAATAACTAACAAGTCTCAGTCTCTTTGGAATGTTTTGCTTGCATCAATATTTGATCAAAATATTTCTGTAAAGGTCTCGTCCTTCCGCGTACGTAATAAGGACCCTGTCTGCGAACTGTTTACTTATGTTATGTCTGCGTCTAGACGGGGATTACAAGCGAAACAGCTATTTGTATACTTACCTAATTTTTTTTATAATAGCTTAACGTCATTATTTCGTAAGGAAAATTCAGAACAATCGCAAATATCTAAAAGGAAGCAACAAATTGAGAACGCATATTAAATTAGAATTTTAATTTGATTGGTTATTACAAAAAGTAGTAAATTATTAGAACTGAGTACCTGTATTATTTTCTGAACACTTTTAATAACTTCTTAAGCGTCTTCATCCGAAAAAGCTACTTGTCAAAAACCCATCCAAGCCACAGTTGACACTGTCTCCACACCCAGGTGTAAGGATAATAAATAGTAGATTAATTTAATGAAGAACATTGTGAATCGCGGCAGCGGGCGTCCGTCTGCCCTCCGGCAACCTTCGCAGAAAGCGGCGGCTGGTTGCATAGCAACCGCGTGATTAATGGCCGTACTATACGACGTCTTTAGGACACTACCAGCGATGGATGCTGCAGGACTTGTCTGGACCATTGTCCTGTGTGTGATGGTTAGAAATGTAATTTATTTTTAACCGACTTCAAAAAAAAAGCAAATCAACTGTATTTGTTATGTTTGTTACCTCATAACTTTCGACTTGGTCAACCGATTTTGATGATTCTTTTTTTTTGTTCGGTGTTGTATGCCAGTTTTTGAAGAAAGTTTAGGAAGTTTACCACAAAATATTTAAATGATGTTCAAACAGTAAATAACTTGAAGGAATGTGTGTGACAGTATCCTAAATTAGGAATCAATCAAAAACTAAATCAAACAATGTGAAAAAAAAATGAAAGTAATCGGTTAAAATAAAAAACGCAGCCATTTCAAAACGATAATTAAATTTCTGCCAAATGTATTTAGCATCTAATTTGGGAAAAATATCATTACACAATTTCCGGGGGAAACGTCCCTTTTCCTCACGGCTCAGTTGTTGTAGACCTCCCCCCCGGTCCTCCGTCCGCCCGCCCTACGACCTGTACCCCGCACCCCCCCGCGCCTCAGCCCCCGCCCCGCACCGTCTACAACCTACCCTCATAAAAGATGCTCAATAATTCTCACCACTGTTATGTCTGACATTATAATTTAACTACAGATTTATTTCGAGGATTAACAACATAGCACAAGTAATTCTATAAAGAAAACAACTGATTAGAATAATAAATCATTTGTTTACGATTTTAGAATTAAAACGTTATATAATTCGATCAATAACCCCGAAGTTAAGCGGTTAATCCTAATCAAACAAGAAACATGTTTAATATTGAAATACGAGCGTTTAATTAGTCAACACAATCATCTGTGGGAACGACGGTCATTACTCTAAATAGCCTGAAACTGTCAGCCTGTTATCATGAAAGATATGACGTGCTAAGTCGCAACGAGAATACAGAAGGATCGATCCGTACAAGAAGTACAAACATTAAGTTAACCTTTATAATAGTAGCCTGTTTTTTTGAAGTGAAAACTTCTTTAGCGGCGTTGAGCACTTTTCTGTAATGGGTATAAAATCTTAAGGCGAGGTTTTCCTGAGCACCGCAGGCATTCAACGCTTACCGCAGCGCCCGCAAGGACTAGCGGATACGTAATGAATTACGATGCGCGATGACACGCGCGCCAAAACTTGCGAAGTCTAGGTAGTAGTTACAGAGTAGAGCAAAGCAGTAAATCAACTTGAATTGATTACTATAGGCACGTTTGTATGTATTTTTTTTTTGTTGCGGTATTATTTTGAAATCAAATGATGTCAAGGGCAAATTTGTTCAAAATAAAATACTTATGACGATTAACGTATTTATTTGGAAATATGGATTAATATAATGTAAAACTACCTTCGCATATATTGCATTATTTTTGAACATACAGAATAATTTAGTTGGAAATATGATGTTTACAATCTTAAAATGTTACAATGTTAAAAAGTAAAAAAAAAATCAGGACCTTTGGACCATTAGATAAATGCCGTTTGTATTCGACTATCATTATATTAAGTTGGTGATATGTTCGTATCGCAAATAATTTTGGTATTACGTTTGAATGGAGAAATTACTTGGCGCCGGAACCTTAATCAAATAGAAGCTAATGAAAGCTAATATTATTTTTTCTCTAAAAAGTAACGGATATCATCAGTAGAATTGTTTTCATTAAGTACATTATAGTCACATCCTCCTCAATTTTAGGATTATTCAAAGGAACAAGTTGTAAAGTAATTAACGGAGACACCTTACGCCCTTCCGTATGCTCTATTCACCTATAATACAAATGTTGATTTTGATTAGTTCGTAATAATTACCACTAAATACTTTTTTTAATTAAATAAAAAAGTGGAGTAAATGACTCCCCCCCTGTTATCCCCTGAATCATTAGTCGATATATGCGCACTGCGCTTGGCCTGCAGCTGCATTGCTCTAAAATATAAAAAACATACATACCGGTCAAAATCATAACCCTCCTTTTGGCTTTGCCGTAGTCGGGTAAAAATCTAGGTAATTTTAAAGCGTGGAGGTGAATTAGGGGTCACGGCAATTAATAACTAATATTTTTGTAGGAAATGATCATACTGTGTACACTTCTACACTATGACCACTACCTATTTCACATTTGGAGACAGTAAACCATTATAATAAGTGCGTTCACGGTGGCTTTATGAACTCTGACATAGGGTCTAAATTTAACTGTCTTAAATATTTGATGCGGTTGGTAAATCCGCTAGAAAAATAAACCATTATATTATATTCTGTGGTTATAGTCTAGGAGCCACTGAAACATCCCACCCGTTCTCCCCAAAGCTAGATTTTTTAAAATTGTATTATTGAAAAGTAACGTTGTAGCAGGCATCTATGTGGTTGCATTATCATTCCTCAAAACGGAGACAAAGTTATTTTGTTTTTGCTCTCACAGTATGACTATAATTTTAAATTCTAACTTTGTGGAAAACAGGTAAGTCCGATGGTTCAGTAGCTCTCCTACTATTAGTAAAGAGAAATAAATATACAAAGGAGGTTTTAATGATTTTTCCAATGCATCCTTACCTTTTTTGTTTATTCAGCCTTCGAAGAGCCAGCGATGACAACTTCTTACTTTTTTCTACCCATTTGTTTACAAAATTATAACCTTATAAAATGAACAATATTACAAGTATTTTTAAAATTAATATATATACAGGTATTATTATTTAAAATAAATGTTTGTCTCTGTCAGTAATAGAACTAAGCGTGGTGGTGGGTTTGCTAAAAAATTGACGTACATCCGACCTCCGACACGGTCCAAGACCGACTAAATGCCACGGGTCTAGTGTATGAAAAGATGAAATCACCTAATTCTGGACTTACTGGTATGGTTTCTCATCCTTTTACAATAATACTGCTAAATTCTATCTCATTTTTTATGCTCTTTAAGATGGTATAAGTTTTATTATTCAAAGCCTAGTATAACTCAAATAAAATGGTATCCAAACCATGAGTTGGACCTGTTTTTGCGATTTAATTGAATGCAGTAAAGTGCAAGCAATCGTGTATCGAAGAGCAGAAACCTGTAGACCGAAGACTGAAATATGTACTATGTTTTTTTCAAAATTTAAATCCCTTTTATTAAGGAATAATACACAATACAAAATGACGGTTTTGCGTCTCACATCGCCTTAAACTCGCGTCAGGACACGTGACCCTGACCGAAAAAGCGTAGGACGGCGCAGGGCGCTTGCGTGAATGTTCGTGTGACTTTATTACTTTTAAAGAAGTTTGTATGCTGGATACATTCGTTGCTAGGTAACATTGTTTATAAAAGATGTACGTCATATTGGAAAATTATTGAAATAAAAAGTCAACCATTTTTGCGAGTTTTACTAAAATCTGTTCACAAGATATTTCCAACAATTACTATTCAAGTTTTCACTTCTGCCGGCACTCCCAGAGTGCAACCCGTCGTTTTTTTTTATAAAAACTCGCTAGTGATTGCTTGCTTTGATATCTAAAATAGTATCAAAAGACATAAAACTTAAAATCCTGTTTGAAAATGTTTCAAAGATTTCTCTGTCTCAAGAGTGAACCTTCTGCGTACAATCTACAAAGTCATAACAAGGTCAATAAACTTACCGGAGTCAAAATTATTCCCGCCTGCGTCCATACTTTGCCCATGATATTCTGTAACACATTGACAAACACACATTAGTTAACGAAATACATTACATGGAACACGGTATTTTTAAAAGCTATTTATAACTATTTGGGGCCGTCATTGGGGCATCAGGCTACAATTTAAGGCTGAAGTTCAGTTCAGTGTATCATGCCATATCAGCCATACAGTAAAGTACTGTACAGTACTGCAGAGTAGTCAACGATTCTACCAATTGGTTCCTGCACTTTGATGCAGTACCTGTATACATAAAAGCTGCTAGGATAGGATAAAATTATCATATCATAGATCTCAAAATTGGCAATACACCACTGTAGAGCCTAGACATGTCTGCAGTCCGTTCAGTGACGCCTGTCAGTCGACGTCTTACGTAAGACAATTGCCAAACGTGTCGTCAGTCGCCTTGGCCGCCGCCCGATGACCTCCCTATACCATTACCATAGGGTCGAATAAATTAAACAAGAATATGCTTCCAACTCTTTATTAGCGAATTTTACAACATTTTGCCCAACATCATCTGGTTACTATGCGAGGCGTGTACGAAACGGTATGACGGGTGGTGGTGGAATGATAAGCGATTAATTACAGCACTCAGACAAATTAGCATGTGTCAGGACAGAAGACAAGCAAGCAGTCACCTTACAAGGAAGGTAAGTGGCAACCAACCATGTTAGAAATGTTATTAAGCAACTAGAACCAAAATCATATGTAAATTCTTTACAAGTAAGACATTACGACAACTTCAATTATGTTTTACTATAATTTATCAGTTATTGGAAAAAAAACAATGTACAAGCTTATTATCTAAGGACGAGGACACCTAAGTTATTTTATTTTTACCATAACATTGGAAACTTGGTTTCATAGGTAGTTAGTAGTATCTTCGTTCTAAACCAAAGCATATTCAAGCAACTCCTATCAAAGAACCAACAAAGCGGTAAGCGACGAACCTTTTGTGCTTGACCATGCATCAAATCAAAATTCAGTTAGAGACCGTTTCAGGAGAGGTCAGCAATCTAGGACGAGGCATGTTCTAATAAATTCGTGAGGCAATTACCGCTGTTGCAGCTCAGAGCACGCAACACGCTGCATTTAATTACCATCGCTCCATTAGCTGATATAATAATTGCAGGTGTTGTCCGAAACATCCTCCGGTATGCATAGTAATGTGTGTGTTAACCGGGCAACGTAATTCAGTACTCGATTGGGCAACATTTTTTTAGATTCGTTCTTCAGGAAGTATGAAGCAAAAGTATTAGTTGTGTTAGAAGTGACAAATGCTTCATTAATAAAGTAATCGATGGAATTTAACTTTTCAGCAAATATGGGACTACTATCGAATAATTAAAATCATAAAACATGTCTCAAGGTTATTTCTTTGTTGTTCTCGTGTGTATAAGCACCAGTTCTTAGGCTTGTAGCCATCTGTCAAACTGACAGGAAAATTCGAGAAAACTACAAATTCTGAAGTGCATACAATGATCGATTACTTATAGTCGCGCAAAGCTAAGGCGAAAATTAGCAAATACTTGGACATTTAGCAAAGTCGAGATCTGCCCGATTAGGAGTGGGAATAAAAATATTATGAAACTTCAATATTTAACTTAATATCTGAAAGCACCAATCAACTGAAACCTTGCTAACGAGTATAACAGCAAAGAAATGGCGTGTTTGAAGCTCTATAAGAAATAGCCATGTACGAAAAAGCTTAAATCTAAGAGATGAAGATAGGTCCCCAAGGTATTCAATACGTACCTGCCAAAGGAAATTAACAATAGAGTTCTTTACACACAGACAAAATCGTTTTTATTAATTTCCCAGTAGGTGTCAAGTGTGAACCATTGCGTTCACGAAATTGTGACGGACACGTGCAAAAAATGTATTGCTATACCCGCATGAAAATAATGTAGCCAGTGGTAACGACAAAAATAGGAACGAATTGTTCGGTGTTCGAAATAAATTAAGGATGAAATTTAATAACAAAAAGAATATCCCGGCGCCGTCGTACAGCAACGCGGTCGTATATGAATTACAAACGGTACATGTATGCCTCAATCGCGCATAAATTTTCTTAATTTATTTTGCCCTAAGCGAGTATGCAAATCGAACTGACACATTAATTTCTCAATACATTAAGTAGATTCTCATGATGTAGGTGGACCGAATATCATAAACATTACATCCAGGAAGCGAAATTCTCAATTTGATTAACGATCCTCAGCCCTCAGTAAATACCTTTACCTATGTAGGATCAAGTGTGGCATGCAGTGCTGCATAGAGTAAAGATAACTAAGAACGAGCTTTGACAAGCTCCGATCTCGCACTGCCCCGGTACGGTTATCACGATACGACAGTGTCCGACATGACATCCGTAATGAGGTGGTTCTCCCACTTCAAGACTGACAAATGATCACCCGGACACCTGTGAAACGTGTCCGGGAAGCGACCTATACAATAGATCCGTAATGCGCGTAGAAATCTGCTACGAAATATAGCCGGAGTTCATTATATTGTTTTCGTATCCGATCAAAAACGGCAAACTTTGGCGATTCTCACCGCAGCCTAGCGTATGTATGTGCCATGCAATACTTATATCATACAATAGAAGGTAGGCTTTAGAACTATGAGATCATCACGGATTGTGGCGGATACATCAAAGTAGGACAAATGCGACCACTCGCTGAAGTTTCGCAACAGTTTGTTGGCATTTTTGGATTGTACGAGCATGTGTCGCTAGAGATTCGAAAATGATTTCAGCAGATATCTGGAAAGATTGCATATAAGTTTAAGATAAAGCACGCATATACAAAAAGCCCATTCACGCGAAATGCAGAGAATCACTAGTGCCAGCGCCTGAAGAATGAGCTACCCACAACAGTGGGAGCGCAGCCAATGCGTGCGTATAGAAAGCCAAGTATCTGTGGTGTCGGCGAGTCACAGGCGACTGGTCAGAGGTCGGTCGTGTAGTGTTACCGATACACACACCGCGGCCAACTTGGCCAAGCCGCGCTCGACCGACAAGTACTAACTATGCACTGATTAGCAACCGACGTATTAATGTGCGAAATGCAACAACAGCCTATGAACACTAAGAAATTGTACGAAAGGAAACGAGTGCAATATGTGGAAGCGAAACTGAGCAGAGGTGAACGTGTAACCTTGGGCGATGCAATGGAAACGATCAATGAAGACTGCGTCTGCGTGCTGTACACCAACATAATATGCTGATGTACGCGCTGCAGGCGACCCACCAACTGACACGACCATGATCTATACTAGATTATCAGTCAAATGTAAATTACTAAAGAGTGTTAGGGTGGGCAGATACGAATGATGGGACGCACTTTTGCCCATGAGTGGCCTGCAGGAGATTCAACTACAACAATAAAGGTCTAACAACTAGGCAACAGCACCGTCCATTCTACAGAAACTCATCATAAGTGATTGATAGCCTATTTATGGCTACAAATTAAATTTTCTTTCAAGCAATTAAAAAATAATAATTACTTGTGGCACCATTAACGATCAAACATGACTCTATACTAGCGACCAGTGCTCATTTTTTATAAAGCGAGTGGTAATTGTCTGCCAAATTCCGAATTTCCTGATTTTCATCAGTTATTTTTTCACAATATGCGGCTATAAAATCTGGGATGACATGGTTACTGTATCCATCTAACAAAACCAAATCAGTTCCATCAGTCACTCCTGTTATCACAATGATATATCTGGAGCCAAAAAGCCTTTAGCGTGTATTTAATGTTCTTTCAGAGCGGCTAACGTACCGCGTATGCTGTCTGCAGACAACGACGATACAAATTACTATAACCATATAACGATAGCGACCATTCTCACAGTACTTATAGTGGATTAAAACGTTTACGACCACTTTGTTTCGTAAAACTTGGAAAATTATAAATCTGTATGTAAAAACCATCGTGGCAGCACATTCATCAACTTTAACGTCCGTCTTACCAATCCAACAACCTTCAGTTTCGACAGTTTCTTACTCAGAAAATATACTTTCAGCGAAAACAGCGCGAATACCAAGGTTAAAGAGATGTCGGAGTCTAGAGCAGACGCCCCCTTATCTATCTTATTATGAGGTTCGTTTGAGTGGACCTAGTCACCTCAGGTACCTACTACAACGCCTTAAACCCCTTTCAGAGTGAAGTATTTAAACAAGCCCTGTGATCCCAAATTCGACAGCCATAATAGATTCAGTGCTTTGTGTCCAACTGTGTATGTATTAGCTATGAAAGAGATCTTTTGTGAAACTTGCGACGTAGCCGTTGTGCTGCCGCGCGAATCCTGTGCGCTGAGCACAAGGAAATGACTTTATCATTACATGCTCGGCCCACATTCTGACATGATATGACGGCTAAACTTAGATGTTCGAAAGAATTGAGAATTCAAAATCTAGGTCATCAGCGTCGTAAAACTGAGAATGAACCGCCGCGGTAGTGTTCACGCTAATACACTTTTTTATCTTTAAATCTTATCGTTTGTTGCTAATATCCGAATGACAATATCTGGCGCGTCTCATTCAAGTGGCGCATATTAATAACCTTACGTCGCACAGCCATGTTCACACCGGCCCTCATTTATTCACACATTTTTTGCCAATCTACTTGTAAGCGTTGCGCATGACCCGAATAATAGCAAACAGCGCCGTAGTGCTCCGACGCGGCGGCAACGTACGCGCACTATAAAAAAATCTATCAAATCACCAGACAATTAATTGCGAAATCGTAAAAGCTCTAATAAAAAGATAACTTCCATTTTAAAAGTCGGTTAAACAATTCGAGCAGCACAGCGGGGCCCGAGCTAGGGTGTCTATCACTAAGTTAAACAACCAATAAGGTGTAAGAGTGTGTGTCAAGAGACACTTAAAGTAGTTATGTAAGTAGTTCAAGGCGGGTCATTGGCAGCAGACGATATTGTTGCAGACATAAGCCAGACGGACAAAAAAGTGAAACCTCTGTTTTTCATTAAAAAAACCGCAGCCGCAGCACGGTTGGTAATGAATGAAGAAACGAAACGACAGTCACGTTATGAGCCACAACTATGAAACGTTAACTTGAAATTTATCTAATTGTTGTTCGGTCATTTCCTTCATTAATTATTTTCGCGTTAATTTCGCAATGATTCTTTTGTGAGCGATTGCAACATTGATAGATTAGGACAAAAATTATGCGAGACAAAAACCTTTCTTGTCAAAATTATTAAGTTGATAGAGAGGCGGCTGATGCCTGACGTCATCGCATGTCGCGAATGTTAGCAACCGCCAGCGAGAAGTGGACCTCGAGTGGTCCACCTTCATCACACACCATTCAAATACCATCTTATCGACTATTTTGAAATGATACATACTAAATTCAAAAAGTTGCCGACAGGTCCGGCAGTTACCTATTATATTAAAATCTTTGTGCGGTCTAATAGATTTCACCTTAGTGGCGCTCGTGGTCTCAAACCGAGGCTCAAATGAATATAATCCCCCTGTGACATATCAACTTGTTCTCAAACTATACTTTGGCGATTCCTTGGCAAACGTTACACGCGTCGAGATTTAGTTTATGTTGGTTTAGCATCTCTAATGACCGATAAACCGGTTTAACTAAATAAGGATGTCTCACAATCGTAACCCGGAAAAAGACAACTAAAGGAGACTTTCGTTAAGTGAAAAGTTTGCTATACTAATATTTCCAATTAATTTGTTTAACTAAACAAAGGAAGATCGAGCATAATTTGTTCAGCTAATGTGATTACCTAATTCATATGTATTTATGTAAGTTGATCAGTACGAAACAAGTCCTCGGTTGTTGTCAAACAACATGATTTTATATTTATTATGATTATCTATTTCAAATCATCAACAAACTTCCCATGTTTATGACAGCTATCATAGTCTGTACATTGTTTTATGTCTTCAGCGACAGCACGACCTTTCACGTTATTGCGGCAACAATTTCGCAATCATATAAGCCAGATCTAGTAAAAAAGCAATCATCAATGTTGCCATAATCGCAGCATGCTAAGAAAAATTACTGACACAAAACAAATGAGGGGTGAGATGGCGACTAGTTATTGATATTAAATACGTAATCGAATACTGATGATTCTTTGTAATTATGCTACTAAGGACAGGTTTAAATTCAACAGTAAAATAGGCAATGAAACACAGATGAACAGGCATTCTGAACTTATTTAAAACTAGAGACAAACTCAAATGCTGGTGAAACTTGAAAACAAAATATGGCCTATATCATTAAGAATAATGATTCTACTGGTAAAAGAATTTTCAAAATTGATTAGGTCAATTTAGAGAAACAAACTCACAAACTTATCTCTTCTAGTATGGATTACTATCAATCTGTAACCTTCTTTTTATCTTTAACACGTCTTTCCGTGAACCAACAACTAAGAGGACCAAAAGTTGCCAGATTAGTCAATCAGAAACAATGTCATAATTATGTAAATCCAAAGGATATTTATAAAGAAGGCACATTTGAAGCGAATGCAAGCAAAAAGAAATTGAAAGCTTGCCAATTTCCAATGTAAACTTAACAGCAATTTTTAAATGGATTCCCAACATGTCTTACACTTTCTGATTTCAATCTATTTAATTATTTTATTTGATTAAAAATATCCGATATGATCACTAGGTTCAATAAAACTGCTCTAAACTATATTTATTAAAGTGCTACATATGGGAGAAAAATGGTTAAATAACACCTTAGCAACAGAGAAATAATGTAAACTAGCTGATAAAGTGCTCCTTAATGAAATGAAACAAATTATAAAAGAAATTATACCCTGTTGTGCAAACAATATTTCAATCAACTTCCATTCTGAATGTATTTGCACCACAGTACCATGCTGTTGATAAGCCTGCAATGGCTAACATGGTCACATTTTCAGTAAGAATAACCTCAATTTACTATTGCTATGGAACATAAACATTTGTTTTATAACCACAGTACATTCGGTCCATAATACAGTACAAAATTGTTATAGCTGAACTGTACCAAAGGTTGCATTAAGTGAATTCATGCAGTTTATTACTGCATGAATGCACTCATGTACGAAACTATTTCACTCTGTGTGCACCTGGTGGTGGGCAGTTTTCACTGCAAACTGATAAAAAAGTGGATCATGCAACCATTGTAATTAAAGAATGGAATATGAAAATGTTGTTCTTGAAGACAGTTCTGGTTGTGGCCATGTATGTTTAAATAAAAAACAAATAACTTGATGTCAGGACAACAATGCTCACACTTGGTTAATAGATTGTTTCAATCAGCAATATTATTAGAATATTGTATTCATTGAACAGCTGATTATATTGTCATGTGACAACATAGAATCTTAGTGAGCATGTCACACAACACTACTTCTTGCTTACATTAATACATCAAACGCACGGTCTTCAATATTTCACCATCTTAGATATGTTAGTGTACTGGCGTAATGATTGTGTGGGACTATTTATGTGAAAGAAAAAAGATTAAAGACTTTATACTATCTGCTTTCAACGAGCCACTGAATAGATCACATTCAGAAATGTAATTTGATTCACATTGACAATTGACATTTATGAGGTTGCACAATAGATAAAAGGAACAAGATTTAACAAAAAGTAATATAATATGAACAAGTTCTGTGCACAATGGACAGAGCTGCAGGCCTGGATTGTAGGACCTTATGTGTTCTGCCTCTTTCCATAAATAAAACTAATCATACACTATAATGATGTTTCACATAGAACTAGCAGCTCCTATACTCCAGTGATGATGGTTCAATGATTTTGATGATGAGGATATTCCATGGATGATGATTGTGCTCAGCGCAACCACACTGCGGGATGGCACTCACTTACAACACACAAAGATCTCACCGCCACTGCTGTCAACACTTCACCAACCCCCAGGGATGCTTCATGTTACCAGGACATCATAATGTAATCTTATCACACAATTAATACTAGAATCGTCATATAGATGATGAACGCAACAGATCTCTTTGTTCAGTAACTCAGTCCAATCAGGTGTGAACCAAAGTCTTTGTTCTTGTAGGTAGGTGTCTGAAGGCAATCCATAGCAGGCACAAGTAGCACACTTTCACTATTGCACATGGGCACACTCGCCGGCGGCCGCAGCACTCATCACCACCACTGTAGCACCGACCACGAGAACAAAGAACTTGCCAACAAGGGGCCCGGCCCGGGCCGCATCTGCCTCTTGCGGATCAATCACACCCGGTCTAATAAGATCAGCGAGGTCAGTGGGTAAACATGGGAGGCGAGGGCCAGGGGAGACGCGGCCACTGACCTGCCATGGTGGCGCGCCGCTCAGCTGACGACGCGCACGACACAAAGCGCGGCGCGACGCGGCCCGGTGCGGCGCGACGCAGCTCGGCTCCCGACACCAGCCCTCCTCCGCCGAGCCCGGAGCGTCTCGGCCACCTCGGCCGCCGATACCGGCCCGCCCGACGACGAGAGGTCGCAGACAAAAAAATCGATAGGTCGTCAACCTCCGCCGGCGGTCGGCCGGAGCCGGTCCCGGGCGGGCCGGCGCGCTGCCACCCGCTAGCCGAGGGACCGTCCCGCGCGAAGATCCCTCCGAAGCTTCAGCGTCCGAGATATAACAGACCCAAATTCGCCATTTTGAAACGGGAACAATGAGATATTTACTTTTGAACGTTAGGACGGCCGGGGACGTCGTCAGTGACGGTTAACGGACGCGGCGCGAAACACGAGATAACCCAGACGCTACACCGCTGTAAATAAATACGTACTCTGACTAGAAATCCCTTCGTCACCGCTGCCAATATCCGACATCGCAATCCACACCGAAATCTACAGACGATCCACCGATCTTTTCGGAGACTCTCGGACAGCACAAAATAGTCTATGGTTTCGAAGCCATCAAAATTAAGTTCTTTATAACGTCGACTTCAACAACACAACGAATACTTTTTAGTTTATGTTTTACACTGGAACCTTTATTTTTTAATTAAAACAACTGTTTAACTAATTAAGATTGGTTGAAGTTTAAATTGATTTTTATATCGTTTTCTCGAACAATTAAATAAATAATAAATAAATAAATAAATAAATATTCCACAACTATCACACAACGCCATCTAGTCCCAAGCTAAGCAGAGCTTGTGTTATGGGTACTAGACAACTGATAAACATACAGTAGAGCGTCGATTATCCGAACTAATTGGGGGACATGGGTGTTCGGAAAACCGGTATTTTCGGATAATCGAACTAATGTACATACATATATTGATTCAGCCATACAAATTTACGTACAGGTAAATGAAAACCATATTATTTACATTTATGAATATCTTTAATGACAAATAGGAAATAAACAAAAAAAAGTGCAGACAATTTGTAGTAAAACTAGTCTTTACTAATTACAATTAACACTTAAAAAAATCTTGAATTTTCGTCTGCCGAAGTAAGCCTACCCGCTTACGAGCGGCTAGATCACGTACTTTTTTGAGAACAGATATTTGATACTGGTCGCTCTCCGCCTGTGTTTCAAACCAGCGCAAGGCAATATCTAAGCAAGTAAACGCTTCAGAAGCACTAACTATGTTTTCATCTTCATTATCTGAACTTGCATTTGACGTGGTGCTAGTGGTGGCGTCAGCCTTATTAGTCATGAGGTCTAAAATTTCGCTATCCTGCATAATTTGGTACCCGGGATCTTCATCGTCGATATCCATCCATTCTTGAACCTGTTCTTCATCACATTCGTGGCAATCGAGATTTTTTAGCATATCTATAATTTTAGATACATCTTCGTGTTTCTCATTATCACATCCAATTTGAGGATCTTCCCCTATACCCAAAACTTTATTCCACGCTTTTTTCAAGTTCTGTTCTTTTACACTGTCCCATGCTGTTCCGATCATATAGGACGCGTCTTTTAAATCAATCTTTTTATGATTTCTTATCAGGCTTTCTTCTCCATCCTCTTCTTTTTCTAAAAGTAACTTGCGTAACAATTCTTTTCTATAATACCGTTTGAAAGTCTCAATAACGCCTTGATCCATGGGCTGTAATAATGAAGTCACGTTAGGTGGAAGAAACATGACTTTTATAAACTCGTCTTTTTCATTTAGGATGTCACATGATGGATGAGTTGGGGCGTTATCAAGAAGCAATAATGTTTTCTCTCTTTTACCATTTTTCGATTGGTGGGCTTTTACAGAGGGTATAAAAGTTTCTGTAAACCATTCCACGAAAATTGTACTATCCATCCAAGCACTCTTTTGCGAAGTATAAACGATAGGCATGGCAGACATATTAACGTGCTTGAAACAACGTGGTTTCTTACTTTTACCAATTACAAGCATGGGCAATCGGTGGCTGCCAGTAGCATTAGCGCATGCTAAGGCAGTGATACGATCCTTGCTTATTTTAGGACCAGGTGCTGCTAATTCACGACGTGAAGCAAGAGTTTTTCGCGGCAAAGCTTTCCAATTAAGTCCGGTTTCGTCTGCATTGTAAACGTTTTCCAGAGCGTAATTTTCTTGGTTCATTATATCCCTTAGTTTGATTTTGAATGATTCAGCTGCTGATGAATCAGCAGATAGTTTTTCTCCTTGTATTTGAAGCTCACGAATGCCATGTCTTGACTTAAATCGTTTTAACCAGCCTGTGCTTGCTTGAAAATTAGGCGTCCCTCCTAGTTTTTCGTTAAATTGAACTGCTTTTTCACACAGTATCGGGCCAGAAATAGGTTCTCCTTGGCATCTTTTTTGAGTAAACCACTTATATACAGCATCATCTAAATTCGTGTTTGAGGCAAGTTTCATCGTTTTACGACTCGAGGATCCGTCAGAAGAATCGAGCTGGGATATAAAGTTACTTATGCTCGTCTTTTGTTTTTTTATATCCGTAATGGTAGACTTACCAACTTGGTATTCAATGGATAACTTGGTTGCAGATTCGCCTTCCTCTAACCGTTTATTAATCTCGTATTTATCTTTCATAGAAAGGACAACACGTTTACGTTTAGGCATTTTAAAGAAAGAGTTTACTTTCACACGGCAAAATTTAGTTTATCGACTAGCGGAGCAGTTACTAGGAAGTGACATACGAGTACAATAACACGTGAACGAGTCGCGACAAGTGCGCTAAAACTAAAGCGCGGGCGGCGCGCGCGAGACCCGCGTGGTGGGAGGTGGGGGCATTGACCCGCGCGTTACTACGTTCGGATAAGCGGTCGTTCGGTTGAGCGACGTTCGGATAATCGACGCTCCACTGTACTTATATATTTCTAAATACATACATATTATAGATAAATTACACCCAGACACAGAACAAATGATCGTGCTCATCACACAAACATTTGTCCTAGGTGGGAATCGAACCCACGACCTCCGGCATAGCAGTCAGGGTCACTAACCACTAGACCAACAGGCCTGTTATATAAATATAATATATAAATAATAGTTCACTTTTTATCTGGACATTTAAACAGCCTTTTTTATTTTTTGACGCAACCTCTTGCACTCTAGATTGTCTATGGTATTGACATTCTTTGTCAAATCTGGGATACTATAGTATACTCACAAAATTCTCAGACCGAAAATTTTGTGAGTTTACGTTTTAGGTTGTAAATGGAAATTCACCTACAAAATTCAATATGCTAATAACTGCTTCGTTATTATGTAACACAGATAGTTTATATGAAAACAATAATCTGTACAATAATCACTGCGCCATGTTTGCAATGTGGCTTAGCTTACAGTTGTGCTCTGTAGACAATTAAGAGGCCTCTTACAGTCCACTAGCGCCAGACAGCTATATTTCAAGTGTTGACAATGTGTTATAAAATTACGTTATTGCCTTTTCTACAGTAATTACAGACCACATTTTGTATTTTTGATTCTATTTACGAGTTATGACATTTTTTTCGATTGGCGGCGCTAGTGGACTGTAAGAGGCCTCTTAACTAGAAAAGCTACTCTGTACTGTAGCAATGATAAATGATACTTCTTGAAGCCTAAGCAGCTGTGCTAATCAGTGAAGGCCTGAAATCATAGTTGATAAACTGCGAGTAACTGTTTTTCGGTATTATTTTCTATTCCAGAGTAGTCTAATACTTGTGGCGACTGTACAGTAGATGTCACTACTCTGCTTCGTGGTCTTTACAAAGACACGTAGATGGCGCTGTTCTGTAGTCTATCTACTCAACCGAGACGCGACGCTGCACGCACATTTCAATAGAGATACTCAAAATCAAACTTTATTTACTACATGAAAAGATACACATTTGCAGTATAGTTGTATCACGTCGCGTTTCGTCGCGTCTCGGTGTGAACTGACCGTTAGTATGATTGAAAAAATGAAAGCTCTCAAAGATATAAATGAGTTTAATTTTAGAGAGACAATTTTAGTTTTAGAGTTCTTCTTCTTCTTTGAGTGTCGATGTACTCAAATTGCATCCGACCAATACGTAGCTACCCGCACAGCTCTGTCATTTGCCTCATTCAAATCCTGGAAGGTGCAGGTGGTTGGGCAGGATGGGCACGAAAGGAGGTGGGACATGTCCTGAACAGAGGCTCCGCACTGGCATTGTGTTTGGGATGAGTCTATCATCAGTCAGGCTTGCTCAAGTTCCACTATATTTCGATTTGTTTCATCCTCTATAATACTTAGTAGGTAAATATTAACTATCTGATCTCGCAAAAGCTAGGACTTTGCTGGTACGGCGCCGCGATTCTAGGTGCCGCCTGGCAAGCGCGGGCTGGGCCCCGACTGGCGACGCCACCTCCACTATATGGCCAGCCGCCAGTCCGACCCTCGCAGAGCACCATTGAAGGACTTTGTTTTTTCTTGTAAGAGTTAGTAAGGAAGTACGAAGTTTGGTAAGGAATGAATGAAACAACACTGTAATATTACAAATGACTATAATTTTTGTCACAATTTTTCCATACAATGTTAATAATAACTTTTTACCTTATATCTATTTATAATACATTACTTATTTATTATTAATGTTGTATTTCAATATTTAAAATTCTTCCTGTTTAATTTCTAATTACATTTCACGGAGTCAGTTTCAGATGAGAGACATTTATAATTTAACTAACCAAATATTCCGAAGGATCGTACAAAGTTTAACGTAATTTTGAAAACTCGACCTCGAATAGTTTATTATGATACACTATGATGTAATTCGATTAGATCTTATTATACTAAAAATATTTCTTGCTTAGTCACTACGAGAAGTAGTTTTATCGTTAAAAACTGTACAAACATATCAACTTTAGTGTTACCGCTAGCGTAAATATTATAAACGGACACACGAACCAATCACGATCAGATGAGAACATGCGGCATCGCTCAACAGTCACGACGCTGTAGACATTCGTAATTAATACATGTTAAGGTAAATTGTACTTTATAATGCGAACTAGCGGGGCGCGGCGCGGCCGCTGTTGCTGTAAATAATTGACGAACGGATTGCAAGTGAACCTCGCTCCCGTCGCGGCGCGGTGTCGCAGTCACCGCGGCCGGCCGTCACAGACGGCCGTCGACGTGCACTCCGACACGGCGTCGCTTCCATTCTCCGCGACATTCAGTGGAACACATAGCACTTCAGCGACTACCTCCGACCATAAAACCATTAGCGCCGCGTGCCACGAGTCGCGTGCAGCACACGCAACCGCGCGAGCCGCCGCGCGAGCCGCTGCGCCGCGCGCCCGCTGCTATGATAACAAGCACCGTAATCAAATGCGAGTTGTTTGAGTAATGCAGGCTTCTGGAACTAACCCTTGGCTGTCTTCGCACTGGGATTACGAGACCACTATGATATGCGATAAACTTTACTTATATGTACTTATAACGTTCAACGGTTCAGTTAAATGGAGCCATGCGGCAGCCGAGGTTCAAAATAACTATATTTCAACGATGAATAACAAGCAAGTATAATATAATAATTAATAAAATTGAGCTAGGATAAGAACTCCGCCTTCGGCAGGGCGCGGCCCGCACCCCTGCCCCCGCCACGCAATCCTCGCCACAATGGACTGTTAAGTACATCATATGTAAATAAGACTGGCGCCTGCAATAGTCACAGGTGCCATTGTTTCCTTCCTAAAGGTCCTTATTAAAAAAATTAAGTATAATCAAGTCAGCCTAAATAAATAAAAGTTCGTTAGGTACAATCAAAACGCAGTGCGGTGCGGGAGGGGCGCGGGGGCCGCGGGTCCCACAATAAATGCTACGTGTATTGAACTAGTAAAGTGGCTCTACAAAGTATTCCGATCAAATAATTTAAGTAGAGAGGCGAAGTACAGAGGGCACAGCGTTCACTCGCCGAGATATTATTGCTTTCATTTGAAACTATATAGTTACGATATTGCTTTGTTACTCCTGCATTTACGTATGATTTGGCACGACAATACTGAGTGAAGCAACACAGATGAACGGCGTCACGGCGACGGAGTGGGGGCCATAAGCGATACTAATTCACAACCAAGCGGCGCCGGGGCGCATTATCATACAACTCTAACGGACCTGACGGCCTTTGCGCCACACTTGTGAATAAAGCTCAGTGCTTTTGTTATAATGAAGCCAGCTTCATTAAGTACTTGAAGTTCACAAGTGTTGCGCAGACGCGTACAGACGGGCCTAGAATTCGACAGCAGTGCGAGCTCGTGAGTCGTGCAACTATAGTCGCCGCTAAGACACATATCACAACTTGAGTTATAGATCCATGCTACATTTAAATGCTTCGGATTTCCCTTTAAAATGGTTTCTAGTCAGACCGAAAAACTCGAGTTGCGTCTGTAATCTTAGCGTCGACTTGGATGGTATGCTCACGTTGTTTTAATGACACTATAATAATGAGCGAAAGAAAATTAAATAAATGGTTCTATAACAATTGTACTAGTTTAAATATTATTGATAATATTTCAAAATTTCATAATATTGCCTCGAGTTAGAATGAATTTTACAAAAATATACATATTGTACAAATAGTTGAGCGACTCAATGCATACACTGGTCAACCCTACGCCGCGTGAGACGCGCGCGCATGTCGTCACGCCAGCGCGTCTCTCGCGGATCTACTCGGATAAAATGCTGCCGGAGGCGCACGCGCATACGCGCGACTTGCGAGCACACGCGCAACACGCGACGTACGCGGCGCTCGCCTCCGCGCTTGTAATGTGTGTACAAGACTAACACTAACTCGTTGATAGAGACTTACATTAAGCTACAGTTTAGTCCAGCACGACCGACCTCCCCGCTCGCCTCTATTCTATCATACAAATCTAATCTTTATGCACCTGATAGGAAAGTCGAAAGTCACTCGTGTTAGCCGAACGGTTAAGTGCAAGCGGCCCTTAACGACACTATAATACACGACGAAACTACAATTTAATAATAAAAATATAATAATAACAATAGAGATAATAATTACGAGACAGAACACTAATCTCCCGACATTGCACTCCGTTGCAGGAAGGAATATTGGCCGATAAGTCTTATTCGAGAGACGAAAAACTTAGAAATATAAGTAACGTTCAGTGCAGACGGGCCAAGCAAACAGAGCGCTACCTTCCACCGGACACATTCGCTCTTGGGAGACAAGAAAACAAACATCACGATTTTGCGCGTTGAGAAGTTTCTCAGATCGTTTTATTTAATTTTCTCTTTAATGTTGTATCGGTCTACATGGACCGTCTGCGCTCAACACTACAGAACACGAGCGAGGCCGCGCGGCGCAACACGAGCAGGTCGCGCGTGTGTCGCACCGCGCGGCGCCGCACAAAGCAGTGGCAGCGTGTGTAGGCCTTTATTTCGTTCACAGTGGATGCGCCACGGCTATCAAAACTCAAGTTACAAAAAGAATAAACAATTTATTGAAAGCGCGACATAGATTGATAAAAACTGATTAAGTACAATAATATCGCTTGTAACAGATCACAGCTCGTAATATAAATGGATTTCAAAAGAAAACGAGAACAGGAACATTCGCGCACAGCTTGCTAGCGGCAAACTATGCGCCAACGTGTTGTTCACAGTGAGGTTGAGAGTCGTGGCGCCGCCGACAGTATCACAACACATCCGGTCGAGCAGCAATCGTGAAAGTAATGCAAGGATATGCAGACATACCGCGGCATTAGTATCAAGAGTACTCGCAAACAGGACGCGAACAAAAAAGTTTCAATCACATACAGAATACACGACCTCGTTAATGTACAAAATAAAAGCAAAAATATAGAAATAGTATTATTGTAATATTTATTTTTAAATAAAAAATATAATATCAAAAAAGCGTAATAAAGCACTCATTATGTACAAGGCGTTGTTATGTGAACCGTTGTCGCGCGCGCTCACCAGCCAGGCGGCACACACACATTTATGTCAGTTATTTTCACTTGAGTTCAGATTGGTAAGTTTCAAATATTCGAGTTGAAATACCCAAGTTACTCATCACTATAGAATTTATATCGAATTGAAATGATGTCAATGTCGTTTCCGTGTTGCATGAGAGCGTTCCCTGGCTGGCTGATGCGCGGCAGCGACAACAAAACTAAATAACCAAACATCAGTAACACTAAGCACAATGGCGCCGCAAGCACGCATAGTCAATAAGTCACAATAAATATAAAATAATATATCTTAAGCAATCTTAAATACCCTGTTGATTTCTTTTTTTAAATTATCATGTTTCCCCTTTTGAATTACGAAAAAAAAAAAAAAAAAGACGCATTGCAATAGTGCTGCGGTACGAACTCGTACATAAACCTAATCCTAGCCAGACCAGAACGATATTGGAGATCATGTTACATGTGACGACACTCTCGCGGGACTTCATACAAGAGTACTTACAGTACTAGCAGCAGGAAGAGAAGTACAGAGATCCGCTCCGCACGAGCGACACGCGCGCACGCAGACACGCGAGGACGTGCAGCGAGTGCGAGCGCAGCCACTCGCGACTCACATTCGTTTGAGATCCTGCACGGCCGCGTCTATGTGTGCGTCCGACAGCTTACGCTTATTACAAGGAAGCGACTTTCTGTACTTACCTTTCTTTTTCGCGTGAATGTGTGTATGGCGAGAGAGAACAGTCCAATTTAGTGTTGTAGGTCGCTGTGTGTCACGTGTGTGTGTGAGAGCTGTAGCCGCGGCACTATGCGCGCACGCAACACATTGAGCACGATCCGACGATCACGAGACCTCTCCGACGACTATCCCTCCACTAACTATCATATAAATTCTTCCGAGTAAACCTATCATTAACGTATATGTCTTTATTACGTATGTTATTTCGTTTTTAGCTTATATTTAAGACTTTAAGACTTTTATCATTTTGTGCAAAGAAAAGACTTTTACTAATTTAATATTTTTTGTACAAGATTGTTTTTACTCTCCGATGTATCCTCTATGTACACCTGCAGCCGGCCGCGCGGGCACGGCTCTCTGATGCAGGACCTCATGTCGTAACATCTATGTACTCTTTACACGACCCGATACCTAATACACCATCAAAATGAAATAAACTTCAACAACATAGTATAAAGACTGGCGCACTCGCGCTCGTATAAGGAAACTATCGAACCCATCAGCACCCTATGTAAACATTATGCATCGTGTTAACGTTAAATTAAACCTAGAGAGGGTATAACCAGTCGTACGGTACAAGTCGCGCCGCGCTGCACGCCGCCCTACCTGCGACACCCGCGACTTCCGCTGGTAACATGTCAGTACCCATATACAAATAGACAGGCGGCGTCCAGTGCCGCGCGGCAGCCTTACAATAAAATGGCGCGTGTATAATAAAATATAGGTTACAATATTATGTAAAATTATGCTATTCACTAGCGATCCGAAACTAATGTAACTGTTCGGGTAACGTTGTGTAAAATGCACTCGGCGTGACGTCACGCAGCCACCCTCGCGGGGCGGTATTTGTGCAGTGGTAAAGGTCAACGACCGCTTACAATAAAATGGCCGCCTCCTGCGACTGTAAAAATATAGTTATCAAATGCTAAAGTTCAATTATAAATAGCGTCGACCATGCGACGGTAAGTAAACTAAAATCTAAATAAAAGTATACATAATAATATATCTCATAGGCCGTTGTTGTGACTTAGATAACAAACGAAGGGGGCCGCGTGCGGGGGCGGGGCGGGGCGAGGTACTTCACAATTTGACTAGCCGACACGAATTAGTAAGTGACTAGAACGCGAAACACATCATTGGCAAGACTTCGTATTACGAGCGCACTCGGCCGCTAATTCCGAACACTAGTTATTTTTCAGTATGGCAATAAAAATGGCCATCATTATTAGTTAGACATCACTGAAGATCACAGACATTCCGAATACATTAAGTACAGTCGCCCGCCCCGCCGCCGCGGCCGCGGCGCTACCGGAACTACCACCACGACTGTGATGTTCTAGCGATCGGTTAAATAAAACATGTGATGGACCGAAACAAAAAATACATACAATATTTACAAATAAATCCTACAAATTAAGCTCCTCAGTTTGAAAAAGATTAAATTACATCACTAACGATTGCTTTACAAAACATTCCTCGCGTCGAAACTTCAGTCCAATTTGCTACTTACTCTAGGAAAGTACTCGCCGCGACCATCTCCCGCGCCGTCGCCGCCACACTACACAGTTCACAACTAGTCCACCGGCATGGCCGACCTACTACAATTGGATCATTTCGACCGTATCATTCACACTCACATGGTCAACGTCGCAGACATAAACATTGAGACACAGGCTCTACCAGTCCCTCCTGAGCTGGCTGCACTAACAGAAGCCTCCGAACCCGACGGAGGGCACGGAGGGCACCGCGGGCACGGCAGGCACGCCGCCCGAGTGCTCGCCGTTCTTGTGCAGGTCGATGAGCGGCGGGGCCGACAGGTAGTGGGCCTGGAACACATACTGGAGATCAACTTCCTGAACACACATTGAAAAGCGAGGATCCTGCGATCAAATGGGTGTTTATGGCGATGTGGGATTTTTCGCTTTAGTCCACGTAGCCACACACATTACCACATTTACACCCCAAGACTACTACAAATACAATTTGGCAGAAAGGTAGATTATGATTTAGACTCTGAAACATAATTCCTTCTGTGTTGTTGAAAACAACCCACTTACTACGCTTTTCAGTGTTCACACAAGACCCATTTGATTTCACATCAGTAATCCATGTTGGATTAGCCACATCGCGATATTCAGATCCACGAAAATAGCTCGTATTTTTTGTCGTAAAAAAGGCTCGAGGTACTCAGGTTCAGTGGATACGAAACACGACACTATCGACGGAGCCCCGCTTTGCAGGGCTCCTACTTCTAGATGGTTTGACGAAGTAACCGCATAGGAAGAAGCATCTCCTTCTAAGTATACCTGGTCGTGAAATGAGATATTTGGTGGTATATATTAGCGAGTGGTACCTGCTGGTGGTGCGCGGGCGGCGGGCCGGCGTACCCGTTGTAGTAGGGCGCGTTGTACGGCGCGTAGCCCGCCGGCACGGCCGCCGGGTAGCCGTACTGCCACTCCGACAGGTAGCCCGGCGTGGGCCGCATCACGGCCGCGCCCCAGCCGCCGCCGTAGCCCACGAACGGCGCGCCGTACCTGCACAGCCGACACGTTACACATACAACTAATACATACACACGACTGGCACAGCACAACAGCTGCACGGTACTGACCCGTTGTTCCCGTAGGCCGCGCCGCCGTAGGCCCCGTAGGGCGGGTAGAGCGCGGGCGCGTAGTCGGGCAGCGCGGCCACGGCGGCGGGCGCCTGGTCGGGCGCGGGCGCGGGAGCGGGCGCGGGCGCGGGCGCGGCGCCGGGGCCCTCGGCGATGGACGGGATCTGGTCCACCAGCGACTCCAGCCCCGACAGTGACTTGGACGCCACGTCCTGCGCCTTCGGCTTCACGGCGCCCGCGTACTCCACCGGGGACCCTGGGGGATCAACACGTTCATATTGCTATGAGAACCTGGCAGATCAATGTATGATATACTATTTCTATACGACCACAACTTTTATCAATAAACGTATCCTCAGACCGAGACAAAATATCAGCTGATTCAAAACTGCACATTAGGAATACTCTTAATGATTCAGTTCGTGAATTAATAATAGAAGAATAGCCAATGACGTTGCGAAGTGAATCATTATGAACATTGTTTAAGGGAGTACGCACACTTATGCCCATAGGAAAGAACGAATTTGGTTGAAGACGCGTACACGGCCGTTCAGCTCTCCGCGTCTATTCAGCTTTCGTAGAAAACAAGTCATAAAATGAGGACAAATTCTTACGACGCTGTATGAGACTAAAGAAGCGGATCTGTGTAAGTGGGACCAAAAACGTTTAGCAAAATGTGAAACGTGCTAAATGTGTAGTTCCTAAAGTAGCCGTTTTAGAGCCTCAGCTTTTTAACATTTTGCCGATTCATTTGAACACAAAATTACAAGATTTATTATAAGTTTTAAACTGTTTATACTGAGTACAAAGAGAAGAAGTTGAAGATAAACAATCTAACAGACCGAAAAGCGTTAATGCGTTCAAAATCTTGAAAGGATGGATGGATGTCGGCCTATTACGTTAGGGTTCATTTTGATCCGTAAACTTGCTGTACTTTAATATTGTCATAAGTGTATAGTGTTTAATGTATTTCCTTTTTAAATTAAGAATTATTAAATAATTATGTTTGTAAAGCCTCATTACGACGGAGTGCCTATAAAGTCCGCAATGTAACGCAACTCGCGTGCGAGTTCTTGCATCGTGTAAATGAGGCTTTATTCTGCCACGCGTAAACTACTAGATGATAAAATTAATTCATATTGACCCTCTCCGCTCCTAAAAGCTATCATTACATTTTGTTTTAAAATTATACAGTATACAAAAAAGACTGATGTCATAAGAATACTTTCTGACTTTGTTCAATAATTAATAATATGCACAATGTGTTTCACACCTGTGTCTCGTTACAGTTAATATTGCTTTACATAATAAAACAATGCTCGCCTAAATGCTTAGTGACAGCAAACAACTACTACAGAACATTTCATACTGTTCTAGGAGGATCCTGGACAATTGCACAAACCATAAAACAGATCAATTGAGAGTGGGGGCTTGTCATGACAGGACCCACTAAAAATGTAACCAAGGCACGAAATATTGTATATTTTAAAACCGTCTGAGTAGGTATGTCAAATTTCAATACAGTGCAGTTATAAACTACTGCATAGCTTTTATCGCGGGCTCTGAGCGCGGCGACCGAATCAAGAAATGCTCTAACGAAAATAAACCTAACACCCTGCATCGTCTAACGTCGTTTCAGTTCGGCAGACTTCGGAAATCATAAAAACATCCGTCATAAAGACAATTTACTTTTTCTTACTGATTCTAAACGGCCAGCTACAAAAGGAGGTTTTCACAATGAAACCTACTTATAAAATTCTCCTACAACAAAGCGCAGTGAAAGCGTGCTGGGCCCATAACCTGCTGAAAATTTTGACCCAGTTTAGAAGTGAGACTTGAGAATCCCGTGTATAAAAAACCCACTTACATCTTCATTATAATTTATATTATTACAGTAGTGCACCACAAACATTTTAAATAAATAATATTCTCGTTAAATATTAGCGGTAGGCGATAATTATTTCTTTTTTTACCGTGGTAGTCCCCGGGTGCCACACGTATTTTTAAATTATTATCTAACCATAGGTTCGCCTTGACCACCACCCGGCGCGGTGGTTAGCGATGTTGTGGTCGGTGACGCACGCTTGCCTACACGATACTATTCCCTGTAACTTACCAGGCTGGTGGTGATGCGGCGTGTGGTCGGAGTGCGGCGTGTGCGGGGGGTGCGGGGTGTGCGGGTGCTCGGGCGGACGGAACGCGGCCGAGAACGACGCCTCGCCGCTGTGGGGCGGCGTCGACCTGCTGACATACCGCACTCACTATTACATGATACTAGTTTCTCAACTCAAGGAGATATTCATGATGGTACACGTATTATATTAATATTTGACGAAGGATCATCATCAGCCTATAATGTTCCCACTGGTAGGCCACGCCTTCTCTCTGTGGTTGGAATATGTCCCATGTCTTCAAATTTTTGTTTGAAGGACGTACCGGTTTCCTTACGATGTTTTACTTCACCCGTTTGAGAGCAGTGATGATGAAATAAATTACAGAAAGTAATGCCCCTGGCTGGGTGGACTCGTAAATCGTGGCCGTGGCCATATAATTTTTTTTTTTCGTGCTAAAATCATCAAATGAGTCCTCCCACCCAGGGCAGAGCGGGAGGGACTGTCAGACTCGTACTGACTAAAATCCACGGTGTCCTTCAATAGCCCTTTACGTTCCGGGGTCACGGTCATTCGTACAGTCCCGCGACCACGGCCATATAATGGCAAAACAAAATCAGAAATTTTACATCACATAAACAAAAAGTCGTATCTTATACTAATTTGATAGCTTAACAAAGAGCAGACTTGAATCATTATTATTAAAACGAGTACTTTCGACTTACCTATTGAAATTGCTAGGATACATGGACGAGGGGTGCTGATGTAACTGGTCTAATCTGGGACTGTCTCCGACACCAGCACCTGGAACCATAATAAATAAGTTATGTTACGAAAGTAAAAGGAACATAAAACCTAAAATAAGCGGCATGCGCAGAATGTAACATGAAGTTTTTATGACTTTTGCGCTATGGCATTGAAGATACCGACACGGCGCCAAGACAGGTGCGGCATCTGGCGCGATCCACCGTTCCAGCGATGTCGGCCCGCTGGCTTTGACACTCCGGCCTTATTTATACCTTATAATGCAATCAGATATGGTCGGGATTGGGTTCATGATCGATTTTAACTGGCAGATTGATAATTGATGGTTGTGGAGTCTCCGTTGTCTTGTCGTGTGGTGCAGGTGCGAGTACTAGTTGATAGTTGCGTTACATACCCTGCTCCTGCCGGTAGTAGTGGTCCTGCTTGTCGTGCGGCGCGGGGCTGTGCGTAATATAATAATAATAATAATATAATATAAAAACTTTTATTAATCCAAAAACATACAGAGTTTGAGATACATTTTGTTTTAGATTATGTTACAAATTCTGTTCAAGAATAAATACTCTACCTCTTAAGCTAGGGTATACCTGTATTATAAGAGGTAGTTTACGGTCAGTAATCTACTAAATTTACGAGTATATCGCAAGTGGACTGTGTCATTCTACTGTATGGTGTACAAGAGTAGAAATGTAAGTTGCGTGTTTGTAGGTGCAAGTAGTGAATGTTTAGGCATGAGTGTATGTCTGTATGGTGGTATAGGTGTGTGTGTGCGTGTGTGTGCGTATGTGTGTGTGTGTGTGTATGTGTGTGTGTGTGTGTGTGCGTGCGAGTGTATCATACTAAATAGGTGAGTAAAGACTCTGTGTAAGAGTAATCCTTGAGGAGCAGCCACTCTGTTACTTTAGATTTTAGTGCATGTGAGTTTAGGTATATGATATTGAGATGCTTGTTAATATTTTTATAGATATGAGTACTTAAAATATAATATTGATGTTTGGCGAACGAGGTCTTGTGTTGTATATTTGGTGGGACGTATGTACGCTTATTTGTAACAGGTAGAGGAAGGATTGCGTGCTTTCTGAGGGTGGATTTAAGCACATAAAGCTGACGAACCGTAAGTACTTTACAGTCAGAGAACAGTTCAGTTGTTGGGTAACGGTATGGCTTTTTCATCATGACTTTAAGTATAGCTCGCTGTGCTCTTTCCACCCTCAGAAATCTAGTCTTAGCGGCACCGCCCCACGCAACTATGCAATAACCAATCACTGATTGGCATAGTGCAAGGTACACCATCTTAAGAGTTGTTAAGTCGGCTGATACTCTAAGAGTCTTAAATATATGTATAAGACGTAAGGTTCTGGTGGTGACGGCGTCAATTTGTTGGTCCCATCTCAGTCCGTCGTCAATGTTAACTCCGAGGTATTTGACGCTTTCGGATCTAGCAAGTGGAGGACAAGTACAAGGGTCGGACGAGTTTGTGCAGGAATGGGGAGTTACACTAAAAGAGGGGGATGGTCTTGCGTTACGTCGTATAGCAAAGGGAATATAAGTCGTTTTTTGTAGGTTTAATGTAAGGCGGTTCGAATTTAACCACATCATAACTTTGGCCATCGCCATCTCTGCATTTGCTTTCACAATGTCCCAAGTAATTCCGTCTACAAGGATTGCAGTGTCGTCTGCGTAAGCGTAAATTCTACTATTTGGCAGACTCAGTCTGCAGAGATCATTTACGTAGATCTGAAATAGAGTCGGGGAAAGAATTCCTCCCTGGGGAACACCATAGGGCACGAGAAACTCATCACTTAGGTGAGTATCAATTTTAATACATTGCCTACGATTTTTTAGGTAGTCTTTAAATATTTCTAGTGGCATTCCACGCACACCAATACTTTCCAACTTCGTGATGAGTTTGGGAACAGAGACCGTGTCAAAAGCCTTCGAAAGATCCAGAAATATACCAAGACACTTAGATTTTTTATCTAGGTTTGAGGCAACCTGTTGCGTGAAATCCAGTACTGCATCATCTGTAGATAGACTTGTCCGAAATCCGTATTGGTTGTTAGCAATGAGTCGGTGTTTATCGAGAAACTTTCGTAGAGAGTTATTAAGGATTTTTTCGAGAATTTTAGATAGTGCAGGTAGGACTGATATCGGTCTGTAGTTATTAACACAGTCTCTGTTCCCTCCCTTGTATATTGGATGGACCACAGCTTTTTTAAAAGCATCAGGAAAGACACCCTCCTGTAGGCAGCGATTAAAAAGGTACGTAATTGGTGGCACCAGTACATGTCGACAGCTTTTCAATATTAGCGATGATATGCCGTCCCAGCCAACTGCACAGTCAGAACGTAGTTGTAGGATTAGGGACTCCACATCAGCTTCGTCTACTTCCAGGATGGTAAGAGAGCTCACAGGTGAGCTTCGAGTGTCCAGAGGTGGTGGTGAGGGTAAAGAATGGCCACAGGCCGGTATTGATGCAGTGTCATTGGTTATTTTTGAAGCCATGTTTTTGCCAATGTTGGCAAAAAATTGGCCTACCTCATTAATCGCCGATTTTGGGTCGTCCCGTATTGTGAGTAGCTCCACAGGACTAAGTTTTGGTTTATGGGTATTGGTTATGTATTTGATTGTTTTCCATAAGACTTTGGGATTATTTTTGGCTTTTTCAAGCTGGCCGGTTTCATAAGACCTTTTAAGTTTCTTGAGTAAGTTGTTGCAAAAATTGCGGTATCGAGAATATGTAGTTCTTAGAATAATATTATCTGGTGATTTTTTAGATGTGATGTGCATTTTATCTCTATGCTTTATACATTTTAAAAGACCAGGGGTTATCCAGGGTTTAATGATTCTCTTATTTTTAGGGATTTTAACGTGTGTTGAATGATTTGATATTACTTCTTTAATAATACTGATGAATTTACCCATTGCCTCATTTATGTTCTCGACCTCATATATTACCGTAAAATCCGCGATTTCTAACTCCGCCACAATTGCTTTGTGGTTTTGAGTGGTGGTTGTATATAATTTGTGGGAGGGTTTTGCATTTTTCACACTTAACAGTAGTGGTTTGTGGTCCGTCACATGTGCTTCCAAAATTAGTGTAGTAGTAGTTAGACAAGATTTCAAAAATATATGATCCAAACAGTTCTCATCTCGAGTAGGGAATAAGTGTGTTGGCATGAGACCATGAGATGCATTTAGCGTGAGATAGTCCAAGGTTCTTTCAGTCATATTATTTTGTTTTATATCTATGTTTAGGTCGCCAACAAGCGCGATGTTAGGGCATATACATTTAATATTGTCGTAAACATTTATCAAACTAGTTGAGAAATTGTCATAATTCTCCCTTGAGTTTAATGAGGGCGAGCGATAGATCGCTACTACCGATATTTTTTTGTCTAGGTGACACACTAAACAGTTTCCACCCTCAAAGTCTGGCTCTGATACTGTAGCTTGCAAGCTTGATTTTGTATAAATAATTATACCATCGTTTTGGTTACAGTTTGTATTTGTGAAATGTGACTCAAAACCGTCCAAAACTGGTATGTTGTTGATTTTACTGAGCCAACACTCGGTTAAGACAATAATATCGATATCCACATTTAACCGATTTAACAGTACTTGGAGGTGTGGAAAATTTTTGTTTATACTACGGATGTTAATATGCAATAGATTAATGTTATTTCCGGATATATCTATATATTTAAGGCATTCTTCTGGACTACAGACAAAGGATTTTCCCTGGGTTATTAGATCAAGATCATTATTGACGTTAATTAAGTTAGCCATTAAAAGAGGATGAATAACCACAATAAAAATAGTGCAAAAACGGTGGGCGTACGTATGTCTCGGTGGGTTTTAAATAATAAAATAACGGGATTAGAGCCTGTGTATGTGTATGTGTGAGCAATGTAGGATGTGTATGTGTGAGTAATTTTATGAGTGTGTGAAATGTTATTGCGGACAGTGTTTTGTTGTGTGTTGTTTTTTTGTAAAAGGTAGACTAAAGTGTGAGTAATTAAGTAGTTAACTAATTTTAAAGAAATTAAAGAAAAATCTTGTTTAAGTGGCATTGAAATCATGCATTTTTGTAGTCAGATATTCAGTTTAGATATTGATTCATTGAGGTATTGGATACATTTTTCTGAGTTGATCAGAACCTGCTTGTCTCCTACTTGCTTTCGGAGAAAGATATTTCCGTTGTTGGTCCAGCAGAAACTATATTGATTCTCCTTTGCAAATTGCCGTGCCAAGTAGAACAGCTTTTTAGAGCTGGCGGATAGGCGTTCTTCCACATAGACAGCCTGGCGTTTGCCTGGGACACCAATCAATTCCGTATTGAGTTTGTCTTCTTTTGAAGTTTTACTTTTGTTGTATGATCGGATAGCCATCAATAGGTTTTGCTTGGTATGTACCGTTGTAAACTCTGCTACGACAGGACGTGATGTTTGGCTGGGTTTTCCTGGCTGACGATACACATCACGGATTTCGGATTGAGATATAGGTGTTCCAACAAGCTGGCTGATGTTGCAGATGGTATTTGATAAATTGCCTGTAGTTTCATTTTCTAGTTGAGGAATATTTCTTATTTCGACACATGATGAGCGTGTCTTATACTGCAGATCTCTTATTTTATTTTCAAGTGTTTCTATGTAGCTTCTCTGTTCTTTCCTCTCTTTTTTTAAGTCTTCCACCTCTTTTTTCATTTCTTCAAATTTTTCATTGAAGTGCTTCATTGATCTTTCGATCTCGGCATTTGTCTTACGAATCTGGGTATTTGACTTTTGGATATCGGCATTTTGCGCTTTAATCTCAATGACGTCTTCCATCAATTTTTGTATCAGAGTCGTTTGTGACTCCAGCATCTTAGTCACACGGGTGTTCTGATCATTTCTCCATACACAGAGCAGGTCAGTTAGTTCCTGTTTATTTAAAGCAGGCTCAAATTCTTGAGAATTCTCTGTTCTTGCTCGTTTGCCTCGATTTGTTACATATTCACTTATGTCGATCGCCGCATTAATGTCAGGTTCAGATTGAGACTGGCCTTGGCTTTGCAATTTTGATGGTGGAGTGCGCTGAAGGCTTGCCATTTCGTAGCAAGTAGTCACCGTAGATGTATTATTATATTATGATTATTGTATTATGGAGATACTTGCACAATCTGCCTGTTAAATTATTAGAATAGATAAACACTTGCCTGTGTAATGTAATAAATGTTGGTGTCGTAGCCGATAACAAAAAACCATAGGTTCACTCGTAGCACGCTTGTAGCACGCGCGTAGCACTGGTCACACGCAGTCGCCGCCGTAGAAGGCCCGATGACGTCAGCTTCGTGTAGCACACCGCTATTTCGTCGCTCACTGCTACTTGTTCGATGGCGCAGTGGTCAGGCGCTCGGGTCAAGTCGCCCCACGCGTGAGGTCGTAGGTTCGAATCTCACCAATCAGTATCACGTTTTCAACTGGTGTTGGAGACGGCAATGTCAAACAGCTATTTATCTCTTTCAAGGACCACCCACTGGGCGTGAACTTTGGATTAAAACAGCTAAAGAGTGACAAGGAATTGCAAAAAAACTCAACCGGCCAATCACAGAATTTAGCAACACAATTTCTAACCGATAGGTGACACACGTCCACTCGTCACAACGTCTGCCCCATAAGGCGTGTGGTGCAGGTGCGAGTACTGCAGGCGCTGCTCGCCCTCGTACAGTGCACCGCCGAAGGTCGCACCGCCCACACCTGCTGGAGACATCTCGCTGCCCGCTGACGTCTGTGGGAGGACCATCAGTTAGTCGGACTATGTTACAGGTCTGCTCAGAGTGGGGACTCTGGCCGTCAGGTGATCTTGCACGAACAGCTGCAGCACTGACCTTGTTGTAGTCGGAGAGCGAGGAGTTGGAGTTGGAGCCGGGATGCATGTCGGTGCTGCCCATGGGCGAGTCCCGCTCGGGCTCGTCGGGCCGCTCGCGCGCGTCCCTTGGGTCCCGCGGCGGCTCGAAGTCCAGCATGGCGGGCGACACGGGCGCGGGCGACGAGATGGCGGCGCCGATGTCGTGCGACAGCTCGCCGCCGAAGCCCGAGCCGCTGCCGGAGCCCGACGTGCTGTTGCCGCCCTGCAACCAGCGACACGCTTTACTGGCTGCTCAAATAACTAACTAAAGAAATGTAACTTCCAGAATTCTCGTTCGGTAACCACTTTGTACAGATTTGCAGATCGCCAGATAAAAAAACGATTATCGATGACTTTACTTTGAATAGTTCTATTTTTGCATCGGGTCGTAACCAAACTGTTTTAAACCAAAACTTCGTACTAGGTCTTTTAATTTTTTGACGTGAAAACGTTTTCTCGCTCGATAGATGCATTCACACACATCAGTCACGTCACGTCATCGACAATGGATCGGTGACGGTTTGTGTACGTATCCACAAACACCAGTCACCGTCACGTCGTTCGTCAGTCACATCGCCGGTTTGACTGAATCGTTGAACAATAACATTAGTCAAGTTACCGGTTGGTCACACGTGTAAAGCAATAACGGTAGCACGACGCTGACTGAACTGAGACGTGATTATCCCGGGTGTGTGGGGAAAAAAGTATGAAACGGTGACGTCAGTGATAGATCAAGTGCCGATGACTGACTGGTGACTGACGTGTAGGAACAAAGTCATACTAAGAGTATAGATTTTTTAAACCGGGCCGGTGACTTAACGTGACGGTGTGTGATGTGTGTGTGATGTGTATTTGCCAGTGACATCGTCGGGTGTAACTGCTTGGGTGAGGCTGGGTTAGTGCGGAGGTAGCGAATGAGGGTGGTGCAAAAATAAATAAGTATATCGTGAAAACACGTTAATAATAATCAAATAGACGATATGTTTGTGGATGGATGGACAAAGATTTTATTGGTGTGTCAGATGTATTGTGAGTAAGGAATTTATGAAAGAGTTTTTATTAAGTTTGTTATATTTGTTTTAAAATTTTACTTTACTGTTTTTATTTTGTACCTTTTTTAATATGAGTTATAATTATATTTTTATTTGATATGGTAAAAGATCGTTCATAGCTGTCGTAATTGAATAAATAAATAAATTACCTGCGGCTGGAAGTGGTGCGTGTCGGTGTAGGTGGGCGTGCGCGAGGGCGCGGGCGACGAGTGCTGGCTATAGGGCGTGTGCGCCGGCGACGGCGTGTACGAGTGCAGCGCTGCGGGCGACGCCGCGGGGAACGGCGTGGTGCCGCCCACCACGCCCGCCACGACCACGGGCGCCGGCGAGCGGGAGAACGGACGGCCTTGAGACTGACGAAATACATACTGGGTAAGTACTCAGGTGAACATGACACATCGTTGTATTGTACAATGGTCTGTGAGCATGCAACCACGAACCAGTTTGCGCAGGTAAGCGCGTGCGTGTGGACGGCAAGACGGTAGTTCGTGCAGTCCCGAAATGTTCCCTATCTGTAATTATGCAATCATGATTGCACGACGGAGCATGTAGCCGAGCCATGATTAAAATCATAATTTCCCCTCAGATTTTGTAATTTCGATATGATGTTGTAGTTATAGTAGTACACCCGACTATTTATTGATATATTTTAAAGTAACTGAAGTTCGAATTTTTTATTGTGTAGTTTCAATGAAAATAGTTTCTTAGAATGAAAGACTTACGGTGTCAACTATACTAAACTTGATAGGACAGGAAAGTGATGATATTCTTTTATTTTACTTGACGAAGCAGGTGTATTTGACACTATATTTCCGGGACTAGTTAGTTACCTGCGGTGCGGGCGAGTGTGAGTATGGATGCGGGTGGTGCGGGTGTGGCGACTGAGAGAAGCGCGCCTGCGGGGCCGGGCTCTGTGGGAGATACATTATAGTCACACACTGTTGTATACATGGACTAAACAGTCTTGAGGCCTTAACAGCGTACTAGGTTTCAAGTCCTTATTTTTAAAATAGAAAAGACTGAGATGATTTTAATGAAAGTTTATGCGAATATAGGGTAAACTCACCAGTAACTGGCCACTTAAGAACAACGCGTAGTTTATTTCAGTGCCATGGCGAAATGTCTCAAGAAATTAATATTCTTGTATTAACTTTAGTTAAAGCAAGTATCCGTTTATCGTTATTAGTAAGTAAAAAAACAAACACAATTGAATTATGTAGTAATATTTTAATATAATGGAAAAGTAGTCTTTTTTAGTAATAACTGGCCATTTAAAATTAGATATTAGCCACCACAATACTAATAATTGGCCATACACAAATAATAATTAAAATCAATTAAAATATATAGAATATAGTAACTATATAAGAAATTAAAAACTTAAAAAACATTATAAAACAAATTCTAACAAAGTTGTTCTTAATTCGTAAAAAAAAACTACAACTTAGCTTAATTTAATGAGATCAGTATACCACAGGTTGTTTGTACTTAAATGTCTGTAAGAAATTATGGTTAGTAACGAGGAACTTTTCATTTGCAGTTATTGATTTGTTTAAATAAATTAATTACTTCATCATCATCATCATCATCATCAGATGTAGAGTTACTCTCTTTGTAACAATTATGGCACAAAAAAGAATCACATTCATCCTCAGGAATATGAATCCTATGAGGTAATGGTATACAATTCTCATGAAATTGTTTATTACAGAGACTACATAGAATCGCCCTTCTTGTTATTGGATTCAAACAATAGTCACAACAAGTGACATATCGTTTTTTCTTATTTTCTAACAGTTTTTTAGACTCATCTTGACTATTTATCGTTTTGCTAGTAGCAGTCTTATTTGTTTTATTCTTTGGTTTCTTATTTGGTACATTATTTTCTTTTTGACTTTTTTTTTCTTCTCGTAATCTCTTCCTTTCTTCTTTTGCGGCATCTTCTTCTTGCTTTTTTAATTGTTTTTCTCTTATCATTTCAACATATCGGTCGGATGTTAACGCAAATGAAGATCTCTCAATTTGGCGCTTTCCTTGTCGTTTGGGAAAATCGGGTAACTTTTGTTTCAGATATTCCGAGAAAGGTATATTTGAGATGACAGAAATTGTTTTATTTGGATTAATCTGTTTCGAGGTACTAGGGTGCGGTTCTATTATACTGTTTGATATTTGCATCTCTACTTTTTTTGATGTGGTAGCCTGTAAACTACTAGTGTCGTCGGTAAAACTATCTGGTTCGGTAATCTTTATTTGGGTTGGTGTCGTAATTATATTCTGTCTATCCCCTTCATTTTCTTTCGCTTGTATGTTTTGTGTCTCGTTCTCATTATCTTTGTTGTTTATTGTTAATTCACCGGTATATTCATTTAGGATAATTCTGCTTTCTTCGCTTGGTTCCTTCAAATCAATTACACAGCTACTTTCGGCAAAGAAATCATTTTCATCAGTGTGTAGACTTTGATTCCAATCCTGTTTAAACGCTAATGTTTCGGGAACAACTTTAAATTTCTGCCAAAGTTTATAAATTGCTGCAAAGTTATCATCAATATCTACTTGCGTTAATGATGTGATTGTGTGACATCTGTGAATTATTGAATCGTCCACAATCTCACAAAAATCAGAGTAAGTCAGTACATATTCTGCATCTGCTGTGTTCATAGTTGCTGTAGGTGTATCATTTTCAGGTTTTTTAATTGATAAGCACTTGCTATAGTCTACATTGTCGGCTTCAAATGGGTATAGGCCAGTTACCCTAAATCCATTTATTAAAGTTTCTTTTTTTGCGCATGAATCTATAACTTTTTTTAGTAAAGGAGCAAAAGATTCTTTGTTGAGAGTTTCTTGGTAATTACATGCAATGTACCACTCCCGCAACATGTTTTTCCATCCAGCTTTTATTGGACGAAAAGCTGCAACATCCGCTGGTTGTAAAATTCGCGTTGCATTCGGGTAAAGTGCAATTAAATGGATTTGTAAGGTTCTGCAGAGTTCAGATACCTCTAAAGTTATATGCGTTTTATGGCCATCAACAAACAAAATTACTGGAAAAGGAATATTGTTTTGCGTTAGTTCTTGGTGGAAGCAGTTAGCTATATAGTCATAAAAAACCGCAGCCGTCATCCAGCCCGAGTCGCTGCGGCCAATTCCCCATCCGGATGGCACACTCAACGTAACTCGGTCGGGAATTCTTTTGTATGGATAAATGATCATAGGGTTGCATACTTGACCGGCAGCAGAAAATGTAAATAATACTGTTAAGTTTTCCTTAGCAGACGATTTTTCAATTTCGTACACATTTTTGCATCCTTTTTCTGCTAAAACTTTGCCGGTTTTTGGACAAATATTAAAGCCACTTTCGTCAGCATTAAACACACGGGCAGGGTCTTGAATGACAGAAGATAAACCTTCATCGTCAATGTATTGTCTTATCTCTTGGAACCATTTCCTAATGTCTAATTCTGAAACACAGGCACTTGCGTTAGACACTCCCTCTGATGTCCGAATCGAGATGTTGGGATGACGTTTCAAGAATGCCTTGAACCATACTTCTCCAGGTTTGTTATTCCGGAATGGATTAGGTCTTGGATTTTTCTTCAAAAAATCCTGGACACACACCTGTATATCTTCTTTTTTTCTGGGAAATCCTCTTTTAGCTTGTTGTATAATGAAGTTACACAACTCATTTTCTTCACTTTCGGTCAGCACTGGATCAGGTCCAGACTTAAATTTTGTGTTCGGATGTCGTATTTTGAATTGAACACTGCTGCGAGGTACGCCAAATTTTTTTGCTGCTTGACGAATCGAACCTTCATGGTTTTCAATAAATTTGATGGCATTTTCTATTGCCTCTTTAGAGTATTGGCGCTTTTTTAACGACATGTCGGAAAATCTGTCCAACAAAAAATATTCCGTCAGTAACTGGCCATACAGCTAAAATACAATTGGCCACCCATGCCAGTTACTGATAAACATGTATATTTTTATATGATTTTTTTTTAGACGACAGTATGCCTTATACGCATTCTAAATACGTTTAATTTTTCGTAAAATTCGGACATTAGCGTATAACTCAGTAACTGGCATGAGTGGCCAATTAATGAAAATATGCAAAAATGAAAATCAATAACTGGCCACCCCACTAATCTCGCTTTATTATAGATACTGACAGAATAAAACTTTAAGAAATGATCGTTTACCATCTATACAATACCACAAACACAATCAACTCACGTTTATAACACACAGTATCACAAAATTTACTTTTGATGTCAATCCTTACGTTAATTTTTTTTTAAGTACTTACCGTTCACGTCTGAACTCGTACGCGTGCTGTCACAAAATGGCCGATATTTTTGGCGCTAGTGTTCATAGGGGAAAAAACTGTCACTATAATGAAAGCTAGTTGAGTAGGTAATACTAAAAATAAATAATAGATGGCGTTCTATTAGAATAGTTCTTAATTTATGCAGTTAAAGTGAATAGTGGCCAATAATTGAAAGTGGCCAGTTATACCTCGGTTTACCCTACATAGTTCTAAAAAGTAGTAAAAGAACATTTCTTGAAATATTGTGTTACAGCCTCACAGGTAAATTGGACAGAATTACAATTTTACAAGGTGAACGAAAGAGTTTCAATTAACTTTTCTTAAAGAAGACAATTTTTTTTTTTGTGGTAAAATCATCAAATGAGTCCTCCCGCCTAGGGCAGGGCGGGAGGGACTGTCAGACTTGTACTGACTAAAATCCACGGTGTCCTTCACTAGCCCTTTACGTACCGGGGTCACGGTAATGGATAAGTCTCGCGACCCCAAAGAGCGAGGGCCAAAGCCGGCTTTGGCCTTCTACAGGCCCCGTCACTATGCTGACACTCCTTGATGCGCGCGTGGAACACAACGCGCCGTCGACCCAAATAACACAATTCAAAAATATTTACAACTTTTCATGCGTGTATGGGTGCTTTTATAAAGAAACAGGTTGTCGGCACAGACAGGTACGTACGGATCTGTAATGATCGATGGTGCAGACAGAATTAACCCGTTATCTTATCCAGTTACACACAATGGTACGGGATCCTGCGAGAAGGGCGCGGCGCGGGGGGCGGGGGAGCCTAGGCCGCTGAAGGTAGTGGACACGGTACCTGTGCCTGCTGGTGCTGGTAGGACGCAGGACTGTGCGCGTAGAGCGGCGAGCGGCCGGAGAAGGGCGCGGCGCGGGGGGCGGGGGAGCCTAGGCCGCTGAAGGTAGTGGACACGGTACCTGTGCCTGCTGGTGCTGGTAGGACGCAGGACTGTGCGCGTAGAGCGGCGAGCGGCCGGAGAAGGGCGCGGCGCGGGGGGCGGGGGAGCCTAGGCCGCTGAAGGTAGTGGACACGGTACCTGTGCCTGCTGGTGCTGGTAGGACGCAGGACTGTGCGCGTAGAGCGGCGAGCGGCCGGAGAAGGGCGCGGCGCGGGGGGCGGGGGAGCCTAGGCCGCTGAAGGTAGTGGACACGGTACCTGTGCCTGCTGGTGCTGGTAGGACGCAGGACTGTGCGCGTAGAGCGGCGAGCGGCCGGAGAAGGGCGCGGCGCGGGGGGCGGGGGAGCCTAGGCCGCTGAAGGTAGTGGACACGGTACCTGTGCCTGCTGGTGCTGGTAGGACGCAGGACTGTGCGCGTAGAGCGGCGAGCGGCCGGAGAAGGGCGCGGCGCGGGGGGCGGGGGAGCCGTAGCCGCCGCCCGAGCCCGCGCGGGGCGGGGACGGGGCGCTGAAGGCTGCCGGGCTGCCCGGGAACTGGTGCAGCAGGCCCTGCTCCTGAGAACAAGACATTGGTTATGACAATTATGCTCTACTCTTAAAAAAAAATATAACTGGGTGACCAATACAGGTTCAGCTAACAAAACAAAAAGAAATATTGGATAACGATGTAAAACAGATGTGAATGGTGATCGTCATTGAAATTTTAGTGACATAAGCGATATTATTTTTAGGTGCGGTATGATGAGGTCGGTCCGTTTACCTGCGTGCTGAACGTGTCCTGTACCTGCGGCTGCGGCGTGGCGGCGCGGCGCGCGGGCGAGGGCGAGTAGCCCTGCGAGCGCGGCGAGGCGTACACGCCGCGTGGGGACGCCGCGTAGCCGCCCGGGGAGCCGTAGCCGCGCGCCAGGCCCAGCCCCGCCACCTCCAGGGGGGACTCCATGCCTGCCGACCGAACCATCAGTTATACACCTTTGACACTAATTGCAGTTTGTCGTAATTTGCCTAGAAACCTCGCAGGATCAGTGTTGTCCAAAAATGCGTTGTGTTGATGATATTGCTACCGGATACTACCGGTTTGGCGGCGAAATTATTTATTTGTATATAATTAAATCAACTGCTAAAATAGAGCAACTGCTGTATCTTACTGTAATAATCATCCCATCAAAAACATAAATGTGAAATGAGAGCTAAGTTCAATTTTATGATATATGCCTTGGTTGTTGACTTCAACGACAAAAGAAGTGAAATCTCAATGGGTGCTAAGTTCAATGGTCAGTTCTGAAATGTATTTATAACAACATAAAATATCATTTCTTCTTATAACTTAGGATAATAATTATATTGTAACCTAAGGTCTGACTTGGCTAGTTTTCATATACGCCGGAACTTGGCTCGACACGCTACCGCCAGTGGCGTGCCTAGGGTTTCAAATTAAGGCAAGCCCAATAAAATTTTATCCGATTTCAAAAAAAGAAAGTTCAGTTTTCGACTGAGTATGTATCATCGCAATTTTCTCATAAACTACTGGTTAGGTATAAATTAAAAGTGAATTCATCCATCTTCTTCTTTCCTGTTCTATCTTCAATTTCACTGTTGCTTGTCGTGCGGAATGAGGTAACCAAAGCTCACTGAAGGCATGCTAGTGCTAGATTGAATATAATAAACATAGTAGTTATGCAATTGCTGAATTGCATAACTCCGGTGGCTTTGAAAAAAGCCGTTTGGTTTGCTTCATTGCTTGAGGGAACAAAGTTATAGAGAGTAATTGCTTGCTTCGTAACAGGCTAACAGGTTACAGACAAAAAAAAAACAAAACAGAAAGTTACAAAACGAAAATTAAAAAATAGCTAGATAGAATGTAATAAGGAATTTAAATAAATTATTTATATTCTAATTGGAATCGTCTATCTTTCTTAAAGAATGATTTATTTACATCAGAGTAAAATGTTGGTGATCGTTTTAATTCTACCAACAACTCTTTTTCAATAGCTATCATTGATCATTCGGAAAGATGCTCTTAACCTTGTGTATTTCTCAGATAGGTATGGATACGTTTAAGAGACGAAAAAGCACGTTCCGCGGAAGAACTTGTAGCCGGAATAGTCACAACAAGATACGCTAACAGCTCGGAAATGGCATCTTAGAGGTTATTCTCATGAATGAAATCAATTAATTCGAAAACATTACGAACTTTCATATACACTGATCTATTAAGTTTTCGTTTGCGAAATGCGATTTATTAGTCTGAGAAATACACAGATTAGGCGACGGTTTTAATTGAGAAATTAACTGTTCTTTCTGAGCAAAGTTTAAAGATTTTACCTTATCTTCGCCAATCAAAACATGAACGCATTTTAATCCTCACAAGGTACAATAAATAAGTCACCAAAACAATTGTATCACTGAGAAAATCCAAGAAAACACACAAAAAACTTTAACAACAAAACATTTCGCACTCAAGTAATAATAAAACTGAAGTGAGTTGCGAGTGCAGTGTTGTCATTTAGTCAAAAAAAAAGTCGCCCGGTATAATTATGAAAATCTAGCTAGATGTCGCAATTTTTTATTTTTAAGATATTGCTTGGATATTTAATTTCGTTATTTTAAAAAGTCGCTAGTTTTTATTAATGCAAAATTAAAAAAAGTCTCCAAGCTCGTTAAAAATCTCCAAGATCTCAGAACGTCGCTAAAATGACAACACTGCAGAGTTAGCAAGTCACGCATACGTATGCAACGTCATAGGCATTCACGGCTTAAACCTTCCTTAGAAAACGATTTGTAGACGCCAAGGTTCAACTCGTTATACGGCACATCGCTATAAGTGCGAAAGTGACAGAAAGATAGTATTTGAAAGCCCGGTAAAAGCCGGTCGAGTGCAGGCGAGATAGCTATATGTTGATGCTTCAAATGCGAAACTCTGCGCGCGAACCATCGCGATGAGTGGCATAGGTAAATACGTTGTGTTATTTTGATAAGAATTAAGCGCGCGAACTTTTAAATAGTTCGGGTTTGATATTGATTCTCTATTGAGCATTTTAGTAAGGCTTTTGGGCTTATATGAAGGTACCGCCACTGGCTACCGCGTGTCTAAATAAAAAAAAAACAAAATTGGTCCCAAGTGTGAACCTTGTGGTACTCCACATGTTGAGAAATAAACCAGTGATCTTTATCTATTTACAACAACTCTTATTTGCTTTACCGTAAGATACTATCTAAACCACAGGAGTAAGTGACCAAATATGTCAAAACCATCGAGCTTCGTTAAGAGAATGTTATGGTCCACGTTGTCGAACGCACTGCTGAAATCGGTGTACATTGAGTCAAGTTACGCGCGAGTGTAGTGACATACCTGAGTTGGGCGGCTGCTGCTGGAAGTAGTTCCCCGAGTCGTTGGTGAGCTGCTGGTGCTGTGGGTGCTGCTGGTGCGGGTACAGCAGCGAGCCCTGCGCCAGCGGCGACGGCAGCTGCGGCGGGAACTCGCCCGGCGCCAGGTAGCCGCCCGACTCGTGCGAGTGCGCGTGCCCGTGACCGTGGATCGGTTGGAGCGACGACAGACCACTGCTCTGTTGTACCATCGCGTTTGTTTGCTACGGAGGACGAAACAAATTGTTAAAAATAAACAATACGCAACTCACATTCTTTTTATTTTTTCATAATTTTGTAATAATAGGCGATCACAGCTTGCATACGACGTTTACGTTAGAAGATTTTTTTTTCGAAATGTCTTATTTAAAAACATCAAACAACCGGTTCAGTCTCTCCTACTTGAAAGTTTGTCTGAAATATCGTTCGACGTTCACGGTCTTAATCACTATGGAATGCTTTTCCTTACTAACTATTAAGTAATCTGTGTTTTAACACTAAAGACGTAGAAACAAATTGTAACGGTGTATGTTGTGCTTACTTGTTGCTGTTGTTGGTGCTGCTGGTGCTGCAGCAGGAACTGCTGCTCCTCGGGGCGGATCTTCTTGGGCCGGCCCCTCTTCTTCTTGGGCGGCTGGTCGCCGGCGTCCAGCGCGGGCGGCGGGCGCGGCTGGCGCGGCTGGCGCGGCGCGGGCGGCGCCACCTCTCCGTTCTCCAGCTTCACCTTCTTGGGGCGGCCGCGCTTCTTCTTGAGCGGCACCTCCGTGCCGTCCTCCAGGATGATGGTGTCGCCCGGCTCCGGCTCCATCGTCAGTCTGCAACGTGCGGCGTCACTCGTCTGTCCGGCCGTGCACCTACCGCCCTACTCTCACCCGCCCCGCACGACACTAACGTACGCCTCCACGAGACGCCCTCACATGCCAGTTAAATACTATAAAATTGGCCTAAACGAGGGCTACAATAAATTGGAACTATGAGTGTGTAAATATATTTGTCACCAAACTTAATCCCAGTGTTACAGAGAGCTCGCACAGGGTTGAATGAGACCGACACGCGTGGGCAGCATGTTGCGCATGCATCACAGTAGGGAGTGCGCGGGACGCGGGAGGGGACTACAAGCGGCAGCGCGCGCGGCACCAGCGGACGAGGGCGGTCGTGGTGCGGCGCGGGCTGACTACACCATGTCACGGCTAAACGCCGCCGACACGGCAGCTGACAGCATGACAACAAAAGACACAAGCCCTGACATTGACAGCTACGTGTTCCAGTAGTTTAATCCGTGACATAGTAAGTGTTGCGTTCGCCTACAGAACATACAAAGCGTGCAGGTCCGACTCAACCCTCGTCTACAGATTGACATCAATGCCTACGCCAATTGCACTAGTACGCTTCCATACTTCTATCAAGGTCTGCGCTTCACACAGAGAGCTAACCACTCCTAATAGTCCTACGACCTACTCGCTAATCACCGGAGTGGGTCAAACTTAAAATAATTGATGTCAATGTCGGTTTTGAATGGAATGTTTTGTATCGTGAACTAATCAAAGTTATGTTAATGGTAGCGAGTTATATTACCTGCTGGCTTGGCTGAAACAATCGAAGAATTTGAAATAAATGGGCTAAGTTCAATCAGTACAAAAACTAAAAATCTTTAATAATTGGGAAAAGGCCAGCATGTCATTACCGGAAAAAGGAAAAGCAAATTTTAATTCAATTTTTTTTCTACTTTTATGACATTTTTGTTTGTTATTTAATAATTTGGTTTCATTTATATAATATGTAACAAGGCTAACAGAGAAAACTTTAATTTGGAGTTTCTATTTAATACAATCAAGATACAAGCTACAGAAGTTAAGGACAATCTGGATCGCTCGTGAGCCAGTTTGGTGACAAATCTATCACACTAACGAGAAGAACACAAAATGAGGAGAGGACAGTGAACATTAACACAAGGACACAAGTACGACGCTTAGTTACACTACAGTATCCTACACGAGAGCCGTGTCGAGCTACGAGTGGCTGTGTCATCGAGCATGTAGCGGCTCGAACATCAAAGTAAATCTTCATCGGCCAGAGCAGCGGCACGGCCTGTGTGCTTGCATAACATGTCAGCAAGGAACTGAATGTTTACGAACACATTCTGACTTAAATGATTCCTCTATAAGTTTTCGGACTTTTGTCTGACTACAATATAGGATAAATTACTAGGGGTAGACATTGTCTTTAAAACAAAATCTGTTTCAACAAAACATAATAACGCCTGTATTCCATCAATCTGGCTGTAATGCTTGCACCTCGTGGTGACTGATGTAGAGGACAGTAGAACAAGTCCAATGAACGCGAACTAAACATATCAATACATAAGTATAAATAATAATACTCAGTTTCAATATTTAAATATTGTGTTCAGTAGTTTCCAAACACTTACTGTGGCTCCTAAGAAATCATCCTACTAGTAAGCACCTTTATCATCCATTTCCTTAAGCATTGAGGATTCTGACCTATTTTTAGCGATAGCCTAATATTATTATAGTTTTTCCTGTTATGTTAGTTCTGTTCATACTGTTTCTATGTAATGAGGCGCTTTTAATGCGTATCCGTGAACAACTCAAATGAGTAAATTTTAATATTGTGGCTAGAGCCAACACACGCGACAGACTAAGCTAACGAGTGTTATATTTTGATACTCAAATTATAGTTGATACGTTTTAGCATGGCATGTCAGTCATTCATGTTTATATGAAAATACATTGGACGATACATACATTCTTCATCTGAATCCTTCTTTGTTTTTACATTAGGACGTACAGACCCCTAAAAAAATTGAAACAAAGCCTTGTATCGTAGCGTCTTGGAATCAAGATCTTCAACTTTTGTTGTTTTATGGTTCGATGTAAGGTTTAAAGACCATGTTATAACGCAACAGCTGAAGTGAAAAGTATGGGTATCCACATTTTGTGACCGTCACAATATATTAGGCACTAATAAATGAGTCGTTTACACAGTTAGTGAACCCCTGGTGGCTACAGTAGTCGGTCAATACGAGGCCACTCACCGTCGTATCTCCATCTCCTCCTGCGGGCGGCGGCTGGTGTTGTCCGGGAACACCAGCTCGCTCTCGTCCACGTGCGCCACCAGGCCGTTGAGGTAGTCGCGGAACTTCTTGAGCGCCGCGTAGAACGGAACCTTGTCGGCCGCGCGCGGCAGCTGCGCGCAGCGGGCCGACGACGACGGCATCACCCACATGTACTGCAGGGAGAATATAACGGGTTATTGGTTGTATTGCTTTACGACAAGTCCTTCACTTGACTTCCACTAGTCGCCGGAAGTTTATTAAAGTATTAAATAATAATTGTAGAGGGTTTAATTAATTACTTTAAATTCAATCAATTCAACTCCTAGCAACGGATTTCTGTGTTCAGATTTGAGTGGTATCCATATCCATGTCACACGACAGATTTCAATTTGGTCTCTGAGAAAGCAATACAAATTGCAAGCAATACAAAATTCTTGTAGGCAAAAAGTCAAAAACAGAATAACGCCTGTAATCCCCAAGGGTAGGCTCATATAGTTCACTATTTATCTTAAGTTCCATGTGTGTGGCTGCTACTGATGAATTCCTGAAAACCCAATAACATTGGGCCCGATTTGGGAACGAAACATAGAATATCATAGTCATAGAATATCATAATATAAAACACCATCAACATGCCACTCACAGTATTAGTCCCAGCTATGGTGTCGGGCTGCTTCCCGAAGCAGAAGTCCTTCTTCCCCGAGAACACCTCGTAGATGAGCTTGCCGTTGAACACGGCCACCTTGGGCCGGAAGCTCTGCAGCTTCTCCAGCAGGATGGCGGAGCCCTCCTTGATCTCACGCCGCGTCAGGTCCGCGCTGCCCTTCGTCGGCCGCGCCACCATGTTCGTGAAGCCGATACCGAAGTTTAGCAGCTAGAAGGAAAGTAGGTGGTAAGGAAATGTATTTTTAGGTCACTAAGGCGGGTCAATATGGCATAGACTGTTGGATATGAATTTGTTTTAACAAAAAATAATTCTATTCATTTTAGACATCATCAATCATCTTTCTTAAGCTCAATAATTCATATTCTGGAGATCAAACATAGACAAAATTAACTGGTATTTTCTTTTATATAGTACCTTTGGTAGAATTCAACATAACATCGCGCATGTAAACCCTGAAGGGTTAGGCAAAGACAAATCTTCATAGTACATTTTAATGTAAATCCTTTGCCACGATCCCGGCACGAATACAGACTCCGTAGCTGCTAGAAACTCCGTGTGGAAAAACCCAACAACACTGATACCCAGAACTCAAACTCAGCAGTCGCACCTGTGATTGATATACTAACAAATAATAAGTAGGTAGAATTAAAATACATTCATTTTTTTTTACTTTTCCCCAAACTAGGTACTCCAGTACCGTTGGTGCGTCACACAAACAAACATCTCCGGAAAATTACTTGAAGGTCATACGGAATTACATGTCCGTGCGAGAATCGAATCCGCGACACACACGCAACAATCGATCTCTCAGCTACTGCACCAACCGTGCCATCGAAGTTTATTGTCCCAGTTGGAAAATCAGCGGTCTTTTACAACAAAGATAGAAAAACATTCGTCTATACTTTGCGGAACCGCAAGGTAGAAAAGGTCATACGAATATAATCAAGTTGAATTTAAATAATTATGCTTTGATTCATCTAAAATGTATAATCACGCTTTGATTTGTATTCGAGAGACGTCGTAGTTATATGTAAATAGAATATAAAAGCCATGCGTACTCACGGCGTACCAATATTGTTTGTAAATAAAAGTGCCTAGTAGTAACATATATGAATGATGAATAATATTTACTATACTTGTATATATAACTCAATACATCTCTTTATACGTCATAAAGAGTTAATGTAGTGTCAACGTTTCAAAATATAGCGGTATCAGAGTACAGTCAAGGACAATAATAAGTATACACTTAGATAAATATATAAGATGTTTTTAAAGATTTGACGACATTGTCTAGGTCGTTCCAGTACAGAAAATAGGAGTGTGTCAACGGTGCCCAGACACAGGGAGCAGACCCTGAAGGGGCAGAAATGGCCAGGCCAGAACCACAATTGTTGAGACCAGGTCGTAGTTAAAGAAGCTCGCAGTGGGCGCATAAGGCTAGTTACGGCACTGGATCGTTCAGTATATAGTAAGATCGTAGCTTCCACCGTGCCTCGCAAAGTTAAAACCGTTATTTACTGAAAAATAATATTATTTTGAAATTGTTTTAGGCAAATTCACTCGATGATTGGTTACAGACATGGATTGGGAACAAGATAGCAACCGAAACAGGTAATTAATTTCCAGACTAAATCTCAGTGCTCGTGACTGTATATTTGGCGCAGCCATGAGTCTCACAATATTTATTGTTTAGTTGTAAGTTTTCTTTTTTAAATATTTCCTTTCTTTGTTAATGTTGAGTGTACTTATGACATGTGTCAATAAACGTTTTTGTTTTTCTTTTATGTTTTTTCTTTCTTTATATCTAGACATTTCAAATGATCGTACCCTACAAGTTGTCAATAAAAACGATAATAGAAATGAGCTGAGTAACACGGGTCTGTTACTCAGTACGCTGAAAGTGCATTTACCTTGATTGAATTCTATTTGAAATTGCAAGAACTATCTTTGAATGTATACTGAACGACAGCTATAAATAGACTGAGAAAAAAAGTAAAACTTAGCCTATCGCTACTCAATTTCAGACATAAACGTCTCTTTGATAGAAAACTAGAAAGTGCATAGCCCCACGCTGTGCAGTGAATGCACTCGTGCGCACCTAACGGTTCTTTTTTTGGAGAGTATCTCTGCAAATAACACTAGTTTACAAAATTTAACTTTTTGTCTGTTGCCGCGAATTTTATGATTGATAATGTTCACTTATGACTTGTTTTTGTCAAATCTACTCTCAAAATTTTTTGAGCAGCTCGAGTTACTTTGTTTTTCATTTTTATCATTTAAGCGTATATATTAATCGATAACAGGCGTATTTTACTGTGTTCAGATTGGTATCTGAAGTTTTTGCATCATGAGTAGTTCAAGGAGATGTTGTTTAAACAATCCAGACCATTTTTGCTATATATGCGGAGAATATGTGTTTAACGATTGTAGAAAAGTTATATCAGAGTTGGTGAAAAATACCTATTTTGGGTATTTTGGAATGCTCTTGGATAAAAATGAGAAGTCTTGGGCCCCCAATTGTGTTTATAAATCGTGTGTGGAATATTTAAGATTATGGAAAAGTGGTAAAAGAAGTGCCTTTAAATTTCGAACACCGACTATTTGGCGAGAACCACGAAATCATCTCGAAGACTGTTATTTTTGTAACGTGAACGTAAATGCTTTAAACACAAAAAATCGAGCTAAATGGCAGTACCTTGGGTACTAGTTGTGTTCAACGTTCAGTGCAGCGTTCACCTGACTCTTCAGTGCCTAAAAATAGATCTGAACCCTTAGAACAAGACATTGAAGGACCAAGCTCATCACAAAATGATGCTGATTTTGAAGGTATGTCAAATGAGCCAAAATGCTTTTCTCAAAATGAGTTAGATGATCTTGTAAGACATTTAAATTAAAACTAAAGGCTTGGACAGCTTTCGTCTCTGTGATGCAGAATTTCCTCGGAAATAAAAAAATCAGAAAATTATATTGAACTTGTAGAAGACCTTAAGCTACAATTAAAAATATGGGGTGCAATATGAGCATAAAACTCCACTTCCTCCATAGTCACCTGGACTGGTTTTCGGAAAATTTAGGGGATATGAGCGAAGAGCAGGGAGAGCGTATGCATCAGGAGTTACGCGTCATGGAAGAGCGCTATCAGGTTTTCTGGGATACAAATATGATGTCTGACTATTGTTGGTCTCTGATACGTCATTTTCCAAAGTCTACACACCAGAGAAGAGCTTTAAAACGAAGTTTTTTAGAACTCAATGATTATTTTTTCTTTCATAAAGTTTTTGTTAGTAAATACGTGTTTTTTTCTGTTTTATACCTACATAGCTGAAACTCAGAAACTAGAGCTGATCAAAATCTTTAAATTATATTTTTGAAAATAGCGTATCATATGTAGTCAGCAACAGCTAAAATTTCTTCGGCAACAGATGTACTGTAAACTAGTGTAATAGATGACCCTTCCCGAGTTTCCTTATTTCGTTGTAATAATATTTTTTGTAAATTCATTTTAGACTGTGATAAGGATGACAACAACCCCGGATTATTAGCAGAATAGCAAACAATAGTGATCTTATGAGGGTTATATTTTCTGAGGACCCTTAAATAAATCTTCTGTTTAAAACTGGTTCATTTGCTTGCATGTTAATGTCTAAGTCATTATGAGGAGCCTTTTTTTTGCTGAATTGAATAAATTAAAACACAAATCCGGTTTCGCAATTAAGAATTTTAAGTTGAGTCTAACAAACTCTAGCATTTTAGCATCATCCTAAGAACCTGTAGTAGGTTCTTTATAATGGTACAGTTTGAAAAGTTCTCAACAACCATCACTCCATTCAAACACCAATACAGTGTCTTAACACGCCCATAAAATAAAAACTTCTAAACCAAACTGAAGGATTTTTTTATTGGACCAAATGAAAAGTATACTGCATCGAACAAAAAAGGATCTAGAAAACGTAATTAACGAAAATCCGAATTGAGAACCTTCTGCTTTATAATCGGTTAAAACATAAAATTACTAACCTTGTAGTCCTCGTCGGCGCTCATCTGTTCCCGCGTGAGGCCAGACAGGTACAGGCACTTCCAGAAGTGGTTGCCGGGGCCCGCGTAGTGGTGCCCCTTGTAGGCCGCGAACAGCCCCGGGTTGATGCCGATCTGCAGCCACAAGCACACTTGTAGATATAGATATCATAATAGGTATATTTGATTTTTTTTTTATTTAATTAGTCCGTCAGTAAAAGTTTAAAAACATAATGGATCCGTATTTTTTTTTCTTTTGTTGAATTAATGCATATTTACAAAAATATAACACATCATAATTCGAGAGTGGGGGCTCGTGACGTCAGAAGCAAGTGAAAACTGTACTTGCTAGTGACGTATTGGCAATTTTAAAAGTGTCGTATCTTTGTCAATTTTGGTTTATGTAACAAATGAAAAAATACGAGTATATTTTTAAGGTAATCTAATTGACGGTCTAATTGGATTTTTCAGTAAAATACCTGACCTGGCCAGAAATTGCCCAAAATAGAGAGGTTTGGAAGGAAAAAGGGGAGGCGTTTGTCCAGCAGTGGGACACAAACTAGGCTATTAAAAAAACAAAAAATAATAACTTCTGTGACAGACAAACACACAATTTACTGGTTCATCTTTTAGACCATAGGGCCGTAAAATTAACTACATTGCTACATTATTTCGCTACTTTATGAAACACATTTTATATGAATGTGTCTCATATACTGAATATACGGTCAACCGCAGGTCCTTACTAATCTGTCTTATAAACGACTAGCACTTTGCCCGCGACTTCGTCCGCGTAGGTTACGTATTTTCCTAATTCCCCCTTTTCACCCCCTTAAAGGTTAAATTTCCAAAAACCCCTTCTTAGTGCTCCCCTACATTATAATAGGAAATTTCACATTCCTAGCTGCAGTAGTTTCGGCTGTGGGTTGATATGTCAGTCAGTCAGTTCTCCTTTTATATATATATATAGATAGATAGATAGATATAAATAAATTTTTTGACATACCTGGTTGACTGTACACACGGCTACACATCAAGCTATACTAAACCAGTTTATTGTGATCTCGCTTTGTATGATCTTTCCGAATATTCAATGTTCAGTTTATACAGGATTTGCATTTTGATGTGTAGCCGTATGTACAGTCACGAGCAATATGTAAACGCTAAGCAGTATTCAAAAGCGATGTTCTGCTACCATATTGATTAAACTTTTGCCTTTTCATTAGACTTCTATTTTGGAAGCCATACTAAGTATTACGAAATAGGTCTTATTTCAAAGTGGAAACCAGTATTTCACGAGTAAATTGCGTTTGAATTCTGTTAAGTATATACATGTTATTGCTCGTAACTGTACATGTTACAATACAATCACAACAACATTGTCAAAAATAATTTAGTTTTTTAACCACTATGGTTCGAATTAAGCCGCTCTTGCCGAGGTTGGTCTATGGATGGGTGACCATCTGTCATAGCGAGTTTCCTCCGTGCCTCTGAAAGCACGTAAAGCTGTTGGTCTCGGCTGTCATTTGTAGATCTTTGACAGTCGTTACTGTTAGTCAGAAGCTCTAAAGTCTGACAACCAGTCTTACCATGGGGTATCGTATTACCCAGTTACTGGGTTGTGGGGGTCCGACAGGCAGTCGCTCCATGTAAAATACTGATATCCAGCTGCTTCTAGTTTGACTGGAAGCTTACCCCAATATAGTTGGGAAAAGGCAGGCAGATGATGAGGGTTCGAATTTAAAATTATAAACATTTTCCTGTGGTTAGCGCGTTCAACCAAACAAAGAAACTTTAACTTTATAATATTAGAATACATTGCCAAAAGCAATAGGTTCACTACCTATTTCATGAAATTTACGTAACTATTTACGGAAATGCGGTTGTATGGTAGTAGCTGCTGCTACTGCTAGGGTACACCTCTGCCGTTCCCTTCGTAGAACACAAACGTGATGTTAGGCACACGTTACGTGATGTAGACACAGCGGGAGAGGTGCAGTTAAGTGACACGTGAGCTACACAGTGGGAAGTCTACGTTGAAGGACGAGCGCGTGTTCGGATTGGTTGGAAACTAGTCTGATGGTTGTGACTGATGCTGACTTTAAGTATTAGAACCGTGGGATTATGCGCATATTATTAAGAGAGCAATTTTTTGAACCCGTCACGCAGCGCAGCAGCTAGTCCTTCAGCCACTTTGTCAACCATGCCATCAAACGATGAGTCCTAAGTAATATTATAAATGCGAAATTGAGTATGCTTGCAGGTTTCACTACAGAGCGGTGTTCGTTTGATCAACTGAATTCATTGTCCATAAATACTCCGCAATAGAGTAAAAACAATGTTTGGCAGTCTAAATAATGTTTCCAGTGCTGGGCAGCACCAGGCAGGCCTCACCTCTGATAACAAGGAGTGGGTTGAAACTATTCACGCGTGTATAGCGTGTTGGTAGGTTGTCTATTATTAACACTAGAGCCATTGATCCAATTTCTTCTGTATATCTTGAAATACGTGAAATTCATAATGTATGCTATCTAACTAGGTGTTACATTACAACTGATAGACACATTATACAGGAAAGAAGAAATAACAATTTAACTGTAGCCAAATTATTTAGATGTAGTGTACGCAAAAAAAACCGGTTAAGTGCGAGTCGTTCTCGAACACGAAGGGTTCTGCACCATCTATAAAAACGGCATAAAATACATGTTTGTTGTAAGGCAGTCCCCTTAAATATTTATTTTATTCTGTGTTTTAGTATCAGTTGTTATAGTCTGTGAAAGTTCCAACTGTTAAATATCACGATTCTTGAGATACAGCCTGATTACAGACGGACGACGGGCTCTTAGTAATAGGATCCTGTTTTAGCCTTTGCTTACGGAACCCTAAAAAAGTGAAAATAAATAGGCATTATCTTTATTCTTACAGTTAAGTATTAAAGTGAAGAAGTTTCACTATACTGCTAATCTTTTGGAATACATAATGAAGAATGGAACTAAACTCTCACAGCTGTTGTTTTTATTAAACTTTAGTAGCTGTCTGTACTCAAACCTGATCCGCCTTATTACAAAAAGGGGTTTAACTAAAAACCCAGGTTTAATCTAGTAAAACTACGGTTTAAACAAAGATTATTACAAATCGTGGTTTTGCGATAAACCATGGTCTAACAGTAGTACCTGTCAAAGGTGTGTCAAAGTTTCTCATAGCAAATTTTTCATTGTGTTGTAGTTTTTGTGTTATTTTCACCCAAAATGGATTGAAACAAGGTAGATGTAATTGTTATTACTCATTGTGGATTTAATTGTATAGACAATCGTTCAAATGGCGGTACTAAAGTCGACGTTTTATCTTAGTTTTGTAATACGGACAAATTTAAACCATGGCTCTGCAGATAAGCCTGGACTTGATAGACCAGGTTTAAACCAAGGTTTATTTAGTTTTTGTAATAAGGCCGAATAAGTTTATACTCAAAGTTAAGAACTTATCATCTATACTCTATACTAATATTATAAAGCTTGAACGTGTTTATTTAGTTGAACGCGCTGATCTCAGAAACTGCGGGTTCGAAATGAATAAAAGAAAATGTGTTGGATAGTCCATTTACCAAGGACGTGTATAGGCTGTCTATCATTATGCTACTACCAATAGGAGCCAGGTAGCGGGGATAAAACCGCGGGGAACAGCTATAGAGTGACAAGATCACCCAGTTCAACTACGATATCCGAAAGTCTAAAAAATCTCTAACATTAAGCTGTGATAAGTTATTTAACTTATCACAGCTTAGAGATTTTTCTACATTCTGAGGTTTTGTTGACATGACTAAAGTTCTGAATAACGACAAGAAGTACGCAGCTGTGAGCTGGGCAGAGGGCACACCGCACGATAATGTAACCGGCCCATCACTCCATGAGTACAACATACATATACACGTTTGTCGGAATTAGCATAAACACGGGTGAGGGGTCACGAACTGTATAATTTGTAATTAGTATTGCCAACAGGTTCCTAATACGTCGCCAATGTGCAACCAACCAGTTCGCACTTTTTACTAATCATGCGCATCATTTTTTTCGAGTGTATCATAAATCTCGATGTCTTAAATTTCAGGTGTCATTAACGGTCACCCATCTACGGGCTAATAAAGTTAGTGCAGCTTAACCGTATAGTGGTCGGTTTGCGAGGATATTCCAAGTAAAAAAAAGAAAGAAAATAAGTCTATTTGACAAGCCTTAGGCACACAATCTTGTCACAAATATACATGACAAATATACACTACATAGTATAAAATAAAGTCGCTTCCTGCCATCTGTCTGTCCCTATGTATACTTAGATCTTTAATTGATGCGGATTTTTAAATAGATAGAGTGATTCAGGAAGAAGGTTTATATGTATATAACATGCATAATACAGCAGAGATTGCACCCGTGCGGAGCCGGGGCGGGTCGCTTGTTAGAAATAAGGACGAGTTCGGCTATCGCGGAGGCTACACAACTAAAGAGGATATAGTATATTTGTATTTATTTGTTTTCATAAAATTCTAAAGTGCCTGTAACCGGCCTACTTGAAATATTTAAATTTGAGTAGCAAGCCAAGCTCGTCTGAAAGTGCCGCCACTACTGCGCACTGTTCACTAATGTCTAGTAAGAATGTGATGGGTAAACGTTGATCATACTCACAATGATGATGTCGAGGTTCTCTGCGAGGTGGTCGGGCAGCGTCCGGCGCGACACCTCCTCCTCGCTCATGCCGTTGAAGCGGTCATGCTTCTTGCGCTCCTTCACCACGCGCGGCACCAGCGTGCCGTCCATGCCCTCCTGCTTGATCTCCATGCTGGCGGAACATTGTAAATAGGTAACATTTATAACTACTTGTATTTCATTTAGGAACAATTTACAAAATCAAATAACTGCCAATTGATTCGTGGTATCGCTTTAAGGTAGTAAATCTACAATGACAGCGTTGTCATGTGGTAGCAAAAGAAATTAAGGTGATACTTTTTGAACGGGCTGACATTATTTTTCAAGTGAAGCGCCTACTGCGCTCGGGCTTTAAAAATGCGCAGGCAACCAAGTATTCTGTACTTCAAATAAGGTAAGGCAAATCAAATTCTTCTTTTGGGTAAAAATTACATTTTACAAAGGCTCGATGAACGTACAGGGCTATTGAAGGATCACCGTGGAGTCAGTATGAGTCCGGCAGTCCCTCTCGTCCCACACTGAGGGGGAGGACTCATTTGATGATGTTACCACGATAAAAAAGGCTTAACGTAATGCATTGTATGCACTATGCACCGCGGTGATGAAGCTATCTATATTATTAAACTTAGAAGTATAACATAAAAAAATCTTTGTTAAAACACTGGAAAATATCTTTATATTTTTTCTAAATAGGTTCTTGGAACAACATGTGCGTTTTATTTTCGTTAAGGGTAATTTTATACCTTTTATTCTACAGCATTTATTTCTTCATTTGTTGCACATATTATGTAAATGAGAAAAAACTCTGTATGTACTTCTTCTTATATTCTTATATCTTCATAATGTGTTATAAGTCAAATGTTTGTTGGGTGGCATTGTGGAATGCAGTCATAGAAAATTATTTAACATCCAGTGCTGAACATAGGGCCGTTCCTTGCAGCCCTGGCGGAACGTCGCATTTCAGAAAACATGAAAGTTTCAAGAGATCGTGTCAAAAGTTGTAACTTACCACGTCATGTAGTTGGCTCCGCTAGGAGGGCTTGCAATGTTAAGCATTACATTCATTATAACCTTGACTCACTCACATACGTCACTTGTGCTTATTTACTTGCAAGTAAGTATATTAAGTTATAAGTATGTTTCGTACAGGTAAGGTGTACACTAAAATGTCTATGAAACTGTTACCAATTTTGTGTCAAAATCGCACTAAAGATTGTGTCCTAATACGTCTAACTTCTATCATGTCGTAATATAGCCGAAGCCAAAAAACTTATGAGCTTCGAGTCAAACCAACAAGTCTCATGACATGATTGTCATAGGATTCACTATAAAAATTTGTCCACTTTTGAGTATTTGTTTTTTTTGTGTTATCTAGCATAGTGCCATTGATATTGTCTTAAAATTTACAAACATAAAATTTACTTATAGAATTTGCTTCAATTAAATTATGTATTACGTAGACAAGGTGAAACTAAAAAAGGGGCATGGAACTACATGGACAATCTTCTATGTAATGCTCATTGTAACACTTGGATACATTATTGTTGTTTGACCAGCCCTCAGTCAGCAATGGCCAGGTGGACGTGTCACACTAACATGAAAGTCACCTCCCATTGAACGAGGAGAGCTCTTCCAATTGTTGAGCTAATGAGTCAGCTCGCCGTATAAATTTAATAGATGTCCATTATACAATAATGAAATCTGTCGAGTTGCGAGCGCAGCTTTCATTGCTGGCGAGTTTTCTTTAGAAATTACTACGACACCATAAATGTGCAGTTAGGTATGTGAGCTATCTATCTTTTAAGTTGGAACTAAACTAAATTGAAATTGACCAAGATTTAACCAGACAACGTTGCCTTTTACCAATTGTCTTTTGGGCCCCAGCTAAATACAAACTTAGGTTGTCTGCAGTTCCATATAGGCGCAGATACAGGGTGTTTATTTTTTTGGCAAAAAGCGGTAATAGAAACAGGAATTTGACGTAACAAATGAAACAGTCGCGAGCGGTAACAGGCATCGGTCAAAACATAATAGATTTGCGACATGTGGTCACGGTAGCTTTGGCGTCGCAACCTCCGGCAGACACCATTGTGCGACAACAAAGTGCATATAAAAGCGTGCAGTACATTTGCATTCGTCGTGGCGTCGCGAAAGTATTGTCACACTCCGTCTGCCTCACCGAAGTTTTTCTTTCGTTTTTCTATTGCATTTTGCTTTCTACAGGCTTTGGTGCAGCGGCGCCGGCGCAATCGCCAGAACTATGTTTAGAATATTCGCTAAACTTTACACGTTTGACCCAGTAATCGTTTCCACGGTTCCAGTGTTCAGCTGCTATTCGACTGGGTGACCCAAAATTGTTAATTTTGGAAAGTGTTATACATAGCGTGGTGGTTACGCTTATTACAAGACAGCGATACTGTTTATTAGACTAGTTCATGCTACAATATTTATCAGCGGAGAGCGGTGGCGGCGCGACCGTGCACAATCGGTTTCCACGTCTGACGGCCCTAAACAAATAGATTGTGATAGAAAGTGAAAATCATCAGCTTTCCGTTTCAACGATTCTACCTTGATCTGATTATTTCGCTCGGATTTTTGGCTAGCGATAGTGCGGCATCGGTTCCGGTACCGAAATACCCCCGCGACGTAAACACTATGGCGGCGTGCGCGCAGCCGCACACAACATCCAGCGCTCATTAGCTGCTATGTTGACGCCGCTATCACCGCCCGCGCCCGCGCATCAACACCGCATAGACATGAACAGCGGGCCATGCGTGCGCACGGGTCCACTTGTCATTTGCATAGCTAGCTCACCAACATCAAGAAATGATCTTTAATTTAGTTTGATAGCAGTTTTGGCCTCATTCATCTGCGGCACTAATGTGCGCCGGAATAAACGGAGCTTACAGTCGTGATGTTTCTAAAACCATCTCACTAATGAACGTAGTCAACCAATGTTTGCATAAAAACGTCAGTATGTTTCAGCAACTGCGGCGGGGGAAGCAATCTAATCGGAAGCGACTGATACAGTTTCAACAGCGCGTTTTTGATCTGACCTCCAGTACGCAATTACGGGGATCCTGAATATAGCTACGCGGAACTACTAAAGACATATCAAGGTGTTGGTTAGTCGGTGGACACGACACACGGGTGCGTCGTGATGTGTGGGGGCGCGGGTTCCGTGGATAAGTGGGTCGCGCGCGCGGATCGCTAATTCGGGCGGGGTCAGCGGCCGGCGCACTAATTGTGTCACCATGCTGCAGCGCCATGACACGCCGCCATGCTCGTACCCTCAGTTTTACAGCCGCTGTTATACCACAATCTTATGCAGTTAATTAACGGTAATTAGTATCGATAAGCCCTTAAGACTGATTAGCGAGGTTGGCCAATTCATTCGGTTTATTGAGATTTTATTTAAAATGACACTTTTCATCTAGAGGCTTGTTGAAAGAAGGCTATATCTTCTGTAATGTGTTACTTAACGAACAGTTATGAACTCCTTTCTTGAAGGGGATCACTTTTCTACTATCTGAGTTGCTAGTTTTGCAGGTGAGCAGCAAGTTCCTACTCCTGTAAGTTAATTGATGCTGAAGAGTGTATCTAATATCAGTAATGTGTGTATTATATCAGAAGGTGGTACTGACCCGTTCTCGTCTTTAATTTTTTTCTTGCGGCCCCTCTTCTTGGGCTGGTTGAGCATCATCTGCTGCGGGTGCATCATGTGCGCATGGTGGTCGTGGTGCTGCAAGTGCGGCGGCACGTGGTGCGCCGGCTGGCCCAGCATGGCGCACATGGCGTCCTCCTCTACGAACGAGTAGGGGTCCTCGCACTCGCGCTTGATGCCGTTGTAGAGGTCGTCGTCGCGCTTCACGGGCTGCGCATAGCCGTGGTGCTGGCTCATGTCGTACGGCACCTCGGGCTCGCGCTTGAATGCGTACGGGTCGCCGCCGTACTTGGGGAAAGGGAAGTGCTGGTACTGCGGCTCGGGCTGCGGCGGCGGCGGCGCGGGCGGCTCGAAGTGCCGGTAGGGCTCCGGCTCGGGCTCATAGTGCCTCATGAGCGGCTCGTAGGGCGCGTCGGGCGGCGGCGAGGGCTCGGGCGGCGGCGCGGGCGAGCCCTCCGCGCTTGAGGGCTTGCGGCGCGCCGCCTCGCCGCTGTTGGACGTCTCGTACCCGTCGTCCTGGTTCTCCGTCGGCTTCGGCTTCTCTTCGCCCTCCTCCCTGGAACACACACACCACACGGTTATTGTTATGTTCTTACTGAGACCTCAGTTACCGCACACATAATACTACCTAATCGATTTCTTTGGCTGCGTTACAAGAATTACAGGACATGTCTGTCAAAACTTGACACACAAGTGATAATACAAATGCAAAGGGAGCGTATGGAAGATTTCTTCCACTTTGTGCCGACCCCAAAGGTAACAGGGGACAAAGGCAGGTAAAAGAACAGCGTATACAGTTGGAAGCGTCTCTTGGAATAAGTTGGATTAGTAAGACTTCTTGTGTAGTGTAGTATAGAATACAATTATTTACATTTTCTTTAAAACATAAACCCACAAATCCTCCTCAGGCCATAAACTGGTATAATGAGCAGCGTGCCGCAGTTCCGAACGCGTCTTAACACAGATTACATGTTATAACATAAAATTAATCTTAAACAAATTACCTACCGGCCATTATGTTCGTTAAACAAATACCTATTTTACTTTTAGTACCACAACGAGCAGTGAATTAACCCATCATTTGATTCGGATCGAGTTTATTACAAGAAATGGACTAAAGTAGCCGGAGCCGAGGAAAGTTTGGATCTTTTCTTAGGTGTTCGGTACATTTTTTAGCCTACACTAGGATTTCTCTAGTGTCGTGGGTACACGGTACAAATATCTCGATATATATACAACACATTTAGTTTGTAGAGTACCTAACCGCTGATCGTGCTGTCTGGCTGATTTGTGGCGACGGATCATTGTTCCTTTGATAAATGTTCGTCATGGACAGCCAGTGGCGGCCTAACGTCTTTCGTCACGCACATTTTTCACATCACTCTCACGCAAATTCCTGCCAGCGCTTGGAGCCCGAGCACACTGACTGACAATTATATCCAACGTGGAATAAAGCGTTTTAATAAACGCAGCAATCGATTGAAGAGAAGGTGTAGGTGATTGAACCAGCGACACGCCAGAGCAAACTTGACCGTGCGAAGCCAGCGTACGACACAAACTCCAAATGGAATATTTAGATCAGCTGATCACACGAGTGCAGTCGACTCGCATCGGACATTATGCCACATGTAATAAACATAAACGGCGCTCAACGAGCTCCATTCATAAAAGTGCTCTCTTGAATTATTACCAGCTCGCTACTTACTTATTAATGGAATTGATGTAGTAAACACATAGTAGCCGATATTAGTATTCCGTTATGTAACTATTTATGAACTATTAACTAAAATGAATTGTTTATTTAAATGCTCAGATGTTAATGCTAATTTGTTGGATAATAATGTTATTAAAAGTATATTTACGGGTAAGTCGTGTGCTCGTGAACATGTAAATACGTATAAAATGTGGTTGTTGGGAGCGGGAGCTCGTGTTGTATTGCCGGTGCTGCGTGGCTCACGGGCTCACGGCGAGGGGTGGAATCTGAGAATGTGGCGGCAGGTGGGGTGCGTTTGTAATGTATTTATACATTTTGAGCACAATACGAGCGCTTCGAATACCGCAGCCCGGTGTTGGGGATACGTGTGATCCAGTTGAGGGATGCCAAGCTGAGACGCGAGACCTACAGATATTGTTCTATTTATCAATGGTTCAGTTGTAGGTACTGTAATCTGTGGTACTGTAGCGATACGAGAGCAAACGTTCCGCAGCTATCTGTTGGTTCTTTGTTGCAGCTTGTGCACTCTTACAATCTTTATGGAGGGCAAATGACTGTTATTTAGTTGCATACTGTGTCAACGCACTCTTACACTTTAGTATAGGGAGGTGTTCTGGGGTTCAGTCCGGCAACACAGAGCAATGGTGGCCAGATCTTTACCGCCATACAACTCCATTCGTCATGTTTGGAAATCTTAAAGAATACTTCTTTTAGGTTTTAAATACCTCATTTCAATATGCTTTGACCTCCAAGGTCAAGATACAATGCGTTGTGTAACGTGTGAGACTGTTTGTTTCAAGTAAACTGCCTGGCTGTGAGCTACAGTCAGTCACCTATACGAGGCGGCGGGGGCGCGGGCCGCGGGCTGCGGGGTACAGGGTATGGTACAGTGCAGCACTCGCACAGAAGAGCAACGACCCACTTCTGAGCAGATAACACCGCAGATATTGACTCGATGATTAAACTGTTCGCCGCACGTTGTGATAACTCGAAGGCGCGCTGTCCTCACTACACAGTACACTCCTACAACATAACTTATAGAACATGCTATACGTAGCTGTGTGTACTAGGTACGTATAGATATATCGCACGAGTCGTCGGCGCTTGACGAACGAGCTCTTTATCTCGACGCTCGTTGCTAGCAGCTCCACTCGCGCTGGTTTCTGCACACCGCCTATAGGAAACCACATCAACTTGAGCCTCATTTCCAAACTCTTATTGACCCGCTTTGAAAACGTTGTGTTTAGGAGTAGAAATGGTGTACAATTAAATTGCAACGCAGTTCTATGTGGCGTGCGGACACGTCATCGTCAGCGAGGGAGGACACTTCCTCCTGTAGATATACATAGTACGTATGTGTACACTACTGTACGCTATCGCTACGTCCACATTCGCATTTCATGTATAGCTCTGTCGATCGTTGGCGATTCCACAATTTAGCAGTTTTTCAAAACGGTTGCTGCGAAGTAAAATTAACGTTATGCCTGCCTAGGTACCGTTAAGCTCTTTAGTTCGTCAAGAATTCGTATGCACATGTTCGATGTCGGACTGTCGGACAAAATGATGTGCTGACAAATAAGGTAAAACGAAAATGTATGTTTACCACCGTGCAAATACGCTAAGCTGAGGTGTCCAGCTATTATTATTAGATGATGTAGTCGTGGCATGCGTGTAGACGTGGATGCGAGGATGTCATTGAGTGGTGTCGGTCGATGCTATGATAAAGGTTTCGTCCTACAAGTGACAGGGAGACGCCGGGAGGTGACCGGCCGCCCGTAAAAACGAACCCGGCCGCATCACGCCAACCGACACACCTACCTATAGCAGCGCGTACACTCGCACAGCTGTATGTACTCACACTATGTGGGAGTGAGCCCGACCGACCTACACAGACCTATGTCCCAGGGCTTCATTTACTGCGCACGTACTAAGGACCGAGTTATGAAGTCATTCAAACAACGCCTACTGAGCGGAATCATTGGAGTCCGAGACAGAGAGATAATATCAAATTTACACAAGTTTGTTAATCTTCAAGAGGTGAAGCTAAATTGAATCGATATAACTGTAAGAGTTTGTGAATACCGCCCTCAGCCCCAGCTGCAGATAAAGAAATGATCCCACGAACGTACACCTAAAAGTATGACACTTATCGGATTAAAGACACTTCGAAAGGCGGGCAGGTTGGCAACATAAGAGAGGAGCGAACAGCACCTACATATCTGTGAATAGTTAATTAAGAAAGTATTTGAAACGATAGTGCGTTTTGTAAATGAGTTTTAGCGAACAGGAGTTATGTAAGTAGGAGCAGCGAACAGGCACTGGGGCACCGGCAGTCGAGCTCGGAGCTCTCAGCCGGCTGGGAGAGGCAATGTGTCTTGTTTCGACGTCGCCGTTGCTATGGTTCGGATCGATGGCGGTCGCCCGATCTGACGGCACACACTTATTAAGTACTCAGTATCTTTGTACCTCGCTGCTGAATATTGTATGTGATAAACGCTGTCCTGTCCCTCCTTACTTATAAATTACTAGTTGCCGACGAGCCCCGAGCACCGCTGCGAGTACATGTAGCTTACGATTGAATCGTGTTATAAAACATTTTGTAGTTTTAAGGCTTCTCTGGGGAACCGACTTTAGAAAAGTTCCGCAAAATTTTGATGGACTTCATCTTTTGAGTACAATTTAGATACAATGTCCTTTGTTGACGCTTTTCCAAGCGAATTTGTAGCGTAACGCCAACTTTTAGCGTTAACAATTAGAAGCCTATAAAATTGTGAACAAATACTTGGTCACGTTCCCAACTCCTAGAACATCAGGTGAAGAGAGACTTTCATTAATACATTGAAGATTACTAGCGGGATTAAGTTGTTGGCACTAGTGTGCCGGCAATCGTTCGGTATAAAGTTTCCCTGATCGTTTTAATGATTAATTTAATGTACTCATCATGTCTCCGAGTTCAGCCGCGAATGTGAACATACTTCCTAAAGTAAAACAGCTGCTTTCTATGTCATTTTACTTTGTTTTACTAAAACGTCACAATTCTTGTTTCGTCGTACGTGTCGGGCATGTCGGAGATAGATCCCTCTTTAGAACGGCCCGCAACCAGCCTTGGACTGCAGTTAGCTAAGAAGACAGATTGCCAGCCTCAACTTTACTTCAAAAACTGGTTTGAGCTCATTAGCAAGTTATAAACACTTGCACTTGGCGTTACCTATACGTAAACGTATAAGTTGAAGTACATCAGGTGGCCGAAGTAACAAGTCTTCAAGTCGTACTATGTGTAGGTATCTGTGTGTCTACGAGATCGGAGTACGGACGAATAAATTTGCGTGGCTGTACGGTTTCCGTTCACAACGGAAAAAGTTTTTATAAATGAGTTGAGTTGAGCGTGTGTTTGGCACAATCGTGCTTGATAGAGTAATGTCAAGTGTCAAGGGTAGGGCTGGCATTAGTGCGCCGCGAGTCTTTCCTTATTGTCTCTTAGCTTGCATGTAGGCAGTTAGTTACCTATTGTGCACACTTAATTAACCAAACGAAGCCCGACATGGTACACAATAATACGCTTAATTTTTCATTTTTCTGGTGATAGCTTTACTAGCTCTCACATTCCGAGTAAGCATTATAATACCAATACCATTTGGACAAACACGCAAAATTCTCTTTCCGCTCCAAAAAGGATCGAGGTCACAGGTTTTCTGCCTAGAATACTGTCTTGTTAAGTGTATTCGCCTGCTTGTGAAAACGACACGACTTTTCGCCTTGGAGTACGCTCCTAGGTTTTCTCAATCAATAACTGAACTACCACAAAGGCCAACGGCCTAGAACAGCGAAAAAAATATATGAAAAAACTCGCTTAACACCATATTTGGCTGTCTTAGCAATTTTTTATATAAAACAGATTTTAGAAGTTCTAGTATCCGAATTTCTTTTCTTCCCATTTGTTACGTTTCAATGTTGAGTGTGGCGGCAAACGACTTGAATTTGCATGTTCGCCTAGCAACCCTACTCACGGGTCATAGGCCAATGTCTAATACGAATTTGCGTGGAGAGCGCGCTGCGGAATTGTGCGTTTTTTATCTGTAGCTACCACGTGTATACGCTTAGGTAATTGCGTTTCGAGACAATTCTGAGAGACGGGCAAGTTCGAACACCAAGACGAATGGGATTCGACGGGCGGCGGGCCGCAGTCGGGTATCAACGGACACTATAGAGCGCGACGCCTCGGACTTCCCTCTAAGAATGGGGGCTCTATTCAGCATTAGTTGTATTGCGAACTGCGATAGGCAGTTGCTATAGGATAATTCTGGACTTTTGGCTTTTGAAGGTCTTTGTAGTGTTTACCATTGGACGTGACCTTTTTTTATGACAAAAATTAAGGTGACAGTAAACCATACGGCTTGCCTGATGAAAAGCGGTCACACCGTAGTCTTTAAGCGCCTGCAACACCAGAAGTAGCGGCTGTGTGTCGCCGAGTCTGCTACTTTTCACGCTCTTTTTGAGGGTATGAAAAAAGTAAGAGCGGTGATCCGACACTCTAAAATTCAAAGGGTCAATAGTTTCGGTGAATTGTGTTTACACCGTAGATACCCCAGCTCTCTACACAATGATCCCTCAAGAACTGGTTCACCCGCATCCGCGGACGACCCTCTCGACTTATGACTCATGCGAGTAGCCAGTCGCCAGAGGAGTGTAAGGTAGGCTGGTTATATTCATACTCAGCGTTTCTACACGTCTACTTTTGCTTATGGGCTAATCATAGCAAGTGGTATCAACGCGAGATTTTTTTACACAGATTAGTCACGTAACGCAACGGACCATATAGTGTTAACTGATTATTTACTAATGATGATAGGGACTCGATGAAATTCTCATTATAATTATGAGATGAAGGACTTTAGGAGGAAATCCAATAAAAAATATAAAAAAATTTAGTTCGTTGAAAATTGAAGAGGTATTACAGTCGGGTAGTAACAAGCGCTCGTGTAGCACGGGCCACCTAGCTAGCAGCCGGCAACAGGACCCATTTCATAAAGAGATGTCTAGTAAATGCGACGCGAGGAGGCGAGCGACCGGATAGTTTATCGGACAAGCGTGAATTAAAAAACGCATTTGCTTAAATTCTCTCATTAAGTTAGCCAACCAACTTTCCTAAAATTTATTAGTAATGAAGCTAGCTAGTAACGTAAAATGAATGCCAGGCACAATAATAAAACGGTACCTGCTGGCTTCAGCCGGCACAGTGAGGAGGGCCTGCGCCGCACCTTGGTACATACAATCAGCATGTTGTGACATTACGTACACTATGGTGCATTGTTCCCCTGCTCAGTGCTCACTGCTTTCGCAATACTTTTCAAGAATCCACATTTAGTTAAACTTGGGTAATTCTGTTTCTTCTTCTAGGCCATTGAGAAATGCAATCACAGCCATGCGGATTTGACGGCGTCCCGTTACTTCGGGATCTCATTTCGTGTTGCTACGAGCTACGTCCATTTTATGCTTAGCCGAGCAACTTGTGAGTGGGGGTTTCCGTAATTCTGCCGTTCGTGTAGTTTTCACGCCCAAGATTTCCTTTTTGTCTTTTGAGGAAGTTCGTTTGATGCTCGAAATAGAAATATTCGAATGGTAGAGCATTTCTCAAATTCTTCATACGATTTTGTATGTATGAATGCCCAATAACTGGTTTTCGCACATAACAGATCTGGGACCTACTGTGAAATGTGTTCTCCCATGAATTTGGATCTCACAAACACATTACCTCTCGCCGGCTGGGTGATGTTAGTCAGACTATAGCTAGTGTGTAGGTATGTGCAGTTGCCGTAAACGCTGGCCGCACAAAGCGCAGGTGCACGGAATGGGCAGTGCGTCTGCGAGACGTGCGGCGGCGTGGAGGGCGCATCGACATCGGCGTGTCTGCATGAGCAGCTTTTGCTTGCAAGCTCTTTGTTGGAACAATGCAACTAGACATTCCCATATATTTAGGCAAGAATCTGGGTTTTATTTATACCCCGAAGGATTAGGCAAACTTTAGCAAGTCTTGTGAAAGCTCTGTTTGCCCAAACACATATCCAGAATTCGGGCTTAATAATTTTACAGAGAAATTATTCCTAATAAATAAACCCAATAACCTTTACTCATTAAGTATCATGGTTTTACATTCTACTTTAATTTCTAATTAACAGTTACATGGATGACGTGATCATGTGATATGGCTGTGTGGTCGGCGAGCTCAGCGCAGTGCAGGCTAGTGCAGCGTGTGACGTCACTGATGACTTTAGCTCTTCAAGTCATCCGAGATGATTGCTTGGAACCTTGACGACGCTGCGCTGTATGTTTCCAACGCCATGACACTCGACTTCGTGCGTATATCTAATTCCAGGTAATTTATTTTGGCATTGCGGCCGACCCTCGTTACGCAGGCAGACTCATTTTGGGCACATGAATCAACGGATTCGTTAACGGATTCGTCGATTTCGGATATCCGAACGAATTTTAATGTCTCAAGAAAGGGCTACCCAAATATTACGGTATTCATTTAGCTTACTCTTGTACCTATTGCATTACGTCTTGCTGTTTCCAGGGCGCGCCGCACCGGCTAGGTAGGTATAACATCCTATAAACAGTATTGTTAAACAATAGTAAAACTCAATGAGTTGTTTGAACATTGACTGCATAACATTTGCATTCCGCGATGATTGGCGGGGCGCGGGGGGCGAGTTAATCGTAAGGGTTAATTCTAAAACTGTAGAGAAAATTGGGCTGTAAGAAGTTACTAGGTCCGATCGTCACAACAACCTTTTATAGCAAACAGTTTTGCATTTTTTTTCATCTTGGGAACTTTTGGCAAAGAACATAACTTTGAATATCTAGTGTGGGACAGATTTAAAAAAAAAATCAACTGGACCGGCAGTCAAGTGAAGAACGTGTCTGACTCGTCTGTGAACATTTGTCGTGATGCGGAGGTGCACCGTCGCGACATCCTGGTCAAGTATGCATGTCGGTCAAGGTGATGCTCCTCGAGGTCTTTGTTCAACTCCCAATTAGATAAGCTAGAGTACACACCAACAAATTGTAAACATGTCCGACACAAATGTCCAAACACGAGTTTTTATATGTTTGGATTATACTTATTTTGTTTTTCTTATCAGATAACGCGTACATACGCCACTACACTGGCTTATCTCAGGATTTCCTCTCATTCGCTCGCCGATCGGCTGTAGCTAGTAGGTAACAATCTTCAGCGCTATCAAACGCGTGAATATATGATCTTGGAACATAATTAAATATAATTACTAAATGTTTTATGTTCACTGAGACTTTTTGTAAATTATAATAATTTCCCAGGGGACAGAGTTTAATTGAGGTAGTTTACAAAGAGTTAGCATTTAAGTAAGTACCTACTTTTGTTTTGTATTTTTTTTTTTCAGATATTTGCAAAGATTTAACTGAGCCTAGAGATATCAATTGAGTTAAATTCTTTAACTTTAAAACTCTTAAAAATATCCAAGTGATTAAAACTTTTAAAGAACTTCTATGTCTTGGGGACGTCTTTCTAATAAGTTGTCAACTTTCAATAGTTAATTTGATCCATACTTTCAGGGACACTGGGCATACAGAGGAGTGGTTACTCCAGAATATAAGATATCTGAACTTGTACAGCAATAAAATAAATACATGGTCCACTACTCTAGTGCTACTAGGAGTTGTTCAACACAAAAATTGAGGGGATGGGCAACATGAGCATTATGAACCACAAATGGCTGGTCACCAGATAAATATGTCCATGGATAGTACACGTCTTCTATGTAAATTACTTTGATTGTAAAATAATTGCTGCAGTAGCACGAAGAAACATTATATTGGTGATGTTATGATTTGGTAATTTGATGTGCAGGTAAGCACTGGTGTGGACCCCAGTGTCCTTCATTTATGTACTATGTAATGAATAGGAAATGTTTATTCTGAGCATACTAATTAGGTTTTTAACATTTTTGCTTGTTTCATTTGACTACATGTGGGAAAAATCTACTCATTATGAAACAATGAGTTAAGGTATCTTTTTTTTTTATCGTGGTAAAATCATCAAATGTGTCCTCTCACCCACAGGGCAGAGCGGGAGGGACTGTCAGACTTGACAGACTAAAATCCACGGTGTCCTTTGATAGCCCTTTTCGTACCAGGGTCACGGTGATTCGTGAGTCCCGCGACCCCGGCAGAGTTAAGGTATCTTAATAAAATACACATTAATATACAAAATAATCATTACAAATACATTTTGTGTGTTTGTATGTGTTGATGTCAAAGGGTGGCCAATCTCCAGTCATCGTAAAATAAATATGACTACAGGAATATTTGGCCGTAGGGACTAGGGACATCCAAGAGAGGTAATAAACTTTACCATCACCAGAAGTTGTCTGATTTGATTGGTTAGAATAAAAATGGTTGTACTTCATTCAACAATTAATGAATTACATGGTAAGTTACCTACATCATGACTTTAGGGAAATTATCCACAGGGATACTAGTCCAAATATTGGACTAATATAAATGTTAGAAGTATATAACAAAATAATTAAACTAGCAAGTGTGCTAAATAGTGAGTGAAATCAGGTGAGAGTTCATAACTAGTTACATCACTGACCACAGTTTCAAGCAATTTTATTTTACTTATAGTAATAGTTCACTTACATAACTCAAGTTTTGGCACTAAATGCGCTTACTTCAAACATTCACTGAAGTAAGTGTTGCATTTCAGATACAAACTAACTTGTGAAAGACACACCTCACACCTGTGCACTGACTACAATTTGATTCCATGTGTTCCTGTTGTAGCATAGTAATGTGTATGAATACGTAATTGTGTACACAATGCTAACATTGCTAATTATAGTAATAGCAATAATTTCTATTTATGTTGTTTACAGAAAATTAACATACTCCATAATTATAATATATAATTTTATTATTATTAAAGAGAAAACTTTAGTTCCTGAACATGGTAACAATTAGTGAAGGAAAACCATTCTAAATATTGTTTTGAGGACAACTTATCAAGTGGTGAAACATAATGTCCTCACGCACAAGTGACCACTGTATAGGGCAATAGCTAATACTTACAGAGCTATATTTATAGTTATAGAAGTTGTGTGTGTCATAGTCTGTGTGAAGTATATTTGGTAGTTACAACACTTGGCAACTGGTTTCAAAGCTTAAGTTATTAATTGAGCTTTGTCTGGCCAATTAGCAGCTATCAACTTTTTATTGACAGGCGTTATAGTTATCAACATCAATTTCAGATAAAACTGATGAACACCCAGAGCAAACAATTGAATGGTGATAAATGATAGATAGAATTTATATATGATTATGATCATGGTACATAGTGTTTCGTTCCAAACCACATCTAGGAAAACTGAAGCCTAAATTTTGTTTTTAGTATTCGATAAACATGTTCTTATCGTTTAGAAATTCTTGATATACAACTTGCTAAGAACTGACAACTATATTGTAGGTGCTATCAGTTTGTGCTGAGTAATTTGAGCCAATAATTTGCACATGTATTATGTAGTATTTAGCTAATCATCTGTAAATATGGTGAAATTTATATCAAAATATTATGTCAATATTATAGATAAGCTATTGTGTAATGTGTAGTAAAATTAATGAGCTGTGTGTAAACAAATACTGAGTATGATCATAACAATAACTAGTCAACTGACTTACCCTGCACTAGCTGCACCCAGACCAAGACTAGTGTGCGAAGAGAGCCACTCACAATCAGTCAGACACAGCATCACAACACAGCACACACTATAACTTCCTAAATATCAGTGACTGTACAGTAGCATTGTCCAATGTATGCATCTATCACACTGAATCACTGCTCATCATCAAGATTGATGGATATTCACACTGCCATAATGTTTGTTTATATTGTCAATTTATGCTTCATTTATCAGCTGTTCTACAAATTGTAAATCAAAATCATCTTCAAATTGATGTTTTATTACATCATTAAATTAATTAATAATAAATATAAATCGAATGCTCCTAATACACATTAATGTGGGCAAGTTATGACTTACTTGTAGATTATTTGTTTATATTTAAACAGAGCACATTTTTCCTGTAGTCTGAGTGACTAGCACTACAGCACTGTCTTCTACAATATTGTTCAGTATAGATTGAGCTAGTGAGTGGAAAGCAAACATGTTTCAAATGTGTTAAATATGCAAAGTGCTGCCACGGGAACCATTAACATTTAAAGGCAAATTCAACTAATTTAAAAACTAGCCTGGCACTGGCAGATACTACTATCCAGTTTGAACACTGTTCAACAAAGAATGCAGAGATAAAACCACTTTGTGTGCAATCATGAGCATGATGTAACTCAGTCACTTGAAAACCTGTAGTCCTTCTAGTTTTATCACTCCTACCAGTTTGTTAATAGTTTGCCAAGCAGGTAAATGACCTGACAGTAGGTAGGTACTCAACACAATGCCAACACACTGCTCACAGCCGTGAGTATCACCTGATCATGAGGCCGCCTGTGTTCACATGAACTGCACACCTAGCTCCGTGTGTCCCTGCATGCTCACTGTCACAATCACATCAAACACTAATGAGCAATCAACTAAGAATTGCTGCATTTTATTAGCTGAGACATCATAACAAGTAGCCGGCTCACACAGCAGCTCACTCTCACTGGCACCAAGACACTCAGCACACACACACTGCACTCCAGCGCGTCGTGCACTGGCTGCCCCACCGGGGGCCAAGTGCCACTCTTGGACCACTCTGAGGCACAGTCACGACCTAACCTCAAAATGCACAGTAAAACGAACAATTGACAATCAGCCAGATGTTAGCAAAGACGAAAAACACACATGACATCACCCGCCGCGGAGCCGCACAAATTTCACAAAGAACGCGAACGCTGGCCGTGCGAGGCTAGCAGTATGGATTTGTGGGCAAAATGCTTTGTTTGAGTAGGTAGGTACGTACTCGCAGCCTTCACTGCATATAGCTATAGGTAGGTAGGCGCGTATGTTAGGTATGTGTAGTGTGTAGTGCACGGGTTATATGCACCTAACCATAATTCACTCGGGCGTTTGGTGAGCGCCACGGTCGGGCCGTAGCGAGGCCGAGCGCCTCTCGCGCCGCCCTTTGTCTTGGGGGCGGCGCGACAGGTTTCGTGCGCCCCGCAAAAACTGTAAACACGACTCTGATTTACGATCCCGGCTGGCCGAGTCATTCATACGGGAGGCACTGGGGCTGAGCGGGCGGAGCGGTCACGCTCGGCCGCCGCGCTCGCAGCTCGATCGCTATCAGCCTGGCGCGGTGTCCTCGCCTCAGCTCGCGAGCACTAGCGCGAGCGGACGATGCGACCGTTTCGAAATGGCGCAACGCGGAGGCCGTGACGCCGCGACCGCACGAGCGAGAGAATGTCCGCACGGCGCGAGCGAGAAACGAGCGCGGACGGGCCGTTTCGCAACCTCGGATGGGCTCGCGGGGACCGAAATATCCACGACGTAAGAACGCGGGCGGAACGAGCACGGCACGCTGCAGGCGATGGGTGCGGGCGACGAGACACGATACTCACGGCCTGGCCACTCGCAGCGGGTCAGCAGCGCCGGCGTCCATGGCGCGCCCAGGCCCTGGCCGCGGCCGGGCTCCGGGCCGTCGGCCGAGCGACGCAACACTCTCTCCGATCTCACTCGGAACGCGACGACGGACACCGTCGCATCATCTTTACGACACAGCACATCGACCACGGCACTTCTATACGCGTATAAACACTCCGCGAACGGTGTTTTGTTACATCGGTTGACTTTTCTTTGAAAAATCAATATACATTTTCCCAGAGTTTAGAGATACGGACGAGTCGATGTCCAGCGCAGGTTAGGTGCGTGAAGTTTGCAAGCTTTTTTAGCGCACCGGTGTTACCAACATTTTTTTGCCCATTTTTTGTTTTGGGTGTTGTGATTTTTTTCTAGTGATTTGCTGCGCACTTCACTCTAGTCGCACAGCGTTGGGTCTTCCATAATGCTCGCGTGTCGTGTACAGTGGCGCCACTATTTGAATTGGCCATAAATACCTTGATGTAAATACCGTGCCAGTGTTTCAGTTTTGAAATTACAACAAAGAATGAAAGAATTAATGTTGTTAAATGTTTATTTATGAAATTAAATAAAATGGTTTAACAATTTACAAAATTATTATTAAAGTACCTGTTAATCATAATATTTTCACATAACCAAAAAAATATTGTAACATAAGTACTTAGGTACTTTGAATTATTCCTGATAAAAGATGCAATTATCAATAAATCGTACATACACATTAACTAACTAATCATTCATTTATCTTCCAGTAGAAGTAGATCTTGATTCTTGTTTGCGTAGTATAAGCGCTTCGGAATTAAGTTGGAGGAGTTGAATCTCACTTTAAGAATAAAAAGTGAAGAGATCACACCTCCACTTGATCCTACACGCATCGATGGTCTGTTTTAGTAAAGCTGTCATCCAAAGTGGCCTGGCTGGTGCGATGATGTCGATGTCGAGACGAGGCGGCTTCACGCGTGAGCTGGAAAGATAGATCTGGCAGCACATGGCTCAAACTGTCAAGATCCCCTGTCCAACTCAGACGTGAGGCCCGACACGTGGCGTTGTCCGGTGAACTCTGAAAACAAAATGAATATTTATACGATATGAATGTTGTCTGGTGCGTGTTTGTTCAGTGTGACAATCGTAGTGCGCGCACTCGATATGGAGCCGGGCGGCTCGCTATCACCGCTTGAAAAGGTGCGGCTAATGTTTTCTGATAAGAGTAACGCTTTTCCCTGTCGCGTCAGCGACCCTGCATAGCTGTGTAGCGAATGTAGCCGCAATTTAATTATGGCCACATTAAGAAGATAATTTGTACACACTCCGAGAGCCAAATCACACGGAGCGAGCCCACACATGTGCCATTGGTCCACCATATGTTATTACGTAATCGTTTTCGTTTTGTGTTAACAGTGACACTAATTCAACCGCTAATTATTGTCAGCACAATGAACGACTTTGGGGTAAGCATTGACAGTAACCGAATTATAAACTTCGCAATATCAATCCCTGGATCAAGTGCGTCTGCCACGTCGACGCGACGGTCGCTAGCGAGGCACAAGTACAAGATAAATTTAAAAGTTTAGTATCACCAGGATCCAACAAATGCAACGACACCGTCACCCAAACACCAACAAGAAGTTCTGCTCCCGGCGGCGAGGGGCTCCAGCACAAGAACAACACGCAGTCGTCTGCACAGTCAATCGTAATCACAGCTCACACTCCGATAGAGACCCGATCGATCGATGGGCCCATATTTATACTTTCGTCGATATCTTCAGATATGATATCGGTGTACCGACACGAGGCACAAACGTCCACCATGATCGTGATAAGATTCGACGGAACTGGGAATCGATTGGCCTCTGTCAGCCGTATCAGGCGTGCAAACACTCCACTCAACCAATCGGCAAGGTATCGATGATAAGCAGTGCTGGCGTCGCGGGCGCTGCGACAGCGCCCCACGCACCCGCGCGCCTTCCGACTGCGGCCTATCTGCTGACGACGACATCACCACACCGACTAGCTCTCTTGTTTACTGTTGAGATACACCTTTATTACATTAATATTATTATCTAGCTGCTGCTGACAGATAATTCAATTACTTTCACACAGTTCTTAGACAGAGACGGATCTATCACTTGTTCTAATAGGAAATGCAACATTTCTTTCTTATGATTCATGATGATAACCGTAACAAGACACAAACACATGCAGATGAATCAAAGCACATACAGAAACAAAACGTATCCTGGAGCCGATTCAAAAGTCACACAAGAAAAGTTTAATAATTGCAAAAATACCTACAATAATGTTGATACGAACCTTAAACTAGGATACGTGATACGTGGAAGAATTTCGACACGATAGATAAGGTGGTAAAGGCGCATATCAAACGGTGTCATTTGATAAGACACAAGGTGTGTGCTTTCTGGAGCATATCATACACCTGTACGAGTACACAACTATAATGCTGCATCATTTATGAAGACTCAATTTATACGGAGAGTAATAAATCCTTCTTCAGTAAGTAATATGAGCGGCTCGCTGGCCTCAATGCTATCCAACATTTATAATGAAACTATAGGTCAAAGTTTTCTTTTAAAAGTTAAATAAATACACTTATTTGGGTTTCCCTGTGTGAAAGATTTAAATTAGCTACAGCCCGGGATATAAGTAATGACTAATGATGCCTGATAAAGTGATAACAGTGATGGGCATGTTCTCGATGTTGAAATTATACTGTGCCAACACTACAAATTTTTAATAATTCATATTTTTAGCAATTCTATCTTCGGTTTCGCTGCAATTAAAAAAACCGATGAATATTGTGCTTGGGCAATTAATTTAAGGCTGACACAACTGGCTGCGGCTGGCCGAAATGATTGCGATGGAAAAGCAGAGAAGAACTCAATTGTAAACCGACCTTAATTTAGACAAAAGCAGGATGACGATTGAACCACGTTCTAAAATAAACAGTCCAAATCCTCAAATTCACTCCCTTCAAAGCACTATCAACATATCCAAGGCCATCCAAAGTACTGGTCTGTTGAAGTTATCAGCTTCTAGATTACCACGCTGGCGCGGCTTTGTGATTAGGACTCAATATTTCACAATTATCCTTGATGTAGATGATTCAGCTATCTAGTTTGATCTTTTTACAACTTCATAGCTGAAAGCTATGTCGAATACCAGTTTATGCAACGGGAAGGCACATCAGTAGCTGAAAACAGAAAACTAAATAAGTATTGATGTACGCGGGTTAGACCACGTGGGCCTACTAGTAGCTGGTTGAAATGGACTTCGCGCTTTTGGCTTGCTCACATTCATATCGACGAATTTCGAAATGTGTTTTCTTTAGGTGACCAGAGGGTTGGCCTATTCCTAGGCCAACGAATCAGCATCGCCATACACGTGGCAATGCTGCCAGCGTTCTGGGCACTGTTCCCGTTGACAGCGATATGGACGTATTCTTTGACGCCCTTTAGTGTTTTTTGTTTTCTTTTAATTTATTTTTGTACAAATTACTAATAAGTTTTTATTGTAGTCTGCATATAATCGTTAAATCTATACTTCTATACTATATACTATACTATCTATACTAATATTATAAAGAGGAAACCTTTGTATTTTTGTATGTTTGTATTGAATAGGCTCAAAAACTACTGGACCGATTTCAAAATTTCTTTTACCATTACTTAGAGGGATTCTTCCGAATCCGTATAGGCTATATTTTTTTTTTAATAGCTATAAATTAGATTTTATTTTATTCCAATCGGACAATCCATTCAAAAGATATTACGAATTTAAAATTGTGAGATTGATCTGAGTTGTGAGAGAGCTTAAAAAATAAATGTCCACCCGTGCGAAGCCGGGGCGAGTCGCTAGTAATATTATAAAGAGGAAACCTTTGTATTTTTGTATGTTTGTATTGAATAGGCTCAAAAACTACTGGACCGATTTCAAAATTTCTTTTACCATTACTTAGAGGGATTCTTCCGAATCCGTATAGGCTATATTTTATCCCGGATTTTTTTTTTCAGAGAGCTTAAAAAATAAATGTCCACCCGTGCGAAGCCGGGGCCGGTCGCTAGTACGTTATATAGAAAAAGATAATTAACTACAATAACTATAAAATGTCAAGTAATTGACCACCGCAGTTATTTTTTTCCTATTACATCTGTCAAATCTCATGTCATTGATTTAGGTTCCACAAATTACCTTGAATCTTCTTTAAAAAGTTTTTAACTAAACGATGACTAAAAAGGTTTATCGATCCGTATCTGATAAGGTCCACTACTTATCAGAGGTCTACGTGTGCAAAGTGTGATGATCTCTATTCTAGAAGTTGTTTGGACTGCTATTGGCACTAGTTCGAGGAAATTATTATTGTAACACCAAATTCTTGAGTGCCACCTTTCAGTGTGAATTGATAAACTGTCAACAGGTAAACACCGAGTGTAAGATAAGGATTTCTCAAGAACCAGTCACATGTGTTGTAATCCTAACGCTGTCAACATATGGTTATTTATTATCTATATACATGTCCTAGCTGCACATGCTCCCGCCTGCACCGCGCAATCCTGATGTTATAAAACATAACTAGAAACAGTGACAACTACGTGTATAATAAGCGTTAATTAGGTTACTCACTTTTTTTTTAGCTTTTTTTTTTTATCGTGGTAAAATCATCAGATGAGTCCTCCCACCCAGGGCAGGGCGGGAGGGACTGTCAGACTTGTACTGACTAAAATCCACGGTGTCCTTCACTAGCCCTTTACGTACCGGGGTCACGGTAATCCCTTGGTCCCGCGACCCCGGCAGGCTTCGGCCCTCTACAGGCCCCGTCGCTGTGCTGACACTCTTTGAGGCGCGCGTGGAACACAACGCGCCGTCGACCCGGGCATGGTCCATGGTCGGACAGCGAGTCGCCCATTACTCGCTGCCCGCATGCCCGCGCCTACGGTGGCCGGAGATCGTCTTGCGACGTCCGACGCCGTGGGCGTCTACCACTGCGGCTGGGGTGGAGGGAGGACGCTGTCCTCTCCCTCAGGCGGCCCGCCTCCTCCTTCACGAGCATGACTGCTTCGCAGAAGGAGGCGACCGCTTCCCACTCCATCTCGCCCCGCAGCATGGCCTCGACCAATGCCGGGCGCGAGAGGTCTCCGCCTATCGCCGTCGTGAGGACACGGCGGTGCCCTGCCCAAGCGGGGCAGTCCTGCACCGTATGCTCCACCGTGTCCTCCGGACGATCCTCGCAGTGGTGACACCCAGGCGTTTCTTCCCTCCCTATCAGACACAGGAACCTCCCGAAACTTCCGTGTCCGGTGAGGACCTGCGTCATGTGGTAGGTCAGGACGCCGTGACGCCTATCCAGCCACTCCTCAAAGAGGGGTCTTACCGCCGCGATTGCGGCGTGCCCTCACTTTTTTTTTAGCTTGGTAAAATTTTCAAATAAGTCCTCCCACCCAGGGCAGAGCGGGAAGGACTGTTACACTCGTACTGACTAAAATCCACGGCGTCCTTCAATAGCCCTTTACGTTCCGGGGTCACGGTAATTCGTAAGTCCCGCGGCGCCGGCAGGCTTTCACCCTCTACAGGGGCCCCGTAATTTTTTGCTGACACTCTTGGAGGCGCCATGGTCCATGGTCGGACAGCGAGTTGCCCATTACTCGCTGCCCGCATGCCTGCGCCTACGGTGGCCGGAGATCGTCTGCCGACGTCCGTCACCGTGGGCGTCTACCACTGCGGCTGGGGTGGAGGGAGGACGCTGTTCTTTCCCTCATGCGGCCCACCTCCTTCGCAAGCATGACTGCTTCGCAGAAGGAAGCGACCTCTTCCCACTACATCTAGCCCCGCAGCATGGCCTCGACCAATATCGGGAGCGAGAGGTCGCCGCCTATCGCCGTCGTGAGGACACGGCGGTGGCACCTTATGATCCACCATGTCCTCCGGACGATCCTCGCAGTCACTACAGCACGTCACCACACCCCGTCTCTTCCCTCCTTATCAGACACAGGTACCTTCCGAAACTTCCGTGTCCGGTGAGGATCTGCGTCATGCGGTAGGCCAGGACGCCGTGACGCCTATCCAGCCACTCCCCAAAGAGGGATAGCGCCGCGATTGCGTCGTGCCCGGACCTCGGCTACGACAGTTGCTCCCTACACATTGCCCTGAGATCGCGCCGGAGCTCTTCCCGCCGCCCCTAGACTTGTCGAGGCAGCGGGGATTGCCCCGAGGTTCCTCACTTAAATTAATTTTCAGTTATATGTACCGATTTCGTCCGAAGGTGCCTATACCTGTGGCATCATCTCAGATGATATAGACTTAGGAATGGGCCATCTCAAAAACAAATGTTTTTATTTCACATAGGCCCATCAGGGCACTTATAAAACGTCGACAACAGGTGCTCGTCTATAACCAAGTCAACTTCTAAATCAATCAGATTCAGTCCGGCTAGTTATCATCATCATCAGCTGGAACACGTCCACTGCTGGAGGAGGCCTATCCTCCTCCTTAGACCGCCAAGCCGAACAACAATTCGCCATTTTCATCCATCGGTTGCCCGCGACTCTCACGAAGTAGTAGTCCGGCTAGTAGTTACAAATAAATAATTAGGGAACCAGACTGTTCATCACTTATTACAAAAATATAAAGACAACTGAAAAATGTGAGTCTAGGTCTACCAATAAACAAAGAACTACTTACAGCATTAATAAACTGTGAATATTGACAAGTCTGCTCAACCCCCTAGCGCGCGAGCGCGACACACAAACGTGCGATCCATTCATCATAAAACATAAACAAAACAACTATGTTACGAGGTAAAATCAATCGATGCACTGTCCGAGTGCAGCCGATGAATCAAACCTATACAAAATAAGAAATAAAATCGCGAGTAGTATGAATATCGCGAGCCACCCTACCCGCGGGCGGGCGGCTGGCTGGGCGGCTGGGCGGCCGGCGCTACCGCGGCGCGGGGCTGGGGCCGGCCCCGGCGGGGGTGAGGCGCGCCCCGGCGGCGGCGGCCGTGAACTGGAACTTCGGAAACTTCTGTCGTATTGTGTTTACATTGAACTTTGTTATGTGGGTTAAAGTTAAGCCAGAGTTCACAACGTGTGTGCTGTTCGCTTTACTCGATTGCAAAGTTCACTCTCAAGTTTGTCGTATCGATTTTCATCTCGTGTTTACCAAATGTTTCAAGGTTGCCGACGTTTTCAGATATTAAGTTATGATCGGATGTAATGTAGACATGCTGCCTGCTCAAACTTTTGATGCAAAGTACTTTGTGGCAACTGCCAACGATCTCCACGAGGACAACTGAAGTGGTTGGAGACCTAATCCTACACCGTGAATTAAACTACTGGGCGCGAAACTGAAAAGGAGGAAAACAAGAAAAGACACGCTTAGTTTGTAAAAACATTGTCATTATGAATTCGAATGAGGAACAAAACAAAGTTGAATAGTATAAAATGGCGCGGCGCAAGCGCATGCAGGATTCACATCCTTCGCTGCCATGACGTCACAATGAGGCGACCTCTCTGCACACACGTGACCACGATTATATTTCCATAACATTAGTATTTATAGAAAAACCAACACAACTTACATCGTGTGTTCGTTCAAAATGTACTCGTACCTATAGTAGGTAACTTAGCAAGAACATTCATAAGATTTTAACAAGAGTGGCTGAAGCAGACGATTTTATAGGTATGACACTCGTCATAATGATGTAACAGGAACAGGTCTAAGGTAAAAGTGAAGGTACCGACCTTCACTTTTATCATGCTAGGCCTCAACTGCAACATTTATCGGATCTTGAACCAGGTCACCTCCCTGCGATTGGAACTGCTGCTACCACCTGTGGGCGGGAGCACCTGGGCATCAGCTTGGTATTTTTGACTCGTTACAAAAAAGTGCTGTGAAAATAATTGGTGATCCAAAGCTTACAAGGCATTTAGAACCGTATGGTCTGCGGAGAGATTTCAGTTTGCTGTGTGTGTTCTACCGCCTGTATAACGGGGTCTGTTCCGTGGAATTGTTTGACATGTTGCCCACAGCAACTTTCTTTCACCGCAATTCTCGCCGTTGTAAAGTTCACCCTTACACCTTGCAACCCATTTTTGTTAAAACCCCGAGTTGTGGAATGAACTTCTTTCCAAGGTTTTCCCAACGAACTAGGTACAACATGGGGTTCTTTTAAAAATGTGAAAAAGTTTCTGCAGTGTCCACAACGTTGCCGGGGTCGCGGGACTCACGAATTACCGTGACCCCGGTACGTAAAGAGCCATTGAAGGACACCGTGGATTTTAGTCAGTACGAGTCTGAAAGTTCCTTCCGCTCTACCCTGGGTGGTAGGACTCATGTGATGATTCTACCACGTAAAACAAAAGTGTCGACAACGTGCAGCCGATACCTATGGCCGCATGCGTCTATGGACTACAGTACCGTTTTCAATCGAGTGGGCCGTTTGCTTGTTTATCGCCATAAAGATATAAAAAAATGGCCACATGTATAATAATGCATGGCGCCTAAACGATTTCGTTTTAGTCATGGCACAGAGTAGATCATACCTAAAGGTGAAACCTGTCGTGAATGTAGCAACATCACATGTCGGGCTGGGGAATTCAAGTTCAAGCATTACCTTTAGGAATTATCAAATCGAGATCACGGACCCAGGTGATTTTATGAAATTTTTTTACAGATCAGTTGAAGCTAAAATTATGATTTTTTAAACAATAACCTGTGATGAAGGTTTGCAGCCTGACATTTGACAACATACACGTCCCTTTGTGCTACGTGGCACTGCGTCCCTGGCCATATAACACGCATTACATTTGGGTGTGAGTGCGCGTATCGTGTGCGCATCGGCCCCACTACACTATCTGATAACAGCCACACCTGAACCTATTTTTCCTTATCACTACACAGGTTCCAGATAAACTTTCTCTAAATTAGTTTTCTGGTGCAGCGATCCTACAATTTCAATACAATAACCTACTGAAATATATCGATGTAGTTTACATATTTTAATACTGGGGTACTATAATACTAAGTATTTATATTCTTATCTTATTCATAAATATTTTTTGTATCTTATAAATAAATATTTTTTGTATTTGTATTTTGTATTTATCTTAATTTAATTAAGATTATAGTTATCTTCACCATGTAATCAAATATGTTGACTACTAAATGAGTACAAAGTGAAGTAAGTCCAAATTAATAGTCACGTTTTTACTCACGTATCTTATTAATCAACTACTGAACATCAAGATGGCCGAATTTACTGTCCTTTCGTTTTGGATGTGGAGGTGGTTTATTTTCCTCAAGAAGAATTGAAAGACGGCACCCGGAGGTCAATGCAGCTCATATCGAGACCCTCACAACCAGCAATGATGAGTGACGATAATTTAAGAAGCAAAACTACGCATTCAAAAAAGCCAAATCAATAGGTCTTATAGGAGACATCAGCCAGCCAGCAGATTCCATGAAATAATTACAATCAAGCAGTAAGTACCTACTGTTATCTTAATATCCTTTATCAATGCTAAAAATAGGCAGGCGGAGTGTTATTACGTGTCGAGTATTGTGCTCTGGCTGCCAAGGTCCCACCTTGGACATGTTATTGTAACATAAGTTCTGCTAAGGTTTTCCCATTTATTCACATAATTGCATTGTGTATCTCCAACATCAAGCAGTTGTTTTGATAGGGATAAGTGGTACTGGTCTGGTCATCTGACGGTAAGAATATTAAGTAGTTATAGATTTTATAACCATTATACCTATACTTATTGAGTTTTCAATTTAAAACATACAGAGTGTAACAAAACTAAAAACAGCACATTAAAATAAGTAAAACAAATCTCAATATTTTTTATTAAAGAACGTTGCCCCCCACTAGGAATTTCTCCTGTTTTGTGGGTTGCGTTTACAAACATAGAAACTCACATACACAAACACCCAGACCCGGAACAACTACTAGTAGCTCATACAAATATTTGTTCCGTGCGGGAAATGAACCCGCGACACGCTGCGCAGGAGTCCAATCGCTCAGCCACTGCGCTAAACGTGCCGTCAAATATAGAAATGACGACTTTGCCATGATTATAGTAATTTATGTGTAACTCCTTTTATATATATAGACTAACACATTTTCTTTATTTTTTGCACATCTTCTAAAAATTCTTTTACTGAGTAAAATGAATTTGGTCCATTGGTCCCATAAAAAAATCATTTAGTTTGATTTAGTAGTTTTTATTTTATCTCATTGTGTACATGGGCAATTTTATTACCGGTGCTAGGGATTATTAAATTTTAGTGTAGGTACATGTAAGAAGATAATGTACTTATTTGACAATAATTTGGGTTAAATATTTAAAATAAAAGGAAAAAATAAAAATCTCTACCAATAAAAAAGTAACCGACTTCAACAACCACAAAAAGTTTTTAATACTTAACCTACAAAATAAATTTTCTTAAAAAACTTCTCTTTCCACAACAAAATGTCTATTTCCATGTGCATATTTAACAGGATAACTTTTATTAACAAACAACGTGTCGAGTCGGAAGTAGGTAATTATTTCATCGCTGTGTTACCAAAGGTCGGCCTTGTTATTTTGATAAAGTATTTGCTTCTGAACTAATCCAACAAGTTGATGAAGATAAAATATCGATTATTCTTGGTATGTACCATGAAATCATCATTATTGGGTGTTTTTTTTTCCTGCAAGTCGCATGGAAAGCAGTGCCAGATTAAGCATGCTCGGGGCCCATAGCAAATTCTTTTGAGCATATGAGCGGTAATGAACTTTGCTGTACAATCCGACGTACACTACGGTTACCGATTGGATTGTATTAGTCGGAATACTATAACGTTCCACGTTTTGCTGACATGGGCCCTGGCACAAAGGGGCCTGTAGCAATTGCCACAGTGTCATAGTGCCTGTGTTAATCCGGCACTGTAGGAAAGGGTAGCATTTTCGAATGGGACAAGACTAAGTGTAATATATTGACCTTTGACAATGTTTGATCACTAATTAATCCATTTTATGAGAGACCGAAAAGCAGTCTTTATTACCGAATACAAAATCGATGGTGGCTAAAATCGACACAAAATGGTGACCTCACCATCGATTTTAGCCATAATTCAGAATACTTCACGCTCTCCAATGCAAATGAACACGAAATGACGACCTGCTACTGTGTAGGCGACGTTATTTGTCCTCAATGGCGAAGCTAGGCGGGGCTGCAGCGGACCCTAGCCTCGCACCTAAAGGAGCCTCGCGCCTAAAGAAACCAGTAACGCATGGGCAGTACAACTTAGCTTCTACTAAGAAAACCTTTTTTAAACTTTAGAAATATTACCTACATTAAAATTTAAACACGTGGTATCCGATGAGTGGAAATTGAAAGAGGCGACATTTAGCGCGCACGAGGCCCCGTGTTGCAAGATGACTTGGTTACGTTTTTTTTCTAACTGGGAGTCAAATAGGGCTCGCAACTGATTGAGCTGATGCGGACAACAGCTGACAATCACATTTTGGTAAAGATTACTTTTTTATTTTTTAAGTATAGTTTTTTAAACAAATAATTTGTACCTAAAATATTTTCGTGACTACCTTTTAACTCTATTTGTTTGGTACACTACACATACATTACACTCAATCTGTTTAAAAGAAAACCTAAATTCGTGTGATAATATTTTTCTTCTTGAAAGAAAACTCGTAGGCCTCGTAGACAGCGAGACCGAATCTAGGAGAGGGCAAGACGCTGCCCTCTCCTAGATTCGGTCTCGCTGTAGTTGGAAGACAATAAGTATCGAGAGAACATATAAACGTATGCACCGTCACTTCAGCCACATTGGTACCTCGGCTTTATCTCGTTTTTTACACTTTATTTGCTGAAGGCGCACGATAAAGATAAAGATAAGTGGCAGTCAACGCTTTTATCGCGAGCTATCGCGCGAAAACTACTCGCTTCAGGAAGTTATGCCGCGCTCATTCTAATATAAATACTTCATATTGTATTATTATATTACGACATAATTATTAAACTGTTGTCTACCTGACCTGCACTATCCTTGCTTTGAGGGATCAACGTTTAGAGGAGGTTGTGTATTACTAAATCCTTTAGGCTGTGCAGCTATGGAGCAATCACGTGTCCTAGGTGTCGGCCGGTCATTAGTCATCATTAAAACTTGTTGACAAACGTGTTACTAGGTAATAAAGATCCACTTCCACATCATCAACTAAACTATTCCTGCAGTTTGTTTTACCTACTCATGTGCCTTTCTAAAAACGAATTATTTAAGTTTGTTAATAAGTACTTATTTCCAAATAGTTATGTACAAAGAAGCCACATCAACCTTCTAATTTCCTACATCCCCAATCAGACTAATTTCCTACATAGATTTTTACCATAAAGATTAAAGGTTCATGTTCGATTATTTTATGTTTTTTTTTGTGCCTGCATCATCTGTACCTAGTTAGAATGACCTGACTAACTCAATAAAAATAGTGGGCAATCTAAAATGTTATTTTGGAAACAAGTACGAGATAATTTAAGTAGTTTAAATAAGAAAATAAGTAACAGAGGAAGATTAAGACATACATACATATATTCACGCCTTATTTCCATAGGGGTAGGCAGGAACTGCAAAGCGCCACTGGTCATGCAAGCATGTCAATTAAAAATGAAGACCCGATAAATATTTGGTTGTTTAGGAGAAGCTTCTAATAATTAATGAAGAGGTAACTCTTGATTGACACGATTTTTAATAAGGTATGCTCTTGATCTGATGATCTTGATTAATCTGTGCGTCCTTAGGGCTATTCTTCAGTTCACGGCAGGTATTGATGATGGACAACTAATTGAATATTTGAAGTTTAAGTGAAAAAAACATTGCTAAAAATTATCTTCACAACATCGAGAATTCACATTAAAAAGTTAACTAAACATTTCAAAAGTTCTCAATGTTGTGAATATTAGCAATTTAACTGAAGTAAGTTAACTTTACAAACATTGTGTTCATTAATCAAAAGTTTGGCGCAGCGCCTCACATCCTCCAACTCCGCCTCCGCCCACCCCTGCTCTTTTCAAATATAACTATACAGAACATATATTTTGTTTTAGGTCTTGCACAATACTCTATTCCACCTTAAATGAATTGGCAACCCAGACTTTTGAAAGGTCAATATTTGACAAATGGCCGCTATCTGTCATTTTCCTAGGGAATAAACACCACAGACGGATCGTTTATTTATTTTTTAAATTAATAATGGATGAAATTTGTCGATTATGTTGTTCAACGAAGTTTGTCAACAATGATATATTTGATGAAGAAAATGCGTTGTACCTTAAATTGTCTCTATATCTGCCAATAAAGGTAATATTTGAGAGTGTGTCTTTAACTTTTTCATGTGATATTTTAACCTGTAGATTAGACGATAATAATGGTGTTTATTGATAGGTTTTCAAGAACGACCGGCTCCCACAGAAGGTGTGCGACAAGTGTAGTTGTAAAGTGAACGACTTCTATCAGTTTTGTAATGAAACTATTGAAGTTCAAAATAGGTAAGTGTTGTGTTTGAAATGTTCGATTATCATCAGTTCTGCAGGAACCGGTGTACTTATCTTAATTAATTTAATGAATTCAGTATTCGTTCAAACAAATAGTAATGCTATAATTTAGTAATAAGTTAACACACTCCACAATTTAGTTCTCTAGTCTCAACTAGCTTTAACTGTTTACTTGAATACCAAAATAAATTGTTTATGATTTTGGACAAACAATTACTCAAAACAAAGACTATCGCCAATGCACATGTTTATCAAATAATGATTTCAGGTTACGCAGTTTATTTTTGCCGTCTGGGGCCTGTATTGAAGGGTTAGTGGACCTCACGCTCGTCAAAGACAGTAGTTCGCCTCCCCCTGTCCAGGCAGTGCACTGTGAGAGGAGCACACAGACAGACTGTCAGGATGCACCCTATGACTGTAATGTCTCAGTTCATGTTAAAGAAGAACCTAAATCATTTTCACCCATCAAGAAAGAAGAAGACTACTATAATATAGAGTCTGATCATTTCTACAATGGCTCCTCGGGCAGCGAAGATGTATCATTAATCAGTTTAAAAAAGAAAAAGGGTAAAAAGTCTATCAATGGGTCAGTTACTGAAAAAAAAGGTAGGAAAAGGAAGACTAATAATATGAAAGAGTGGGGGGACCTGATCAACAGCCTGCCTGATGCCAAGATCACAGTCGTGGATACAGAGGACGGGGGCATGGCACTGGACAGCATCAAGGAGGAGCTGCTAGAGGAGAAACCGTCGCACCTCAAGGAGATAGACCTGTTCAACTGCTGCATCTGTTTCACTCAGTGTTTCAACAGGACTGAGGCATTGCAGCATTACAGGTACAGCAATCATAGTTTGGTTTTTACTCAATATTAATATTTGAGTTCATAAAAATTCAATCTCTCGCATGTTATTATATCAGGAATAGA